>CM040984.1:8777654-8862420 GCA_022985145.1 Pangasius djambal | reverse complement strand
GGAAGACCACGGAAGACAACTAAAGTGGATGATCACAGAATCCTTTCCTTGGTGAAGTAAAAACCCCTTCACAACATCAACAGAAGTCAAGAATACTCTGGAGAAGGTAGGCGTATCATTGTCAAAATCTACAATCAAGAGACGCCTTCATGAATGTAAATACAGAGGGTTTACAACAAGGTGCAAACCACTGGTAACACTCAAGAACTGGAAAGCCAGATTAGACTTTGCCAGAAAACATCTAAAAAAGCCTCCCATGTTCTGGTATAAGATTCTTTGGACCGATGAAACCAAGATTAACTTGTACCAGAATGATGGGAAGAGAAAAGTATGGTGAAAGAAAGGAACAGCTCATGATCCAAAGTATACCACATCATGTGTCAAACATGATGGAGGAAGTGTTATGGCATGGGCATGTATGGCTGCCAATGGAAAGGGCTCACTGGTGTTTATTGATGATGTGACTGCTGACAGAAGTAGCAAGATGAATTCTGAGGTGTATAGGGCTATACTCTTTTCACATTCAGCCAAACGCTACAAAACCGATAGGACGCCGCTTCACAGTGCAGGTGGATAATGACCCTAAACATACTGCGAAAGCAACTGCAAAGACTTTTTGATTTTCATCCAAGTATTAAAATTTTAGTTATATAATTACAATTATATCACTTTGTCCTTTATGTCACTTTTACAATTATCAGTATTACCTCTGAGTCCCTGAAAATGGAAGTACTTTGCTTAAAATGGCTGTAATTCCTAAATGGTAAATGTCATATTTTTGTGGAGCCTCTTAAAATAAAGCTGAAAGTCTACACTTCTATCACATCTTGATTGTTTTATTTCAAATCCATTGTGGTGGTGTATAAAGGCAAAATCACAAAAACTCTGCCATTGTCCAAATACTCCCGGACCTGACTGTGTAAATATATATATATATGTATGTATGTATATGTATATATATATGTATATACACACCGATCAGCCATAACATTATGACCACTGACAGGTGAAGTGAATAATATTGATTATCTCGTTACAATAGCACCTGTCAAGGGTTGAGATATATTAGGCAGCAAGTGACCAGTCGGTTCTCAAAGTTGATGTGTTGGAAACAGGAAAAATTGACAAGTGGAAGGATTAGAGAGACTTTGACATTGGCCAAATTGTGATGGCTAGATGATGGGTCAGAGCATCTTTAAAACGGCAGGCGTTGTGGGGTGTTCCCGGTATGCAGTGGTTAGTACCTACCAAAAGTCTTCCAAGGAAGGACAACCGGTGAACTAGCGACAGGGTCATGGGTGCCCAAGGCTCACTGATGTACATGGGGAGTGAAGGCTAGTCCATCTGGTCCGATCCCACAGAAGAGCTATTGTAGCACAAATTGCTGAAAAGTTAAAGCTGGCTTTGATAGAAAGGTGTCAGAACACACAGTGCACCGCAGCTTGCTGCGTATGGGGCTGTGTAGTCACAGACCTGTCAGAGTGCCCATGCTGACCTCTGTCCTCTGCCAAAAGTGCCTACAATGGACATGTGAGCATCAGAACTGGACCACGGAGCAATGGAAGAAGGTGGCCTGGTCCGATAAATCACATTTTCTTTTACATCATGTGGAAGGCCGGGTGCGTGTGCATCGTTTACCTGGGGAAGAGATGGCACCAGCATGCACTATGGGAAGAACGCAAGCTGGAGGAGGCAGTGTGATGCTCTGGGCAATGTTCTGCTGGGAAACTTTGGGTCCTGGCATTCATGTGGATGCTATTTTGACACATACCACCTACCTAAACATTGTTGCAGGGGTACACCCCTTCATGGCAACGGTATTCCCTAATGGAAGTGATCTCTTTAGGCAGGATAATGCGCCCTGCCACACTGTAAAAATTGTCCAGGAATGGTTCGAGGAGCATGACAAAGAGTTCAAGGTATTGACTTGGCCTCCAAATTCCCCAGATCTCAATCCAATCGAACATCTGTGAGGTGTGCTGGCCATCAAGTCTGATCCATGGAGGCCCCACCTCGCAACTTACAGGACTTGCTGTTAACGTCTTTGTGCCAGATACAACAGCACACCTTCAGGGATCTAGTCAAGTCCATGCCTTGACGGGTCAGGGCTGTTTTGGCAGCAAAAGCAGGACCAACACAATATTAGGCACATGGTGATAATATTATGGCTGATCAGTGTATATACATATATATATATATATATATACACACACACACACACACACACACATATATATACATATATATTTCTTTTTAAATTTTGCTTCTTAATATCTGCAGACAGAACATTTCCATGTAAATCACACACAAGTCCCATGTTAGCAATGCTTGCAGTACATCATGCTAAAGTGGGGATGAAGACTGAGAATGTGAAAGTGTAATTGACTACATCTTAGTGAAAGGTTTCTGGGCTCCTCTGCTGACAGCACTAACTTATAATGAGCCAACTCTCACAGGGTTAGCGCTAGTTTAGTCTCTGAAGTCTACAGTCTAGATCAGTTCAGTGCATGTCTGCTTTATGTAAAGCTGCCCTTTAATGCACAGTGAGTACAGTGGGAATCTTTCCTAATTTTGTCCAGCAGCCATATCCAGAGAGAGAGAAAATATTAATAGAATACAAAGAAAACATCATCTGCTACCCAAGAGTGATGGGTCTGAAGTCCCTTTTCCTCTTAGATAATATGTTTCATATTCCTTCCTCTTTGGTCCCAGGTTTTAACTGCTGCCCCATCTGGAACAATATCCGTATTATGCATGCTGGTGGGCACAGGAAAGGAAAAGCAACTAAGGACATGGATTTAAAAAAAGGCAAAAGGTAAGAGACTTTACACTTTTTGGTCAACTGATTCGACTCCAGCAGTAAAAACTCAAAGGGTTTGATTCAATGGAACACTTAAGATTCTGTGGCCATTGCTTTAGTCTGTACCGCTGATACTTCATCTCAATGAAGGGCCTACATTCACAGTGCAATGATCCTGTTTGGGTTTCTAATGGGTACACATGAAGTTTGACCTCCCAGTCCACTCTCTTGTGGGCGCTGGGCATTCAATCATTGTACCTCTGACGAAATGAATGCAAATGAGTCCCTCCTGGGAAATTTAGCCTTGGCTGGGCCATCCATTGATATTTGTAACCCAATTAAATCTGACTACAAAGTGACTGAAAAAGAGAATGTAGTGACTGAAGGCTGAACAATGCTGTCCATTTGCATGAATGTTGTTTAAATTGTTGGAAGGAAACCAGAAGCAGGTCCTTCTGATTTCACACACATACACACAAAATGAACTGAGAAAAAAAATTCATAGTATCCATGGCAATGAATCCACATGTTGCCTACTTTACAAAATATGGTAATATATGTAAAATATCAATTTACATATATAAGAAAAAATGCAAATGTTATTCAAGGGCTTTATTCAAGAACCCCAAGTCTTTGGGTAAGGGAGGGAGATGTGTGTGTGTGTGTGTGTGTCAGGATGGGTGGGGTGGGGGGTGGGGTGGGGTGGGGGTTGGTGTTGCTATAGGAAAATAAGTAATGATGGTGTGGTGTGATGCAGGCCAACACATAGCATAGTTTCTATTGCCACCCTGAAGATGCTTATTTTCTAATAACAGCATGTGAAGTGTTTTATTTCTCTTATATCATAAGAGTTTGCCAACAATTACACATCAGACTTTTAATCGGTTTTAGTTACATTTAATGTGTGGAACAGCCAAGAGACAAGTTAAAAAACAACAACAAAAAAAAACCCAAACAAACAACAACAACAAAAGCTTCTAATTAAATTGGAGAGCACAAATTTCTCTGTCTTGAAGACTCTCCTGTGGCAGAAAACGTATTCTGGATTCATATCAATGACTATGCTTTTTTCTTTGCTCACCATACAAGTCCCTGTGAATTAGATGATACTATAGAAATGATAACATATTAGAATGAGGGCATTAATATAAGCCTGTGATTTCACTATAGTTAGAACTGCTGTTATAAGGTAATTGCTGCTACTCAACACGTTCAATCAGAATTGAGCATTCAACGTTTTTTTTTTTTTAAATACTACACATTTATGGAAATAAAAGTAATAAAAGACATTCTGACACCTCCAACCTAATGATGACATGTTACCTGATTTATTCAGAATATAAAAAGCATAAACTAACCAGCTATATTATACAACAGTTTAATAAAAAAAAAAAAGATGGCTTGTTAGGAGGGAGTCAGATTCCCAAAAATAATCTGTCTTTAACTGACACCAAAATTAAATGACCAAAATGAAAGTGGGTTACTGACCTCAGGAAGCAAAGGGGAAGACCCATGTTCACACATACATCAAAGGGGATGCTGTGGAGAAGGTCAGCTTCTTTACATTCCTGCATGTCACCATCATTGATGAGCTCAAGTGGAAACCAGAAGGCTCGCCAGACAGCCTTCTTTTTTTATTGACTGCTAGCTGTAACCTACATGTCACCATAACCTACAGTTAGACTTACTGATTGCAGTAATAGGTGGGATGGTGGTACAGCAGGTAGTGTTGTTGTCTCACAGATATAGAGCTTGGGGTTTGATCTTAAGCTCCAGTTAATGTCTCACATCTTCTCCTAGTGTCTGTCTTCTCCCACCTCCCAAAAATCTGTGGACAGGAAGTGTGTGTATATGTGTGTGCTCATGCATGGTGCCCTACAAACTCCCCATGGGACTCAGATTTGACCTCATAAAGGATAAAGGGTATAAATATAAATGAACAACTCTAGTGATATACTGATATCCTTATGACTAGCAATGAACTAATATTCCATATAAAATTAAATTATTTTGTTTTGTATCAAAATAACCCTTCAGAATTATACAGTTTCTGCTTCCTCAGCTTCTGAATAGTTTTTCTGTTGACTCATGTCTGTAAAGCAGCTTAAAACAATCTCTACTGTAATAAATTATATAAATATAAAAACTCTAGTTCAAGGAAGGAAGAGAAACCATGAACATCTCATCAATTTCAACAAGTGGACTTTGTCCATCCTTACAGGATGTAGGGCATTGTGGGACTGCAGCTGTTCAGCATAAGACCACAAGAATATTGCAGAGGGTGGAACTGATGGCTCGGAACATCATTTTTACATTTTATATACACAATGCCTCACTAAGCAGTCTGTCTCAAAAAGGACAGTACACTTATGGGTCTTTTGGATAGTTAATGCTTCTGGCTTTCTATTGGGTTCTGTGTGGATCCATTTCTGAAAGGGAAACCCTCTGTTATAGGGTCGACATAGAACCACTAAGCAAAGCCAGAAGGTGATTTTTTTATTTAGTTACAGTGGTGGAAATCACAACCCACTCACCAAGGTTTGTATATTTATTATTGAGTTCATAGAGTTATTAGCTTGTTTGAGGAGTCACTTGAATTGAATAAGTTCAGTAGCTCTAAATCAGTTCAGCATACATATTTGCATATTAATCATTTAGTAAATTGGAACTGAGGGGGTTCAAGGAATTTATGTTAAAGTTTAAGACATATCTGGCTCCAAAAGTTTGAGAACCTCTACTTTACGGGACAAAGTGAAGCTTATACTATAAGTGGCCCTTTTTTTTTCTATGAGTGTATTCTCCCTTTTTCTTTAAGTAAGTACCACAAGATTAAGAGTTTTCCTAATCTAGTCTTTATACTGCTTACAATGCCATTAGCTTTCAGCAGTCATTTAGTTCTTTATTTTAAAAATGCACTTGTACTGGTGTTGCATATTGGTCTGATACTGTGTTCATTTACTCATAAAAATGCTCCGATACCAACATCTGATAGCACGCAATACTCGCAATTAATGATGGCAATCAAAGCAAAGCAAAGAATGTACATTGTAAGCTGTGCTCTGTGAAAAATAAGTTTATAAGCTCTGTTAAAAATAATGCAGTGCGTCGTAAAGTGCGGGGAACCCAAAGGTATTCGCAAGTATGGAGGAATAAATTGAGTGTGTAGGGAAACTGTAGCAGGTAAAAGAGAGCACTTCAGTTCTGTGAGCACTGAGCAGTGAGACATATGCACAACCCAGGGACTATACGTTGCTCATGAGTTAAGGTGCTAGTCAAATTCATAGCACCTTGTGCTCATTTTAAGGACCACGCTCAGTGATACTGCTCTGCACGCCCAGTTCGACTGCCCTCAAGGTCTCTATTAAAGATACTGTTTAAATGCCATAATATCTTCTACAGAGGGATGATAGCGAGCGTCCTGACCAGCTGTCTCACTCTTTGTTACGGGAACTACACAGTTTCTGACCACAAGGCCTAACAGCGGATTGTGAGAACAGCTGAAAAGATCATCGGAGTCTCTCTACCCACCTTCGACACCTTGTACAACAGCCACTGCGTCTGCAAAGCCACCAGCACTGCAGACGACCCCTCTCACTCCTCTCATGGACTTTTCACTATCTGGCAGAAGGTACCAGAGCATCCGTGCCACCACCACCAGACTCCGCAACAGTTTCTTCCCTGAGGCAGCAGATTACTCAACTCCTTGCAGCCTCCCAACACTCACCTGGACTTGTCAAATCCCTAGCCCAGTATGCCTCAATACCACTGCACACCTGCATTTGCAGTGCTGCATTAGACACTTTCGATTTATGAGACTCTTACTGCTGCTACATTGCTGCCAATATTGCTGCTACATTTATTGCTGCTACACTACTCAGTAGTTTACAACCCAGTGTTGAAATAGCTTTCCCACACAACACTGTTCTGTTGTCACCGCATGTATATCTATTGTCCTGTCTATTCACTGTTCTGTGTATATTGTTCTGTGTACTTATTGTCTCGTACTTTCTCACAACTGTTGTGTATTTGCACTTTATGTAGTCTTGTATACAGTAGTACTATACTGTTATGTGTTGCACCATGGTCCTGGAGAAAGGACATTCCATTCCGATGTATACTAGCTACATATATAGAGGAATGACAGTAAAAACCCACATGACTTGACTTGATCTTTCACATAAAATACATGTAATCTGTCTGAAGAAACTAGTAATGGTGAATCTGTAGTACTATATTTAGCTATACTTATGTCTGAATTCTGTCTAATGATTATTGCTGTACAGTCTGTGGGAAATGAACATGCAAGTGAAGAATTTCATTCTATGCTGCACACAAGTCTTGGCTTGAAAAAGATATCTTGGGAGTTATGTTTCATCCTCTCTTAGTCTTCCTGTTGCTTATCCACTTAAATGCTTTTGATATTGTTGTCTGTGTGAATGTGCAGGAGTGGCCTTGTTGTCAGGCGAGGGTTTTCTAAGGGCTCTTTGTGCATAGTATGTAGTGGCAGCCAAAATGATTCTCGCGATACTCATTTTGTGTTATTGCAGATGCTGCAATTTGTGTGAAACTGGACCAGATTAAAGCTTTGCTGCTGTAAATTATCATACTGCTGCTAGAAAATATCTTCCACAGAAGTCTGCTGGTAGACAGAAGTACAGACATGTCCCCCAGCCCAATGAACAAACAACAATAAGCCATAACATACACACTGCTGGAAATAATGTGGCTGCAAAGACAACAGAGCATACTGTTAGGAACATACACTAATCTACCATCAACACACTTCCCAGTCTTCACCACTTTTGGCAGTGTGTTATGGTATGGCTCTAATTACCCCCTCACAGTATAGATGAGTCGTATGATGACTATGTCTAACCTTGCCTAATTCTGTTTCCCATGAGAGGGGAGGTCCGTTAATCAGTGTGAACATGTCTTATTTCTGTGTGTGTGTGTGTGTGTGTGTGTGTGTGTGTGTGTGTGTGTGTGTGTGTGTGGCAAGGGAAACACAGAGGCGATCAAGTACGAGTGTATGCAGAAGAGCAATGGGAAATGTCAACCTGGTATGGTATGTATGGCAGGTCCATCACATGGTATTAGCTTGACTGATAGGCTTGTGCATTATAATGAGGTTAAATCTTTACAGTGAATAAGCAGAGATTCATTTTTAACCTTTCTTTTTTGTGAACGACAAGGCATCTGACTTACTTGTGTTGGGAGTGGGAGGTGGTGGTTTGGGGAGGGGGTGGTTAATATAGATACAGTAGCTGAACAGTTCTGTGCTTTTAATAAAGCGAGTTTGACGAGCCATTCAGTGCGATGTAGTGAATTTATAGTTAACTATACAAACCAATAGCATCTCCTGTAAACTTTTTACCTCTGCATGGGTTGCTTCTTGAACACCAGAATGTAACACAGGTCTACTCTCTGAAGACTCAGAGATTTACATTTGTCAGACATCTCATTTGAAAGAAAACACAGTTGAGGAGGGTGCATTGGCCTTAGTCACTCACTTCATTTCCAGAGATTCTGCACTTCTGAACTGAAGACATGCCGACTCTATGAACATACCTTTTTTCATTCTGTCTCCATTAGTGGTTTGGAACTGATGAACTGCCTGCAGTTCTGCTGGTTACTGTAATAAATACTCTTCTTAGCCCATGTGGATCTGAACTGAGTCCCGTCAAACATCTGATCAGCCTCCACTTTCCCTGAAGGTACAAAGATCTATTTCACTGCTAGTGATTATTAGCGGCTGGGACAATCTGCAGTTCAATGCAAAGGCATTTCTGTTGTGTGTTTGGAGAGAGTTTAATGGAATTGGACCTGATTTTCGGAACAGTGCTGGAGAACCATGGGATGAGAAGTACAAATGTCTCCTTGCGGCTAGAGAAGGATGAGGTTGCCAATTCTCTTTGGATCGTTTAAACTCTTGAGGGAAAGTGGGAAAGGTTTTTCTTCCAGTCAGCGGAAGAAAACTGATGATATGGTAAAGAGGGATGAGGAAAGATGGATGTGATCTATTATATATTGTATGTTTTCCCAGAACTATATTATGCTAAGCAAGAATGTGTTGTAATTTCTAAATCACATGCAACATTAACAAGCAACTGATTTATTGTGTTTTGCCTTCAGTGTCTCAGGACAGTTGTTTCAGTGAGCAAATTGCTGCAGTAGGTGTGCATATGGGTTTTATGGGTTTGTAATAAATAGCTTCCACTTGCAACATCTTGCTTTCTCATGTCTCATACCCAAACATTTGCAGTGCCAGTCCCAAGTTTTTGGGACCAATATGTACAGTATAGTATGAGTAGCATTTGCAGAATATCTCATTTGTTCTTTGGTGCAAAATTAATGGCCATTGTATAATGACATCACTGTAATAGCTTTATCATCTTTATAGCTCTATCATTCTTAATAGTGATGTTGATTTGTTCAAAATCTACAACGCTTCAACGATATAATAATGGACCGCTTAATGATTTGATCTGAGATTGCAGTTGAGATGGCAGTTGGGGTGACAAGGCCTATTGCAAAGATAGCAGCTGCAAATCTGTGCCACTTCCATGACCAGGCCCTGATCCACTGATTATATCTCATATGTGCGCAACATTTTAAGATGATCCAAGATGGTTAGTGAACCCTAAAATGTATGTTTGTTTAGTCAGTTATAGTTGATTGCAAAATATTGCATTCCCCATGATTTCTGGGGAAATGTACCTCTAGTTTAATCTCCAAATAAAGAAAACAAATTTCAAGATAGGCGGGGTGTTGGAGCAGCAGGTAGCGCTGATGCCTCGCAACTCTCCAGGGTACCTGGTTTGATCGTGAGCATGTGTAATTGTCTGTGTGGAGTTTTGAATGTTCTCCCTGTGGTCATGTGGATTTCCTTTGTTTTCTCCCACCTAGATGGATTGGTGACTCTAAATTATGTGTAAATGAACATGTGAATTGTGCATGATGTTTTGCCATGTACTGGCTTGTATTCAGGGAGTACCTCTGGGATAGGCTCCAGATTCACACGATCCTGAAAAATGGAAGAAAAAAAATGATTAATGAAGATGAATGATTGAATGAATGCATGAAATTCCAAGAGGATAAAAAAAGAAATATAGGTGTAAGCATGTCTAAGGAACCCTTAAAGTACCCTTTAGTCCTGGAGTGTAGGATCCTTTGGATGATCTTAATGAAATGATGGTTCTTTTAGAAACCATTCACTTTAAAACCAATTTCAAGGGTTCCACCTCTGAGAGAGCTCAAAGAATCCCTAAAAATCTTCCAGTTAATTTAACACTATACAGTATGCTTATAAAGTATTATAAGGGTCAATTTCACACTCAGAAATAATAGCACTCCGGTAGTTTTTCCCCTCTTTTTAAATTTATTTGCTTCTAATGGTGTGCAAACGTTTGCACTCAACTGTGCACGCCAAGGCATCATGATTATAAATGCACGCATTGTGCGTGCAGTCTTAATTTACATGGATGGCAGAGTTAAGCACGCAGAGGAGGAGTTCCCCCAGCCTCCTAAACCCTCCCGATGACTCGGAGCTGAGAAGGAGCAGGAGAGGGAGCAGAGCGCCATTCAAACTCCACACCACAGCACGGGAGCAGCAGCGGCGCCTCCGCCACGCACATCAGCACCATGAGGCGTGAACGGGCGCGTGCACAGAGACATCCCGCTTCACTGAGCGCTCATCAGCGTCACATGCGCGCGTAGTGGATGACAAGCACGCCGCGTTCAACACGTTTTTTTTTTCTTCCCTGAATTACTCTTATTATGTAAAAACTTTGTTCAGACTTTACGTGTGAACTATGGCGCGCGGTATTTAGATTGCGGCGAAGTACGTTTTAGAAGCGGTTTAGAAGTTTATTTTTAGTGGATGCGCGTGCTTTCCCTTCAGTTTAAGCACTGAACTTCAAACTCTGGACAGCGACTGCGCTTCATTTTTGGAGTTTTTAGATTCTCTTGTATACTAAATTGAAGTTAAAACATGGAGCGCGTGTGGATTTTGCTCGCGATGTCGATCGGCATCTCGCTCGCGCACATGTGTAACGGCTGGAGAGCTCGCGCAGGTGGCCGCGAGCGGAGAGACGCAGCCGCCGCATCCGTGCACGCCGTTTTCGAGCAGCTGCGAGCGAGGAGCTTGAACGGAGCTCCGTTAGGTCCGGGTCCCATCAGGTCCCACGCACTCGACTCGGAGGAAAGCCCGCGGTCAGACACCGACACCGGGCCGGCGGCTCATGCTCCGATACAGGAGGCAGACACCGGAGAAGCCCGGGAGAAAACCGGCAGAATCCCGAGACAAACTGGCAGGAGCGTCGCTTCTCACAGAGCGCGGAGCATCAGCAAAGCCAACACACCTGAGCGCGCGGACAGCAAACCTGCTCATCCAAAGCGCCTGGTCGGGTAAGATTCAGTCCCAGAACGCTTTGATACAGTCAGCAGGTTTCTGTAGGTTCTTTAGAACAATGAAAGTTCCACTACACTCTTAGACCCTACAACAGAGGGTTTACCTTTCAGAAATGCTTGCATGCAGAACACCTTTAGAAAGCTAGACCCAGTTCCCATCCAAAGAACCCCTGAAGAACACTTTATTTAAAGAGTGTTGGAACCTTTGGGTGATCATATTGAAAATAAGGAAGAGTGATTGGGAAAAGGGTCCATGCAGAACCCCTTTAGAAAGCTAGAATCATTTCCAATCCAAAGAACCCTTGTAGAACCATTTATTCCACGAGTATTGGAACCTTTTGGATGATCTTATTGAAATTTGGGTTAATTTATGTTTCAAGGTTCCTGGAGGCACTTTCAAGGGTTCCATCTCTGAAACAACCTCTAAAAAATCTTCTAGTTTTCAACAATACATGTTTATAAAGTATTAGGTTTCATCTAGCAACCTAATTGTTTTTTTTCTGTTTGTCTTGTGTCACTTTTTTTAGAGACAACACTTAAAGGTTCTATGACGAAACCTACAATAGAGGATTTCCTTTTCAAAAAAAGGTTCCAACTAAAACCTGTTTAGAAAGGTAGAAAACATTTCCCATCCAAATAACTCTTGAAGAGACCTTTATTCCATGAGTGCAGGAACCTTAGGAGGAGCTTATTGAAATTTTAGAACCTATTCATGTTTCAAGGTTCCTGGAGGTATGTTCAAGGATTCCACCACTGAGACAACCCAAAGAACCCCTAAATCTTCAAGTTCAATTCAACACTAATATCTTTTTTGTTTTAAAGGGTTCTCTAGGGGAACACATAAAGGTTCTATGTAGAATACAACAGAGGATTTCTCTTTCAGGAAAGGTTTCAACCCTTTAAGAAAGCTAGAAGCATTGACCATCCAAAGAACCATTGAAGAACCATTTTTGTAAAATTGAATACTCTAAGAGTTAATTTAACACTGTTGGCGTTCATTCAAATGCTGTAGGTGCAAATTCAATGGCGTGAAAGTGAATTCAAGACAATTCAGCACTTAGTTTAGTGTTCGTTTATACACTTAAGCATTAGTTAAGTTCTCTAGGTGTTACCTCAGTCATGTGGGCTTTGCTGTTTAGATGCATAAGTACTTTTATCTATAAATGGCTATAAACTCTGAGAATGAATGTCATGAGCAAGAATAGCTATAGCTACATAAATACTTAAACTTATCAATGCTGAAATATGTCTATAAATCCCTCTGACAGCAAATCCTTAATGTCCGATTCAACAGCAAATAGTTATTGTCACCTTATTACAGTGCTCACGGTGTCCAACTTGACTTATATATACACCGTAAGCGTTAATTCAACACTAGGGATTATGCTGTGCACAGATGAGGAACGACAAGAATGCGATTCTCACCACAGCAGTAGTTCAGAAGGGTTCTGAATGGAGCCTGATGTATTATGAAATTCCCAAATACAAGAGCTTACCTTGCCTTAATGGATTTCCCGGTCTTTTCAGTAACACACAGGTGCTAGAAAATGTGTACCTAAAACTAATGTCTTGTTACTTACTTTAGGCTATTTGCCATGTGCACATGACCTTAAATGCTAAGTGGACATTGGGTGATGTATGAGCAATCTGATAAAGCAGCCATCTGATGAACGTTTGAAGAAGTGAGTAGTGAGTAGTGGTAAAGGAATGTCTACACTGGGCCATGACTCATTTTAGGTAGCTGTTAGAGGGGTAAACTTGGTGGACCTGAGGAATGTATGTGTGGGTTCTGTTTGTACTGTTCACTTGAGGTCCTCCTCCTGTTGGGATTTGCTCTATAAAAGACATCTCTTTTCATTGTAATTGCTGACAAATGAGTGTAGTCATATTATTATTATTATTATTATTATTATTATTATTATTATTATTATGGAGGCTGTTTTTAGCTTTCAGGACTCAAGCTGTTCTTGGCCAAAATGAGACCACGTATACTCATTCTAGTCTGTTCCTGTTTTGAACTGCTGTAATCATTATTAAATCTGGTAATAAGTATAAAGATACATTTTTGTTGGATACAAACACAATGGAAGCTACTGGATAACCTCCTGGTATTTCTTTCACATATTTAGGGAGAAATCTGACTCACGTTGAAGCTGTTGTGCCTGTCTGTAGAGTATTCCCGGCGAAGTGTGTGCACATGTGTATATAGGTGTGTGCGTGTATGTGTGTGTGTTACAGTAGATGCACACGTCCTTCAGCTGTCCTACATATGGTTATCCCGTAGAGCCCTGGCACCTTTTTGCAGATGCAGCTTGTGATCAGAAACACCTGTATCTCTGACGGCCATCCCTTAATGTTGAAAAGATTAGTTTTACTTTATATTTTTTTAAGACTAAACAGACCTGTCATTAGGTTGCATGGAAGTACTATCTCCATTTTTTGTTCTCTTTTAGCAAAGCCTCACATTTTGACTCTTTGTGCTTTGTTGCACAAATAAAGCTTTGTAAAGGGAGAGGTGACAGAAATATGTGTATATAAGAATTATGGTGTTCCTTTATAAATACAGCTTTTGTTACCAAAGTCACATTCTCTGCGTGCCATATCAGGACTTAGCATGAACGCTTAAGGGCATCATATATTTTATATGGCTAGTTTCTATGAGCCCATTTATGAAAAATAGAGCTTATCACTGTTATTGGGCCTCTGATCTATGTTTGTAGGTTGTGGTTAGAAAATAGACTTGTTCTACCCTTTCATCTTTCTAAGAGTTCTACTGATATTACAGTGTCATAAGTAAGGAATAAAACACAACAGGATGTGCCATTATAGGAAAATAGTAAATGACAGAGTGGTGTGATTCGGCCCAACGTGAAAGTTCCTGTTACCACCCTGAAGTTGATTATTTTCCGATAACAGCATGTCCCAAAGTATTTTATTTCCCTTATATCACAGCAGTTTTCCAGAGAATATTTTTAATAAGACATGAAACATTCTTTAAACTTTCCCTAAAGTTAGTTTCTGTTATCATTACGTTGCACAGTAGTAGCTATAAACAGTCATTCCCTCACAAGCCTCTCTTTTTCTCTTTAAAAATGCAGCTTGTCATGTTACCAAGAAACCGCAAAGGCCTCCTTCCCAAAGGCATTACTGTGCTGGAAATCTTAAAGTGACAGCTTTACCTCTGACTGTTACAAAGTGCTGACACTGGAGACTCCTTCCAAAAAAATGCTAATTATATGTCTCCCCATAAAAAAACTTCACCATATCAACGATTATACAAATGTTAAAAATCTATTTATATGCAACTACAAGTCCCTGTGTATGTTGTTATTGTTGAAACAATAAAATATTAGAACAGTCCAACAGTCTAATATTAGAACTATTGCCAGTGCTGCTGTTTTATTAATTAATCAACACTTCCTGACCAATCAGAATGAAGCATTCAGCAGGGGGTGTGAAGATAAAATAACATTGTGGAGAAAATCTGACACTTCATCTGTATTTGAGCCAAGAAATATATCTAATCAGTCGCATGAACTCGTATGAAAAACTGTGAATGGTTAGGGTTATGGTGATGGGTGTGGTCAGTGGATATGGCTTTTCTCACACAGCTTGCAAGAATCCATATGACTTTTGTGTGACATCATGTTGGTGTAGTAGTATAACTATGTAGCACACTTTAACTCCCAATGCCTTTTGTTTCTCATTTCCTGTATCATGTTCATTGGAGCTTTATGTTTGGTGTCAGTCAATTACTTATTCCGTCATCCAGCTCATCACTCAGTGTGATGAAAACACCTCACACACTGATGTGATCTTTACATCTTTACTGCCATGTCTCAGTTTTCATCTACACAAAAGACAAGATGGCTTTACACTTTTTTAAAGCCTGCCTTTGATACTTTATGCAGGGAACAGATTTTGTCTGTTTCTCAAAATAACACTAAACTTCTGTTCAAGGCTTTTTCCCCCTGAGCTTTAAAGTCCCCTTTGTGTAATTACAAGATTGAATTTCAGCCTGTGGTATGAAAAAAAATAAAGAGGACATAATGAAACCAGTGTCAGAAATTATTGCTTACATATTTCTTTTACCTTTTGCCTTTCCTTGTTTAATAATCATCTTATTATTCTTCTCCAGTAACTGGTGTGAGCATGTTTTGATGACACATTTACTGTAAAACATTTCACTGTTCTCTGACTCAATCTTTTTGGTTGGTATGTTACATGTTATTGCTCAATAGGTCATGATGTTATTTCAGTCTAAACTGCAGAACCACATAAACCATTACCTACAGGTCAGTTGTGTATAATAAACTTCCATATCATCATTGCGTAACATGCAGTGAGTAGAGAATGAGGCAGAAATCAAGTGTGTAAACTTGGTTTGAGTTTTGCTTAGGTTAATCAAAAAATCGTACTCGGGAGCCATAGCAATAGACAAAACACTGGTGAGAAACGCCAAACAAGAATAATTCATAATCAAGGTCAGAAGAGTCAAGAGTCGACAAGAGTTCAAAAAACAGAATGAACAAGAAACAAGAAGCTTGTTTTCTTTTGCACCAAACAAGCAAAAGAAAAGATAAGACACAATGATACATTGATACAACAGGGTATACATAGACAAACTAATCAAGGAGCAACACAGAACAGGTGAACACAATCAGGTAACAAACCAATGACAGGGCATACTGTAGGCAGAGACAGGATTAGGACAAAAAACCCCAAAACAAAACATGAGCACATTGCATTCATTACCCTCAGAATGGTGAGGCAAAGAGGGAAACAGAGGCAGTGACATACAGTGGGGTCCAAAAGTCTGAGACCACTAGTAAAATGCTTCTATTTTGCATTTTTCAAATTAGATGCAGCAATTTTCACTACAAATTATAATATTGATGACAACTTGAGAGAAAAGTAGAATCTTTGCAATATTTACATGAATTTTGTAGTATTTATAGTATTGTCCCCTTTTTCCTTTAATGAAAATGTGCAATCGAGCTGGACTCAACATTCCAGCGAAAACTTCACAGTCTCTCTAAAAGCACTGGGTGATTTTCATACCAAGTGGTTGTTATCTTCTGCCAAAATTTCAGATACCCCTCAGTATTTATTTTCACACAGATCCCAGTGTATAACACAGAGGCAGGCAGTGTGTAACCACAGCACTGGCTAGAGTTACACAACCAGCTTGAACATGTTACTGAATCACACACAATTTATGTGTAATTATTTGACATATTTCTGTAGGGACTCTTGCTACATTCGAGCAAGATGAAACCATACTGGCTCGCTTAATGAAAATCTCTGGAACATGAAAGTCTTTGTATGGGTCTTGAATTAGCATTACAGCCATGACATGAGCTCTGAGTGCTTTATTCTATGTGAAGTGGAGCATGCTGCTGACACACCGTATGGTGCTAATAGAGATGGTTTTTTTTGCTCCTGCAGGCCACATGTGTGTGGGGGTCAGCAGTGCTGCTCAGGATGGGCTGTTGCACCTGGAACAAACCGCTGCATCAAACGTAAGTCAAACACACATTTTCATGATCTGCTCTGTAGCACCAATCGACAGCACGTGCCAACATGAGAGATACACACATACTCCTTCATGGTCTGCACTGTAAGCACTGCGTGTTTCAGTGAGTCTCTATGACTTCTGTGGAATCTTTTCAGGCTGTACATACAGAAAACAATCATACGTTTGTGAATGATTATAAATACACAAATGGGCAGATAAAGCAGCAAAGTGTGAAGAAAATTCGCCTGGATGAAAAAGCATGAACGGGAAAGGACATGAGATCAGAAAGATCCATATTTGCTCCTGGTAGTGGTTACCTTTGCTTTGCATTGTCTTTATCTAGGTGATCTTTGACCTATGAATTCACAAGCTTTGGTCCTTTGAGACAATACTCAACAGGGAGGCAGGAATGTAGTTTCATTGATTGGTTAAAAAAAAAAAAGAAGTAGTGGTCACATCAGACTTTTTGCCTCACTATTTTTTGTGCAGAACAATAAAAATAAATAAAGAAAGAAATAAATCAATCTCATCTACCGACGTATGCTAGGGTTTATTCTCTCTTCTTTGGATTTTCTTGTTAGCAATCTTGGCACTTCTGAACGCAGATGAATGTTAGATTATGCATGTTTTTCATAAACGTTATGAGGTGACCACACATCAGTTCATGAGAACCCACATATCTATTGGTATGCCTAACATCCTGTGAGTTCCGCCCTGTTGCTCAGTACCATATGTACATCAGGTTTAAGAGAGCAATTCAGCAAAACAACCAACAATCCAGCCTGCATGATGATAGATCATTATGCCTACAGATATAGGACTGATGGTGTTTTGAAATACCACACAATTGCAAATGTGATCCTGTATCATGGTGTTGCCAAACTGCAGAGTGGTGTGCCTGCAAACATTCTGCTGGATTACGGTACCAAACAAGTATTTTTTTCCCACTGCCATATTGTTCGTCTTAGGGCATGAATTATCAGCCCTCAGCATCTGGTTCACACAGTTCTCCTGACAGAGGTGCTTAATTATGGGTGTAGCTCCACTTTTATTTGGCCACAGCAGTACTGGATACCTAAATTGCCACATAATTAAAAACAAAAAAAGGCAGATAATGCAGGAGGAGTAGTGAATAGTGGTTCACTTTTTAAAAAATGCAGTTGCAACATTCAAAATTGCAACTCTCTGTTTGTTATTGCGTCCTTTTTGTTTGTGGCTGAAAAAGTACACATTCCAGGAAGATGATCCATTTTGCTATTTCAAGAACTTCAGAACATCTGCTTCAGGATCATTCTGGAAATTATTGTTTTAGATACTTGACAATACTTTTATATGAATGTGGTACATTATAAAAAGCATGAAATGCCAAATCTGTAGCAGATAGTTCTATAGGAGTTATTTATTTACTGTTTAAAATATCTGAAATTCTGGGAGTAGCATAGCAAAAAGGCCTTATTTGAGCCATTCGATTTATCGATTACCACCTTTTTACTTTCCTCCAGAACTGAGCACCAAAATGAGAGGTTTCAGAAAAGTTTCACCAGGGTTATCTTTAAGTTTTACAAGCATAGACATTTCTTTTCTGAAACATGGAACTCACAAAAGGAAAGCCTCAATTATAACTGCCCTGTGTGCAGGCTTGATGTGGGAGAGAAGATTTTTTTCGTTTTGGTGTGACTTAACTTTAGGTTTTTACACTCATATGCACATATGGTACACTACATTAAAATTTTAATTTGAAGCTAAATCCATGTTTAACTTTATTTTTCATTTAATGTAATCCTATATTAATAATGTATAATTCACTAGTTATATAGCATCCATAACACCTTATAATTTCTAATTGTTAATTTTTAGCATTGTTTACAAGTGTAACGATTCAAAAAGCTCGAGCATATAACTATATATACCAGGATACGTAAAGCTGGATTGTTTCCGTTATTGTGTACTATAGAACAGGCTTAGCATTTGGTATAATGCAGCATAACATTTATAAAGCATTATGATTCAGGTGTTATCATTAAAGGGACTGTATTTCTGCTCATTCACAATTTTGAGTGAAGATACACACAAAATGTCTATACACAACACAAGAGCTTTTAAGAAGCATATAAACAGTCTAACTTAGAGAGAACGTAGCATGTTTTCTCAAAATCTGTTTTCATGAATGCATTGACTATCAAGATTGGCTTGCAAGAGCATTCTTCTCTCTACATGCGGTCTCTCTTTAGTACCTGGCTTTGACCCAGGTGGGAGCATAACACACCATGACAGACTAAATCAGTAAAAACAAGTGCCACTGTGCCTGGCCTCAAACACGTCAGAGACCTTAACTCAGAGAGACATACACACACCACAGATTGGCAGCAAGGACAACTGTGGGGGGTTAGATTTGGAAGTAAAGCTACTAGAGAAAACATTCACAGTGGGGGACACATACTTTGTGTGTTACACACTTATGTGTAGCTCCAAATTTATTCTGATGTATGCTATAGATGTATGCCCAATCAAGCATTTCATATGTTTATATACACACACACGCACACACACTACGGGCCGTGGGGGAGAGAAAACTCACTCAGTGGGGGAAAGCAAAAGAACAGATTTGACATGTGTGCCATTTGTAAAAACATTTAATACAACCTGCCTCCCAGAATCTTCTATTCCTCTATGACGGAGTTGTGATTTTAAAGCTGTCACTGGCAAGCTTTTCTCATTAGGGAGGAACTGATGCCTAGAGCTATGGTTGAGTAACAGTGTCATACCTCCATAATTCATGTTGTGACTAAACTCAGATTAACCACACACGCGCACACACACACACACACACACACACACACACACAGAGGTATGTAATAGTTTTACAGCAGGAAGAATCTACATGCACATGTGATGGGGCTTAACTTTGGATGGGATCACTGAAAGTATTTCAGAGATCAGGTTCAAGAACCAAAGCATGACAGGCACAATCATTCAGGAGAACATAATACATCCTTCGATTCAGTGTTGGATTTGTCCCAGATGAATGCAGATGTGAGAATAATCATAATTATCCCGCTTTTCTTTTTTTTTTTTTCCTTATTGTTTTCAGAGAACGTTCCCTCAAATTGTTGTTCTTTCTGTGAGGATTGCTTCCTCTCTGTAATAGTGATAAATTCCTTTTCGGTTTACAATCTATAATAAACTGAAAGCTTCAACACCTTTACATACAAGAACCTCCTGATTTTATTTGTTGATTTGTTTACTAGAAGTCCAGTTTAATCCCATCTGGTATTTGTGTTGAACGTCTCTCTCACATCTCATGTGAAGCACTTCCTAATAGTTGTTTCTGTCCAATTAAAACCAGACCACACTCTTGGCTTCACTTGCACTCAATAAACTGTTTATCTTCATGCTTAATTATAAGCAACACTGAAAACTGTTGGGCTAATCTGGAAAGATTCAGGCCTTTCTGTGATCCATAGCATGAAGCTGCAAAATTTCCTTGTTCTGCTGTACACATAGAGATTGGCGTCCATGTGTCTCAGTAGTGTGTGATGACACAGTTAGATAATGGCAAAACATTTCGCCTTTAGCAGCTTCCCAACCCAGATAATAGATTGCAGAGCAATGATCAGTACCTTCTGCTGCTCTGCATTTTTCCACATGCATACCATAAAGTTTTGCACTTCCTAAAAAACAGTTTATAAGTCATTTCCTTAAAAACAGGCTTGCATCAGTGGATATTTCTCACTTGGATACTGAAGATTTGTACCTTAGAACTGCTGCTGTAATCCTAAACACTGTCCTGTGCTCATTGCAAGTCTCATGACTCAACTTATGAACAACTCTGAACATCCTTTCAACACACATTGTACTGTTTACCTTTACTCTTCTATACCTGTATACTGTAATGAATTTTAATCCCTAAAGTCACCTAGAAGAGGATGCGTTCCCTTTTATGTCTGCTTGCTCTCAAGGTTTCTTCTTCATGGCATCCAACTGTCGTCTTTGGCTTGTTCAGATCTACGTCTGGATTTCTGTGAAGCTGCTTTGTGACAATGTCTGTTGTTAAAAATGCTATACATGCTATATATGCTTTCAGTGCTGATGTGATGTCACAGATTGATAAGATTTCACAGATTGGTTAACTTCACTGAAGTGCTTCACTGAAACATGTTTTTATTGGACAAAATCTGTAAAACGATATGTCTAATTTCTAACAAAACTAATCAGTTTGATTAATTGCACGTTAGGGAACAGACCAATGATGAGATGGGGCAGAGACAGAGCTAAAAGCCAAGTAAAAGCACATGTAATGAATGTAATGTCACGGAGCTGAGAGGGGAGTTTGTGATATTGTCTCATACACTGCATGCATCTAGTTTTGGATTGGCATCCAGTATTAGAGCTGGGCAATATGATGATATGACAATATCATAATCAATATCAATGAGATAAATTATATCACAATAATTATGCCATGTGATCTCTTTTTATAGTGTTTACATTAAGAAAATACAATCTGCTGATTTGAAGTTAAAATTTTGTACTGAACCTTTAAAATTGTAAAATGTAAAAAATTATTAAATGATTAAATGATAAAAAGATTTTGAGATCATGAAATGAAAGTATCAAACTCAGTTTTCATATATTTTTTTAAAATGCAGCACTAGTGTTTTGCTGAGTTCGTTAGCAAACCTATATACTGTGAAGCATTTTGAATCATAGAAATGTCTTCAAGCATTCATGATTTTTTTTTGTCATATTTCCCACCTCTATCCTGAATTGTACTTGATGAAGGATTATTTTCACACTAATTCAATTATTATAATTTTTTTTTGCAAAGTGATTTTAACAATAGACATTGCCTCAAAGCAGCTACAAGTTTACATAGTTAACAGCCAATGCATATTTATGTGGAACCAGTGGGGGCAGCGGACCAGTGCTTAAGGTTCTGCCCTAGTGAGTTTAAATTTGCCAGAAACTGCCAGCATGCCACTGTGGGGCCTGTGAGCAAGGCCCTTATCCATCATCTACCTGATAGCTTGGATTGTATCCTGTCTCAGATGTAAGTCACTTGGGGAAACAAAAGTCTCCTAAATGAAAAATACAAATGTAGGCCATATTTTATGTCTTATTTAACAAGTGCATCCAACTAATTATTTGGATTAATAACATATGCTGTCACTCACAATACTGATGTATAATAGGCGATGAATAAAAGGTTCCTACAGAGCGTCGAGTTAAGAGTTGTTTGCTGTCCTTTCTTTTTCTAGAATGTACCACACAGGTGACTATAAAGTCTTTAATTTTAGTGTTTCAGTATTCTTTATAATCACAGAATCTGAGATTCATTTTAAACTTTATCTTGTATTCTTGATTTTCCACTAACTTTTTCCCATGGTTGGCTCCAGGGAAAATTGTTCACATGGTGAATTTTGGACATTTTCTACTACTTTCCCAAGTACTCCCATGGGGTAGTACTATTACTCCAGATTTCTCCTTGGGGATCAATAAAGTCAGTCTATCTATCTATCTATCTATCTATCTATCTATCTATCTATCTATCTATCTATCTGTCTGTCTGTCTGTCTGTCTGTCTGTCTGTCTCTCTGTCTCTCTGTCTGCTCACCTGAACTGTGTTCCTCTTTTGCATGTATCTCAGCCACAAGTAAAGTTATATCGAAAATGAAATGGGAGTAAAGTAAGTTTCCAGTGAGAAACACCAGAACTGATTGTCTAAATGCAGCTGCCATTAACATGTAATCAATAAAATATAATATAAAATAATAAATATGACCATGAAAAGTATGTCTGCATTTATACCCGGCTGTAATGAAAATGGTTGAATGTATGTTAAGCTCTCAATTGGGACCTGTCAAAGTTAGTGAGGCAGGGGTGTCAAGATCATAACCTCTGAGTGTGTGTATGTATATGAGTGAGCAGCGAAGTACAAATTTAACAGCTTCTTTCAGCTTCATCACCATGTGTTTACCAGCTGGTTGTGTGTCAGTATGCACTTGGATATCAGGTCCATTAGCAGTACTGTTGGCTCTTATGCTTAACAGTTTTATGAAGATTGATCAAGTGGAATCCAGAAACCTTTCATGGGCTGAATGCTTTAAAATTCTGAATATTAGAGGTAGTATAAAGCTAGTGTGGCACCATTCTAACTGCGTTGTGGAGCACACTTCCTTTGACCCATGGAAAGTCATTAAAACAGGTTGGCCTCTGCTGTAAGGTTATTGAGTTGGCGGTGAGGTAATTTGCTACACCAACAGTCATGGAGGCCTTTCAGTTCTTTACTAGGCCTGGGTGGCTTAAGACCAGGGTTACGCAGTTCACAGTGCAGGGGCATAACTCTTCCTGACAGAGGAAGACTTTTATGGGCCATCAGACGCAGCCTGAAATTAATACACACCATAGTGAAGGGCTCATTGTTACCCTCACCAGGGCAGATTTCAGTTAGCACTACAACCAACGTTGTCTCCGAACTGTAGTAGATATTAGGTCAGTTTTACATACAACTGATTGATCATGGTTACAGTTATTTTGAGTTTAATACAATATAAAAGTGAATTCTTACATATCAGCTTCTCATTCACTATGTGATGATTTTACTTTCATTTAGAAATCCTATCTGCAAAGTATAGCTTATGTAAAATTTTTGAATCTGAAAGCCTACATGCAGTGAGACACATTTTGAAACCTCAGGCATTTGAATATTAAATTTCTGTGATGACCAAACCTGATATTAGCTTGTTTTGACTCTGTGTTTTGCGTAATTCTCTGTGGATTTGTGGAAAAGCTTAAAAAATGAGTGTACAGCTCTGGTCATCAATATTTAACTCAGGGGCCGAGTAGTAGTATCTTCCCAATGTGCATACAACAGAGACTGAGTAGTAAGTAGTATCTTCCCAATACGCACACAGCAATAAATCGCGCACACACACACAGTACTGCCTCACTGCCATATGGAGATCATTCTTGCTGCTCGCTGCTCTCCTGAGATTGGCTGTTTCAGAATTTTGGGTGTAACACAACAAAGAAGAACCTCTCCTTCAAAGTGTTTTATCACATGGTATGTTAGTTCTCAGCTAGCTGAAATTAGAGGTGAAGGGTTATACTTTTGACCCAATTCAGTGGTAGCCATGGTACTGACACAGGCTGCTGTAAGATTATATTCCCAATAAGCTTTCAGGGAAGCATGAAGATAGAATGGAAAATACAGTATTAGATTTACACCTATATTATATCACAAATGGTAGGCGGAAACAGTAAAAAGTGCTGTGGTGTGGTTTTTAGTAGTGTCTGCTATATACTCTCTTGCCTTCTATAGTACACCATTAATTTCCTTCTTTCTGGATAATTTCTTACTATTTATTTCCATTTCCAATCCATTATCTAGCTTTTTTATTTAGATTTCATGACTAAAGCCTCTCTACCTTCTCCATTATAAATTAGCTGTCTCATTCATGATGCCTATTTCCTAAAGAAGGCTCTGACTTTCACCATTTCTGCTGTACTTGGCCTTCTAATGGTTCCTGGCACACCCAAGTCCCTTGTTGAAAGTGATTATTTTATATGATGACTGTTCTTGTAAAAGAACTAAATCCACTCCGTCATGGTCAGTACTGAAGCATCATTTCTGGGCTGCTTACTGGATCTACAGACAGGTGACAAATTAAAGGAAAAACCAACATTTAGTTAGGATTTGAGCCACTAGAACAGCATCAGTGCACCTTGGCATAGATTCTCCATGTCTCTGGGACAGTACAGGAGGAATGAACACAATTCTTCCCAGAGATTTTTTTTTTCAGTTGGTGTTGGAGTGTTATCTAAAATATCAGTCCAAAATCTCCCATAAGTGTTCAATTGGATTGATATTTAGTAACTTTGAAGGCCATAGCATATGATATACATCACTTTCATAATCATTAAACCATTTAGTGAACCCTGAGGCCCTGTGGATTGGGGGGCGGGGTCATCCTGGAAGAGACTACTTCCATCAGGACAGAAATGTTTCAGCATAGGATAAAGGTGAACAGTCAGATAAACTTTGAACTGATTTGCAGTGATGCTTCTCTCTAAGGGGTCAAGTGGACCCAAAACATACCAAGAAAATAAATGCCTGCTCCAGCGACCACTTTCTCCCTTAATGTGTCACATGACTGTATTTTCTGTAGTCATGGTAGAAATATGCTTAGGCTGAATTATGGATTATATCCATAATATGTCTATTTTTAGAATAATATCTATTCTATTTTATCTGTTTTTTTTTCTTCTGGGTATTCCGGGCACCTATTTTATTAAACTCAGAGGGAAATTGTTGCTCAATTTCAGTTTTTGCTGTGTAAACATTGATAAAATGCTGTAAATATAGGTCATTTACAGTGTTAATGTCAGCTTAGTGTAAGTAACAGCATAAAATGCCTGAGATTTTGTGGAATGGGTTTTGTGCTATGATTCTGTGTGTATCCTGACTGGAAGCACAGCCCCCAGTTCTACGTCTTGTAAAGGTCATTTAACTCAAGCATAACTGCACTGAATTTCCAGGGTTTTGCAATCTGAAGTAAGCAGATATGAAACATTTGTGGCCATCAGAAAGCACACCACTCTTTCCATTTATTAACTCCCCTATTATGTGGCAAATGAGAAGAAATGGAGTGTGAGTGCATTATGCTCACTCTTTGGACCACTGCATCTCTTCTCCTCTCCACCCATGACTGGATATCCTGCCTCCAAAATAGTTATTACGACAGTGGCTATGCTGAGAATGTTTCCCATTTTGTTTTTTTTTTCCCTTTACAAATGTTTGTTTTTTATTATACCCCACTGTGTCAAGGAGAGTGCATTTTTACCAAATGAAAGGAATGCAGAGCAATTAGTTTTAATGATGTGCAGGACAAGTCAGCATGACAGCAATTATTGCAACACTGTTGGGCCAAGCTGCATGTGGAAGCAGTGACAGTGCAGGAAACAATAACACACCCAATACACTACAATGAAAGCAGTGTGTTCATGGTGTCAGAGTCCAGCTGTTCCCATCTTTAGTCATATGATTTAAGGTAGTGACCACTTTAGGGTCATGGAGGCAATAATTAGACCCATGCCGCTATACCGCTATTGGATACCAAAATTGCTTTCACTGAAGAAGCACTGTTTGGTTTTTATGTGATTTTTGACTGATGCTCTCATAAACTGGCTCAAGAACTGACGTAATAAAAGTATGATGAGAATGCAGACCTATACTGAAAGATGAAATCCACATAGTAAGATAATGATTCAGCACAACACAGCCTTAAACTTTTTTTGACTAAAGTAAAAGTAATCAAGGTCATTGAATGGGCTAAAATTTCTTATATATTTATTTATAGCAATAAATGTGTAAATGCTGCATGCATTGTGGCTTATACTGCATAAAGTAAAATAGAATAGACATCTGGTAACATGATGTAATGAAGCAAAATGAACAGTCAAAGTTTATAACAGTGATCCCTCAATAAATTCCAACAATTTGAGAAAGTGATTATTTTTTACAATGGTTGTTCCTGTAATACTAAATGCTGAATTATCAATTCTGGGCTTCTTACTGGATCTACAGACAAATAAAAATAAAAATAAAAAACAACATAAAGTGTGTTCTTAAGTTTGGACTTTAAAAGCCACCAGAACAGCTTGGCATAGATTCTACACATCTCTGGAACTGTACTGGAGGTATGAACGTAATTTTTTTATAAATTATCGGTGTCCATACAGGTTGAAGTATAAGGTTCTGTTTTTGTCTTTCAGACAAAAACATGTGAGATGCTTCACATTAAAATATTACTTGAAAATATCACTGAAACATAAAGTGGAAAAGTTGCATCTGATTTGGTCATATTGAGGGTTGATATTTACTATCTTAAAACCACAGGAGGTGAGCAGGCTGACAGAATCTGACAGAATCTGGGATGACCCATCTCTGTCTTGCAGTCTGTACCAGGCCAACTCTGGCCTGAAGTTCAAGGCCTGCATGACAATAACAGGAAAGCCAGCAGGCCATGCAGTCACTCTCCCAGAAGAGCTAAAGGAAGCTTTTGGGCTTGTAATCTGTCAGTGTCTCCCAGCATCTGTGTCAATAGCATTCCTGTGCTGTTGACAGAGCGTCGCTGTTTGCTTTAGTCCCCAGAGAGCAGTGGCCTGATTTACTGTTTGAGGACAAAGTAATAAATTCTGGATTGCCACCCAGCACACACAGGCGCTTCACAAGCCAGAGAGCCTTGTTTGGCTTGCATGGCATGCTACAGGCCCCTCTGGACCACGTTAAAGTAGCCAGGCGGCCGGCTCGAAGCCTGCACGGATTGTTTTCCAGCCAGCCATGACCACGGGGTTACCTCACGCTGCCTGTATTCTCAGGCAATTGATAAATAACGTTTGTGCATAAATCACTTGGACCTCTGGTGGGAAGGAACGTTCGCGTTTATTCAGCAAACACAGACCTTCATGAAAACATACTATATAGAAGTGTGATGCAGAATGAAATATTTATTGATGTAATTGAAGAAGTGCTTTGGGATGTAGACATGCTCATTGTAAAGTGTTTTTGCTGTATTGAAGGGGTTCTTTTAAACCTGCTGTTTGGCTATTGCATGATCTGGCAATGAATAAAATCAGCACACTTTAAAACTTAAACAGCTTGACAATCCAAATCGGAAGAATATGCTCCTTTCATTAAACCTGTGATAATAAGATTTGAGGAGAAATGCCACAACATAAAAGACTGTCCTGTTGTGTATTTATGCTGAAATAAGCAGAATGTGGTATTGAGTAACACATAAGGAATCAGACATAATGGGAGGTGATTTTATAGGAAAATAATCAACAATGGGATGGTGTATGGCACAACGTAAAGATGAGTTACTGTAACCTTTCCAAGGTTGATAACAGCATGCCTCAAAGTGTCTTATTCCTCTTATACCATTGCAATTTGCCAAGAATGATAAGGTTTATTATCCTTTTATAGTTAGGTTTAATGTTGTTGAATGTTTGCAAAACAAGTTAGTTCCAGTTATCACTTATGTACTATACTTATATACTTAGATTGTAACAGCTATAAACTTGTAACGGGTTGTTCCCTCACCAGCCTTTTTTCTCTCAAAAAAACAAACAAACAGACAAACAAAAAAAACCACATTGTCATGTTACTGAGAAGCTGCAAAGTCCTCCGTCTTGTAGACTTTGCTGTGTCAGAAAACTTTACAGCTTTACTTCAAAGTGTTACAAAGCATTTTACACTGGAGACTCCATCCATAAATGCTGTATAAATGTCTCCTCATAGAAAACTTAACTATATCAATGATTACATACATTTTTAACGTGTAATTTGCTATTATAGAAGCAGTTGCGCTTTAGAGAGAGTGCATTAATATTAACCTGTAATTTGCCTTGCATCTGGCACTACTGTCAGAGCTGCTGTTATAGAAAATGAATCAACACCTTTGATTCGAGAATTCAGTTCTATAATTGAGAATAACTATGCAACATTTTAGAAACTACATGTCACTGTTCTAATCAGCTTTATGCAGATATGAAATGTAGGTCATGAAATGTAGGTCATGACATTTTTAAGTTTAATTCCTAGTCATCACATGAGATTTTTTTTTAATTTCTGCGATCCATATCTAAATATGTATATACGCATTGATGACTGATTGCATTGTTCATCTTTCATTTTTATAGCTGATTGCCAGCCCCCGTGTCAAAACCGCGGCTCGTGTAGTCGCCCCCACACCTGTGTGTGCCGCTCTGGTTATCAGGGCCCACGATGTGAAGAGATGGCGCCTGAGCAGGTTTACATCCGCACTGGCACATCCAGAATACTGATGCCCATCCATCCTGGAACAGACAACACCCGGCATCAGTCTGCCCGCAGGAGACCCACTGAGAGACAAGCGAGTGAAAGCAATCCCAAAACCCAAACGCCGAAGCCGCCAACTGGCAGAGTGGCCCATTCATCTGGGTAAGTCTCTCAACACCACGCAACTACAAGGATGGAAAATCACTGAATATATGAGAGCTGCAAGGGGAAAAGCAACTATGATGAGCAGTTCCTTGGCATGTTCTTTGTTATTTTTATTGAAAAGAATAATTTTCCTGTTATTTAGGGCAGCTGTGCAGCAGGTGGTATTGGTGCCTGTGGGTTCACTCTGGTTACAGTCTGGCCTATAAGAGGATTTTTGATGGATTTTGAAGTATTCTGTTCTAAATAAATATTCAATTTCGGGTATTTATCTAAAGGTGCAAAATGCAGTTCAGTGTAATAGCAAAGTGGTTAATTTTGTACCCTCAATGCCATTCACTAAGCCTTAAAGTCAAATCTGAATCTACAATTGCGTGTGCAAATCAGTACTACTGAAGGACAGGTGTTATATATATATATATATATATATATATATATATATATATATATATATATATATATTTGCAGAAGCCTGATTCCTAGTTGATTCCTAGAAGCCTGAACACTAGTTTTAGACAAAATTTCATGATTTTCACACTTAATAATGAGAATGCTTATCAAAAATGTGCCTCATTATATAAAAATAAAAATAAAGATAATATTCGAAATGATCACCTATTATCACCATAGCAAAGTTGGTTTCATATTAAATATTAGCCACATGTTCCCTTCTCTGTTGCTAATATTTAAACAGAGCCTTTCACACATTACTTATTAACACAACAAGCACTCATGACTCTTTTATTTTTAGCGGTTACATTATTTTGAACATGTTTTTCAATGTGTTGCATAGCCTTTTTTTTAAAAAATCAATATTTAACTATTAGCTTTTTACAAACTGTTGTGTTGTCAAGTGTTCTGTCATCAGTGCTATAAATGTGTTTTGATCCACCAGCAGGTTTTGTTTAATAACTGGCCAACCTTTTATAAAAAAAAAAAAACACACCAGTTCAATATGCAGAGCAGCTGGAATGATTTTTCTTGCTAAGATATACAATATGCATATAGATAAACAGCATATACATCTTTCCAGTAAGCATTATTCATAGCCAGACATGACAGAGAATAAACTTTATGAAAGTCTTTGTATAGTAACGTGACATTGCTATTATAAGAAACATGAAATTAAAAAACCACCAGCTTTTTGGCCGTATAATTTCGTCTGTGTGTTTTTGGATACACCAGTAGCTGATTATTATCACATGTGTTTTAGCTTATAGCTTTAGACGTATATCAGAGCAGACAATGGGAGCCCAGATTTAATGTGTTTTGATAGGACAGTAGTGTAAGACATAGAGGAACAATTGACCCCCTGCTAACCCTTAATTAATATGTTATTCATATTCATGTTGTTCTCTCAGGGGGACTTGGAGGATCTATAGATGGGGAATCACAAAGCAAAACACATAAAACCAAGGAAAAACAATGTAGCTGTAATATGCCAAAGAGGAAAGATGTGGTAACTTTTGCCATTTGGAGCAAAAAAAATTAAAAAAATAATTCCGTCATTTGGAATGAATAATGCCTTTTGTTTTATGTAACACTGTCTTTGCTCTGTGAGTCATTGGGCTTCACTAACATGGACTACCAAAAATATCTGCCAGCAGTACAGTTTTGAACACTGATGCAAGGATTGTGCAGTTCTTGATGAGAGTGTTATTATGGCTTGAACCCTGTTTTATAGTCAGTGCTGAAAGGACCCACTTGTTGAGCAGTTTAAATATATCACTGTACATCTACTATATACAAATGAGGCTTTAGCTTGTCATGATGTTCTCTACTTTGGAACTGATCCCAGTGCGTTTCTAATCCTGTAAGTGCATATTAAGTTATATTTCTGCATAAATGCTGATGCCTTGTATTATTGTAATATATCAGCAAAGCTCTGTAGTATATTTTATTTCACCTGAAACTTCTATTACTATTAGCTACTTTACCCTAGCTGTCTAGTGGCACGAATTTATACCACTGGCACACAATCCACTTTGTAAATGTGTTCTTTAGCCAGATGTTTGTGCACTCAAATCAAATCAAATCTGTGTTTTGTAATTAATTCAAGGTCTAAAGTGAACAGTTGCCATGCATGTGTTTGCTTTGACATGTTGTCAGTGGACATTTTTGTCCTCTGAGTCACGAGTCTTTGTGTTTGTACTATACGCCAGCCAGACACAAGACCTGAGTCCTAAATTCTGGGCAGATGAATGTTCAGAGTGGCTTGGCCTTACCTGAATAACTCCTTTGAAAATGAGTTGTAAAATGTAGCTCACTTTATTAAGTAATGTGTAATAGCTGTAAATGCAGATTTACTGTTGTGGGCTAAATTTAGACTGTTGTCACATATATCGGATCAACCCTTGAATACGGACCTTAGGTTGTTCACATATTTGCATGCGTACCTTTTGTACATCTAGAGGATTACAGTCAATATCCAATAGAGGGCAGTAAAAATGTTTAGCGATTTCATGCCAACTATTCTGGGATAAATGCTTTAGCAGGATGGTGATGTTAAATACTGTTGTTTTCTTCATTCTGTTGGTTCCTTGTTAAAACTTTGCAACAGTCATGAGCTGTAACTCAAATCCCATACTATGACCTTACATTAGTAAATTAATAAAGATTAGCAAGATGAATAAATATTACCAAGTGTACCTCTGGCCAAGAAGTAGAAGTCAACCTGCTTAGAAGCAGTAGAAGTCAACCTGCTGTTCCCAGACATCATTAAGTCTGGCTCCTTATCTCTGAGATCAGACCATATTTCAACTCTCACTAGCAGCACAGGAGAAATGCAAGACCAGTGCCATAGAGAAAAGGGCCAAGGCCAGATTAACAAGTGCAGACGCTGTCTCCATGAAGATTAGAAAGTCCTGCTGTTTTCACCCCATCATCTCTGCATCCTCTTCCTCAGCCCTGTCTGCTAAGGTAGCACCTCAAACAGCAAGCTCAGAACTCAGTCAACCTGCTGAAATCTTTTCTGACAAGAACATTCCTGTAGTCATTCCAAATTGCCAGGGTTAAACCTTTTGCCTTTTGCCACAGAGCAGAGAGCATGTGCTATGTTGGCATGTCCTTTGAACCCTAAAGTGTGAGGTATGTCCGCTGTCTGGCATGCAAGCAACACCTTCTCTTTGTCATAACCTGTGCTTCTTGATGCCCTGCTATGCAAGGCAGTGCCAAAAAATGATGCTGGATAGGTCTCAAGAGGTGTCTTGGCTAAAGGTCAATGGAGGCTGACATAGTGAAGGGATTAAGGGTTTGTCTGGCTGTACTGTGTCTAGCTGCCTGGGTCCAGACGCCCACTCCACACTTCACGCTGTTGCCAGTTGGCCTCCTGCTGAAATGAAATCACTATTTGTGGACTGTCAGCAGGGCTGCTTAAGGTGAAAGTGCCTCTGTATTTTTAAAGGAAGCTATTTGTCATCAGTGAACATCGGTTCAGCTCCATTACACAGCTGCAATAGGCATTTCTCCTTCAAGCTTTCTGCAGTTGGCACTGTTCATTCTGCAGTGCACTGTTCATATAAAGAAGCTAAGAAGCTAGAGGCGATTATATTATAATTTTGCCTCAGAAAAAGAGACACAAGGTTCAATAGATAACATTTTTGTAGAGGTGAGGAACTTTAGGAACATCAGGATTTGGGTTTGATCTTGATTCTGGGTGATTTTGTCAGTATGACCTGCTGCTTATAGAAGTCCATTACTTTTTTAAGACAGGGCTTCCCAAACCTTTTGCCTCCAGGGAAACTGTAAAATTATTTTCACCCCCTTGAACCCCCCTTAAACATTATCCAACTTTTTAAATATTAGGCTAGTTATGTAAAGTGGGTTCGGAAAGTATTCAGACCCCTTTAGTTTTTGCACACTTTATTGTGTTATTGCACTGTAAACATGTGCAATAATATTTTCGCTGTTTATAACAGCCATCAAGCTTTTTATTCCTGGAATTTCCACATTATTATTATTTATAGGTCTACTTGTTTTTGAGTTATTGAGGTTTGGAGTAAACCCATTCAATTCAAGCAACCAGTCAAACAGGCTAATAATGTAATAAATATAAGAAATAAATGATAACTAAGTTTGATAACAGTGGGTTGTGATTTCATCACCAAAGTTAACAAAAGGACTTCCTGGCTATACTTCTCTGACCACTTACAGTTCTCTGGGATTAATCTGTTGTTTTATCTATCAATTATTTTTAGATTTATTTGATAGCATAAATTCTGTCTTTCTCTCTCAGGTCTTGCTACAGCTTGCTGCCATTAATTTTCCATTTTATAAAATTCAGAAATTTTTATAAATTTTCTCACCTTCATAACTGGACTCACTGTAAATTTGACTTTCCTTGCTTTTAGGCTCATGTTCATCATCATAGTACTTTCTGAAATATCATCTGCTTTCTGTATATGGATTAGGGTAAATTGAAAATGCATTCTACTTACTGGCATACAAGCAAACATTCAGTATCGAAAAGTCAGTATCATATGTTCTTTTAACTGGTGCATTTAGGCCTTTCTCTTCTGTCCCTTGTCCACATTGCTCCAGTAGTCAGGAACAGCTGGTGAGGTGATAAGTTGTGGCAGACGAACTGAGCATTGGGCCCTGTTTGGCCTCCCATCCTGTTCTCCATGACATCAGGGCTCCACAGGAAGATGACTAGTGTGAGCTCGGTTCGCGTGTGCAGCACACACTTTCGGTGCTCCCAGAGGTGATCTGTTTTACTGGCCAACTCTTAGATAATGCTAGGTGGAGAATGGTAAGCTGGCTTTGGGGGCCGTAGGAAGCTCTGCCTTTCTAATCTGAGGTGACTTAGTGCTTGGAACATCTTGAAAACAGCCAGAAAACCTACTACTAAAACTTAAATTACAACCTGGAGCTTTTTGAGCCGCTTGCACCTTCTTTCTGAAATGGGCCCAGTGGAAACCTTAATAGTGTACAAGATCACTACTGGAACTTGTACTGCATTAAAAGTCCATTTGGAGTGATAAATACACTTTTAAAAACTGTATTTTGGAAAATGTCACTACACACCAAGGATAGTCATACACGTTAAATATCAGTGTTAAAACATTTGTAATTTAGAACATTTCTATTTTGGGGTCTGCTCTGTATACGCAATGGGTGGCTCTCTGATTTAGGCCATTCACATTTTCACATCAGGTGGTTTTAGCAGTCATCTGAACCTTACTGAGTGTCAAACTGGGTAAAGGCATGATTTCCTTTTGCACTGGCTCTTAGTCACATCCTGCTCACTTGTTGCTGTATGACTAAAACCAGCACTTAGTGACCAAAGGTTTACTCAGACACCAGAACCTCTCCTCAGGGGAAATTTGAGGTTTCTGTGGGAGTTTAAAAGCGTTAACTGAGACCAATCTTTCTTTTTTACTGTAACCTCAAGTCTAAATATAGTTCTACAGAACTGCTGCCAGTGAAGGCCAGTGGTATTTATTGTAGAAGCAGAAGTGTTGATATGAACGGATATACAATACACCTACTCCTAAATGGGCTGGTATCAGTATTGGTAGGAAATATTATGACTAATACAAAAACAACCATCAGCAGTAGGAGAATTTTTATATTTTTACCTTCCAATGTGTTACTACTATAAATGGTAGAAATAAAAAGCAACATGACTTTTGGGAAAGCACTAAAAACACTACTCATGATCTATGTCAGTGTATTGGAAAAATTCTTAACCCACTTCACATTCTCTAGTCTTGCGTAAGATGTAGTCTATAAACATGGTTTCATCACAGTGATCTCAGACCTGCAACATTTTGTGTACAGTTTTGAACAGTAGGCCTCTGTCTGGTAAAACTATCCCTTACTACCAGCTAGCAATCTGCTTTTCCAATCTAGCCAGACTTACACACTTCATCCCCCAAGCCAGACAGGAAGCCAGTCACCAGGGCTTTAAGATTCTTTAATGACAGACTTCACATATACAGTATCTTCCATTCCGTTTGGAGACTACCATAGTCTTTATGTTAACTCCTATTTTCTCTTTATGTTGCGGCCTGGGAAAACCCATTACACGGTAAAACTTTGACATTTTCTACAATATATAGTTCTGAAAACTACAGGCTTTCCTGAAAAAAGTAAAAGGTTTAGGCTTATGTCCATTTCACTACAGCATGTGGCTATCAATGAAGTGTATCTATCTATCTGTCTATCTATCTATCTATCTATCTGAAACAAGTTGATCAAAGTGTGACATTCACAGTGTGAGGAAATTATACTTACAATATATGGCCAAAAGTATGTGGACACCTGATCATCACACTCATGTATGATGAGCCTTTGCCCAAACTGTTGCCACAAAGTTTGAAGCACAAAATTGTATAGGATGTCATTGTATGCTTGAATGTTTGTATGCATTTGAATGGTTTATCCTGATGTTTCTCTTATTATTACTGTTTAATTTTTATTATTTTAGTCTGAAAAATTTCTCCATAAAGTTGAGAAGTGTGATAGTAGTCAGTGACAGAGTGCTTCCCGGTGCCGGTGGGTGTGCTGGTGATGCAGGGTGGACCTCTGACCTTTGGCTTTCCTGTTGGGCAGTGTGACTGTGCAGTGTGGAAGGTGTGAAGGGTTTGGGCTTTCCGGAGCCAAGGGGACATCCTTTTCACTGATTTAGGACAGCCATACTGCAGGGCTTCTCTGCAAACACTGGATTATGTAACATCAACATGACAAAGAATGCAGACTCAGCATTCTACATGAACCCATGACCTAGTACACCAAATGCATGGTTACATCTTTAGATCATTACAACTGTTATATTTTATTTATTTTGCCCCTTTTTTCTTTTTATGTATGTATTTTTACCAATACATAAACTAGACAGTTATAGTGTACTGCTCCAGATGCTTTAAAGTATATTCACCAAATTTACTATTTATTGCATTAAACCTGATAAGAAAATTTTCAACATTCAATCCTTAACCTAAACATATTATTTAGCAATTTAGGTCGAATTCACTGCTGGAATGAATCAGAGCAAAAACCATTTGTGAATGCAGTTCATGATAATGAGGAAGAGAGTATTTCAAAACATGTGGTAACACTTTCCCCAAAGATTTCCTTTAATTTTGTACTCACGAAATTGCCTGCAGACTATAAACTACTATCACGCTAATATATTTATCATCGTTTCCCTGTAATTAATTACTGCTCAAATATACCAACCGTGTTTAGGAGTTGTAGAATTATCAGATCTCAGTTGTGGAGAGATTATGTGTATCTGTACCTGACTTTTCCTAGGTTGTGTGTAGAACTTAAATCTTTATGTTTTTTAACTTGGCATCATACATTTCATGTGTGACTGTGTCTGTGTAATTTGGCAAATTAATTATTCATGTGTATGTAGCCAGATACATTGCACAATCTTTTAAGTTCAGCACATTGTCTCCAGTCCTGTTGGATCGATGACTTTTACCATTGAACCACAGTCTCTCTCTCTCTCTCTCTCTCTCCTTCTCACTCACCATTGAACCACAGTCTTTCTTTCTCTCTCTCTCTCTCTCTCTCTCTCTCTCTCTCTCTCTCTCTCTCTGTCTCATACACACACACTAGCCATTGATCCACAGTCTTTATCCCTCTCTCTCCTTCCTCCCTCCTTTAGGAGTGAATAGTCCCTGGCTGTCTTCTCCACCCTCCATTCTCACTCCTCACTTCAAGTGCTAAAGGGAAAATCGATGCACTGGAGCAATTGACATGTTATATGGGCCTCTAGTGGCAAACATGAGTTTCAGCTATTTCACAGTTTTAAAAGACCCCCGCCGGAAAATATGTACTTAGGAAACAGCAACTACAAGTATGAGCATGTGCTCATTTGCTGAAATATAGCTGTCAATAAAGAAATTCCATCCAGATTGGAATTAGAAAGGTTCCATGTAATTTTATGTTTGGATTTTGAGCAAAAGTTCAGACGTGATATATAATAGTGTAGTGTAGTGTCTAACTGTGTAAGCACAACCTAAATTACAGCTAAAATCTTTCCAATACTCCTGCTCAAAAGTGACCTCATTTTATACAAAGTACCACGTGCTTAGGATATAGCATCTACTGAAGATCCTTGAAATTAAGAGATAGAAACCATGAAGTGATGGAAAAGTTATACTTAAGTTAAAGTAGGGGTGTTCTGTCAAGCGTTAGTTAGACCGATATTTGGGTGAACGTTAAAATGTGTCCACCTGTTACAAAACAAAGAGTTCTTGTCAACATACTTCCTTGGTCAGAAGAAAGATGACAGTTTCCATCCAAGTCTAGATTTCAGGGGGCTGAACTCTTTCCTAAAGACCCTTCCTTTCCATATATTAAGGTTATCAGCTGTAATTCCTACCCTGCAACCACATGACTGGTTCACATGGTCCTTCATGCCACCCAATTTTATTTTATCACCAAGAATATACAAGGCTTGCCTTGTGAGGCACTGCCATGATTTCCCAATCATCTTCATAGTCAGATTGACCACACAGTTTTGTAAATTAATCGACTGACCTAGTAGAGTTGCAGGTGAGCCAGCAAAGCATTCCTTGTTGTGTCTACTGTGCACCCTAAGGTACCATATAGACCAGGTGGCAACCATATGATCCTCAGACCATCTGTATATCTGTCATGGAGGACATATTCAGTATGCTCCCCTGTCTAAGCAGAGGCTAGCTAACAGGTTGCTGGATGTCATCGCCATCTCCAGTGAGCAGGCTGGATGCCCAGCCCCTACTGCCACATGTCACTTTACGAAGTGCATTTCTATCTCATGGATATTATTTATAGGATTGCCACTCAAGACAGTCTGTGATGCTGGTAAATGTTCATCACTGTGCACCTTCTCCTGGTTCAACAAGTTTAACTGCACTTCTCCCAGTGGCATGACTGTGACGGTCATCTATGAAGACCTTTAAGGAATGTCGATTTCTCATAAAATTGTGGCACATGTTATCCAGATGATTCTCACCACCACTGGCAGTTCTTGGTTACGTATATAATTGTGATTCTGTGAACCTCAGATAACTGGAGCCAACACTGACCTGGCAAGAGCACAACAAAATGATTCCAGGGAAAGTTGCCAGTATGACAGTTGTATTTATAGCAAACACTGCATTATACATCACTTTGAGACTTTGCTGGAAGGTCTCTGCATGTGTGCCCATGCACACAAGAATGTAAACAGGTGATACTTACCGCCACTGGTGGTTATCCGGGGCTCATAGAAGCTCAGTTACATACTAAGAACTAGCATTCTCAGCTGTTTAAATGAGAGAGATGCCCTTTTTATGTGAAACTAGAGACATTGGGCTAACTAATGAGTGCCAGTTTGTCAGTGTGGACAGTTTCCTTCCATCAAACTGACATTGTATAAAAGAAAAACAAATATTTTGTCTGGTTCTTGGATTTGGTATTTAAATTAGTTTTTGGTGGTTTCTTTTTCTTCTTTTTCTTACATTTCTTTGGATTTTCCCCAGAATTTCTCCCAAATTTAGTCTTGGCCAGTTCCCACCCATCAGTCAGGTCTCCCCTATTAACAGCTACTAACCAGGGATGGTGAAGAATATCATATGCTTTCTCTGAGACACATAAAGCCAGTCAACCGCATCTTTTAGAACTGCTGCTAATGCTGCGTCACAGGGCAGCGTAACACACTCGAAGGAAAGTGCTATCCGCCCCTTCTGAATGCATGAGCAGAGCATGCCCATGATTGGCTATTGGCAGGGGAGGTAGGATATACCATCCCTCCCACCCAGGGAGCACAGCCATTTTTGCTTTCTCAATTTCTGGACTATAGGGCGACAGTATTTCTGTTGAACCGCTCGGGAGCCCTGCTTGTCCACCATCATTGTTCGTGTTTGTACAAAGTGGAGATGGTTTTGAGTCTTTTGACTCTGGGGTGTTGTACTGCTCTCAAAGTGTCTTATTTAGAAGTAAGCCACTGTCATATTTTATTGGCTCTGGTAGGTGGAACACAGTAAATTTAAGTGTTTTCTGACTGGGGAAATTCAGTACTTAACATTAATACTTTAGTACTTTAGTTTAGATCTGTAATGAGTACTCCGAAGTTTTAAATAAAAATGTGAAGAGTACAATGTATGTTTATTTTCATGGCAATGTTATTGAATAAGGGTACTAAAGAAGGTATTGATTTTGGTAAAATACTCAAATCCTCTAAAATAATACCTTCGTTTAGTCGTGATATACAGCTACTTAAGTACTTTCTACCTCTGGCAACATGGATTGACTGGGTCTTGTTAATTAAGACGTCTGTCTTGTGGCACCTTAATCCTTTCTTAAATGAAACAAAATGTGCCATGATCAGCAGTATCTTCTCCAGAACCACAGTAATTGGAGATGCTACGAATACACAACAGTGCAGTCATTGGGTTCTAATTGTTCACTGATGTTTGGCCCTGTGCATTATGGATAATAGAGGAGACCATAAGCCAAGGCTTTATGTTAAATGCCAGGTGCAAGGCTGTGTTGCAAGCACATTAAGTGAAAACATGATGCTATTTCTGGACCTTTCACATTTATCTTAAATCATCTATTGATGTTCCATGTCATGACTTATACAATATATGATGAATCAATCTGATTCATTAACAAAATAACTTTATTTTGCTTGGTAGGATGACGGGTGGAGTTATATATTTGAACAACTAGTTATATTTGTCAAGTTGTGTAATATGTATCTGTCAATTAATTCAAGGCATTTTGAAGCATTTTAAAACGCAGCTGCTGTCTTGGTCAGTTTCTAACTTTGTGTAACACATGAACATGATTTGCGCGGCAGTTTGCTGGTTCTCTTAATATGGCAGAGGAACTACAGCCAGCAGAATGAAAAATGCTAATAAAAATCCAAGCTAGCTTCCTATGCTGTATGCCTACTCCCATTAAAAAAAGGAAAGGACAGGCATTTGGAGAAGGTCATAATGAGTAGAGTCAAGGCAGTGTTCTCCTTCTTCATTGAGTGTCTGATTGATTCCACATGCTTGTAGGAAAAATATTACAACATGGTAAATTGATAATGAAGGCATTTGCTCTTTACATACAGTTAAGTCTTGGGAAAAACAGATGTTGATAAAGTCAAATCAGTGAAAATCAGTGAAATATAATTAGATGAAATGCAATGCCATTTCCTGGATTTGAAAAGGAATAATAGTAATAAGGTTAAAGTTCAGAATGTCAGGTTTTATTTCTGTTGAACTGAAAGAAGAACACATCATTGAGCTTGGTAATGATGCAGTGCCACACAGATCGCCAAGAAGCAATTTTGCAACCAAATGCGTATTACTTATGGTCACCTGTAATGAGGGAACTGTGAATTAAAAGGCTCTGGTTCTTATATGAATCACATAACACAGATGTAAATACACATAAATTAAAGCTGACATGCTGCACTATAACATTTAAATCTGACGTGTTGATGTACAGACCCGAAACGAGAATTGTGTCACTGTCCAATTAAATATGGCCTGCTCTAAATGTGCTGGCACCCAGAAAAGGCTAAACAGTGTTTCTTCTTACACCACAACTTCGCAGACCTGCACATGAGAGTGACCACAAGAGGTTAAAGTCTTCCAAAGGGTTGCAATTTATGTTTGTGCTTTGAAGTGACAGAAACCTCTGGCTTATTTTAGTTTTACTTCATTGAGGACAAAGATCATTCCAGCTTTCCAACTGTTCTCAAGAGAGATGTGCCAAAACAGCTTTTATTACACACTCATTGACATATATTTAGGGAGAAAATATTGCCGTTTATATATTCCAGAGTCATGGTAAATGTTAGGTGCAAGGGCCCTATTGAAAAGAAAGAGACAGCAACCTTGAAACTGAGACATAATGCCTGGGAAAAGCTGATCCATTAGGTAGGGGTGGTTTACCGCTATGAGGGCAGCTGGGTGTTATTTCTGTGAGTAATAGTGGATCATAACGTGAAAACGGCATGGCTACCACACCCCTACTGCCTCCCTCATAGCTCTGTTTCCCATAGATTTCCAAAATAAGTCAATATTAGCTAGTCTTACGTACTAACACACTGCTGGGGATGTATTGTGTAGTCCGGTTTAGTCCAGGGGTATTCAACTAAAATTCGTAAATGTCCAGTTACATAAAATGTCCTTGCTTACAGTGGAGCAGCTAACAAGAATGAATGGCGACAGCAGTTAGTTTTTAATGCACCAATGACTCTAAACAGAGGAGACAGATCTATTTTGACTTTAATGCAGGGAGAATAAAAGCATATTTCTCTGTCTATTCATCTTTAAACATTCTGTTTTTGTTGTTAGTTTGCTAATCAGAGCAGAGAGACAAATAAAGCGAAAACTTGATTTAATTCTGCAAGAACTCTCACCTTTCTGAAGCAATGTCTCTAGACCTATAGCTAGTCTCCGGTCTAATGAGATGCCTTCAGTTAAGTTATTTCTATAAATGCATGTGATTGGACAAGCCACAGCACAGGAGCTGCTGGGGAAACTGCACTGGTTCATGTTTAGAGTCACTGAACTATGGCCAGTTTTTCCCCAGATGTTTATCAGCTCTTGTACAGTATTTTTTCAAGTACTTGGTTCAATGTACTGAAAAACTTTACTGAGTCTGCATCTAGATGCTGGTACGCAAGTTGACGACTCCTGGTGAGCAAACTACACCCTGGTGCTTTATAAAAATAATCAGTTAAGTCATAATCACAGTGTTAGTTTCTCAAAGTGGTGTCTGCCGTAAATATCCTCTTCTATGATAGAACTCTTGCTTCCTGACAGCTATGTATTGCACAAGGCAATACAATTCCTTTCCTTCAAACCCAGATGTTTGTGTCACATGGCAATGTGAAAATTAATGGATCATGAATTTATTTATAGAAAACTACGATTATGATATTGTGGCATATGCAGCTGTAAATCGAGGCTATATACTGGCTGTAGCTGTCATTGTAATGGTTAATTTAATCAGCTGCAAGATCACACTTAGGTTTACTTTCTCTTCCCTTCAGTGAAGACAAAAGTTTAAATTAAAAGCCACTAAATTTTAAAAGCCTTCCAAAGAATCCATCATTTCATGATTGCTGGAAGTGGTTAAAAAGCAAGCGTGGATTTAAACACTTTTTAAATAGAAACGTCAATTTGGTGGAAATCATTCTTGTCCCCACAATTTTTCTAGGTTCTACACAATGGCTGTGAAACTGTAAGTATATTTGAGACTGGAATATACACTATATGGCCAAAAGTTTGTGGACACCTCATCATCACACCCATACGTGGGCCTTCCCCAAACTGTGGCCACAAAGTTAGAAGCACCCAATTGTATAGGAAGTTTTTTATGCTTTAGCATTACAATTTCCCATCACTGGAACTAAGGGGCCCAAACATGTTCCAGCATGAGAATGCCATGTGCACACAGCGAGCTTGGCTATCTGGGTATGAGACACTATAAACTTTATGTTTATGTCAACTTTATGCCAATTCTGATTGCTCTGAAAACAAACAAAAGCATGTCATCTTAGTGTGCCCAGATACCCAAACCAACATTTCCTTACATGTTCATGCTTTCAGGCAGTATATCAGACTCTTTATAATCCTTGATGATAGCTTAGTCTAGACAGTTTTGTCACTGTCTAATACGGGAAAGACAGAGGCATTTTTTAAACATTTATAAAATTATGTTTTCATTGTTCTGTTTTCAGGGCATTTTACATGGAGAATGATTGAAACCGCATATTTGAATCACTGCGCAATAATCTATCAGCAGATGTCCATAAACCAGGCCTTTTAAGTCTACTGATGCTACATAACCTTTTAAAGTACACTTGCCTGCCTGTTGATTATTTTCCTATAACAGCACATCTCAGAGCTTTTTATTCTTCTTATTCCATAGCAATTGTTCCCATGCTAACAATTTTTTAATTATTAATTTTTTTTTAATTATTAAAGAACAACACACTGTACTCACCAACCTCTATTTTCCCTCTTTTGAAGTTAATAAGACAAAAAAAATGCAGCTTGTCTTGTGTCCCAGCCTGAAGACTCCTACGTGTCAGAAAACTTAGTTACAGCTATAACTCTGACTGTTTCAAAGCACTGACACTGGAGACTCCTTCCAAAAAATGCTAAATAAACGCTTCCCTGTATGAAATTTCATTATATCAATGATTACACACAGATGTTTTTGTGGAGTCTCAACCATGTGTGGAAGTTGTTACTATAGAAATGAAAACATACTTTCATATTATAAACCTGTGCTTTGTCTTGTAACCTGTGCAACTGTCAGAGCTGTGCTTCTATAGTCAGAATTAGAAATTCAATAGCGCTATGGTATAAATTCTTTTATCTGTGTCCATTATCATATCATCTTTTGGCTTCAAAAGGTAATATGAGTCAACAGTCATCATGTTTTACTGACTATCGTGTTATCAGTTCATATGTTGTAGGCAAAAGCACCAGTGTTAACTTGGATAGGCCTTGGAAGCACATTCACATTTTATAATCATATCAAGATATACAGCTGGAGAGCTTAAAACAGTAAAACATTGTATTGAATTAGTAATGGACCTGAAAAGTTTTATGAAAGTTTGTATGTTCTGTAACTTAATATATTTATATTGTATATTTCCATAAGAAAATCACACCCAGCAGTTAGAGCCCAAATACATTTAAAATTCCTCAGTTGGAACAATTCTGTAATTCGTAAAGCTCTTTTCATATTCACAATGTCTCTCCTGTTTCAGCTGCAAAGCTCAATAACAATTATGCCCTTTGCCAGTTTGCTGTTGTTCCAAATTTGCCTGATGATCTACATGTTCAGATTCTTGCACTGAAATTAAGTATGCTGTGGTTTGAGGATTTTTTACGAGAACTTGTGCAAACTTGGATTTCCACTTGACCTCCGCCAGACGCCACTTACCACCTCTTCGCCAACCAGCATTTTGATTGATTCTAATAATGCCAAGCTCTTATACAATAAAGGCCATTTGGATGAATCACCAGTTGATTCTGAGGGAAACATGAGCATTACTCACATTGTGTAAACACAGTTAAGTCATTTTTTTTCCCTTTTCTGAAAGGTTATTTCTTGACATGATGAAGTGTCTGAATCTACTCAGAACACTGGTGAATTGTTACGCTAACCTGGGATTTTTGCTATTGCTGTCCCCCTTTTCACAGTTTATTTCCAGTCCATTGCTAAATATAGGTCTTGGAATCGTGCCATTTTACTGCTGCTTTGTTGCTGTCCATTTGCTCAGAGTACACTGAATCCCAGACCAGGCAGCTGATGCCAGAGAGTCCTGTCTGATGTCAGAGAGATTTGTTTAGACAGTCAGTGCATAGCCAACCGACTATTTCCAACCCTCAAACATAGCCTTCATATCAGAAAATTTCTGCATTAACTGATCGATGCTAAATGCTGGGAGGTTAGATGTGGGTTCTGTACTTCCAAACAACTCAGGATGACAAATGGGCTTTGCCATAGTGAAATGGTTTCTCTGAACTTACCTCTTCATGTTCAGACACCGCTGCAAACTTAACTGCATTCTTGGTGCTCTGTAGAACAAAGAGGCATTACAGAACAAAATAAAATGTGTTGGTCAAGATGTTTAGTAAGGCTAGAAATCAGTAATTAATGATGCTATAAGTTAGAGACTTTATTTAGACTATTCAAGATCATTTTCAAAAGGTTAGAATGTTATAATGTTGGTTTTAAGATAAGGGATGCTCAAAAGTGTGTTATCATTTTGAAGTGCTTTTGTGTTTTTCTGATAACTTAGGAAGAAATGGCTTTAAACATTTAAGGAGACAAACTCTTGCTGTTCACAATTTTGTCGTGTAGCAAACAGTTACAATTTATGCCTGACTTCTCTTCTGAATTGTCATAGTTTTATAAACTAGGTCAAGTGTGTTTAGCAGTCTGTGTTCCCAGTCCTCCTCTCCCATGTTAACATTTGTGGTACAAAGGGACCTACAGGCATGCTGTTTCCAATAGCCACCTAAATGCAAACAATAATCAGTTCAGCATTGTAGGGATGGGTGGTGAACAGTTTACCCACCTACCAAAGCCCAGTGGTTGGCACACCCACAAAGCCCACATACTGAATGTCCCAGGAGAAACTTGGCTTCTGTCACTCAGCTCTTTCTGCATCCAATTTTATGGAAAATATTCATGGAATCTGTTCTTCTCCTTAAAACTTCTTCTAGTTTTCATTGAATTTAAATTTTATTGCCCTATGTTTACTTGATCTGTTGACTAAATGACAACAGTGGAAAGAACACGTTTATTTTCCTCTCTAAGAAAGATGCAATTCTAATGACTGAATGTGGAGAGAATTCTATGAGAAAATGTCTGAGCCAAAAGAACTGCCGTGAGTAGTAATACAGCATGCTGGGCCAAAATAAGAAGAGCTTTTTCTTGCTAAGAAGTAAACCTCATTTGCTAGGATGCTATTTATCTAACCTAGTCTAAAAATATGTTCACATACAAATAATTTGCAGCACCTTATATAGTACATATATGATGGACATGACATGGCATTTGTTGAAATGTCTAATGAAATGAATCTAATTTCCAGTATACATTTCACCCAGTAATGTGATTCATGTATATAACTTCGAAAGAGTACACATGAATGAGTGGCTAACAAAATCATCATCATCATCATCATCAACAACAACAACAAGAAAAACCAGTAATGTTTTACCATGTGATGTAAGCCATGATTAATCTTAAACTCCCCCTAAGAAATTAGGAAAAAAATGCATGAGCTTTCTAAGTCTAAATATGTCATGAAAAGTATTAAATTACACGTGAACTGGGTTATGTTTGAAATGTTTAAAAATAAGGTAAATGCATTTATTAAATACGCTGTCACACTACATTTGATTGAAGTTGGTTTCTAAGACGAATGTCCTAGTGAAGTGTCCAAGTCCAAGTGAAGCCCATGCATGAATTTATTACTGGATCAGAATAGGTATTATTAATAGGTAGCGTTTAAGTCATTTGTTTTCCCCAAACAAGTACTTTTCGTTTTAAACTTAGAAGCAGACCCTCAAGAAAGGGTCGTGGGATGTTTGTAGAATTTATATAGAATTATCATTGTAACTAGCAGATGAACAGATTAGATTTTGGAATTGATCCAATCAGGGTCAATGTCACAGCAAGGTCAAGTACTGAAATAGTTATTCTTTAATAGCTTCCATCCTTTCTGAAGCATATTTTAATAGTATTTCAGGCGTACATATTAGTAACAAGAACAACTAGTGTTGAGACATTGCACTAATGAGAATCTCAGATGGATGCATAGTCAACCCAAAAACAGGTGGTGAAAATAGATGGCGGAGTCACAAAAAAAAGGAAACCCTTCTATTTCCAGGTGCTTTAAAATGTTTGAGTGGTAGCTCATTTATTCATTCATTCATTCACTTGAATGGGACACCAGTCCAACACAGGGCACCGTGCACAAACTTTCACACCTAAGGGTTAATTAGTAGAGCCACTAAACCTACAGGCATATTTTTCAGAGGTGGGAGGAAACTAAAGGGCCCAAAGGAAACCCACATGGGGGAGACACAAGGAGGACGTGCACTGGAAGGGCATACACTGTATATCCTAATAAAATAATTTATATTAGTGGAGATGTGGGTGTGGTTATGTTATGCTTGTGCAGAGATTGTTCTTATATAAGGTGTTGCTAATAAGTTGTATGTTAAGTTTTTTTTTTTTTATGAGGACTGGCTGATATATAAATGTATGAAGTCTAAACAAGACGGTCAGAAGGCTGTGAGTTCAAATCCCAGGACCACCAAGTCCTTGAGCAAGTTCTAAGAGTGTTCTCTGTTTTTGATTAACACAACAGCCAAACGAATGGATATAAAGCTGAATCTTCCTGACTCATGAACTGTTTTCAGTCAGGTGAATTCCCAACACTGTCACCAGGTGGCTGAACACTAATTATCTGGTGTGTATAACGTCCTCAGTGGCATGGCTGAGTTTTGATTTCTCAGTGAAGTAAAGTAGAACCAGACCCCACTGGTTTCATTAGAAGTCTCACGACTCAGAGCACTCTGTCAACTCCATCAAGATTACACACTGCTGTGATTTTCCCATGTGTCTTTAGTGTTGATAGCGAAACTCTCTGTTGTGGTATCACTGTAACCAGAGCACTGGTGTGTGGAGCATTTGAAAACAGTGGGAAACATTAATGTGTCAGTAAAGACATGAATTTCAGTTAGCTTGTAAGAAAGGTGGGTTATTTGACATGAAATATTTTATATGGTATTATGTTGTATTTCTCAACAGTGGGAGTGAAGTATATGCCTAAATCACTTATCCTGACTAAATTGACCAAACACAGCTCATTCTTGGATTTTTACTGTCCTTTGGAACATGTTATTCCAAGCTATCATTTGAGATTAATGATCATGCTGTAGCAAAGGTCAGAAGTTCTCGCACCAACATTCTCTGAAGGTCTTCTGTGCAGGGCAGTGGACAGACCTTTTACAATGGGGTGGCCAGGTTAGACCCAATTACTTTATTGGGATGGCAGTCTAGGGTGGGGCAAAATCCATATCCATAGAAAATAACATAATGTGACTGGCTGTATTTGTGTATGGGTTTGTTTGTCATCTAGCAAGCAACAAAAACAGTCATAACTAATGTAACATTAGGCTACATCTAAAGAAGTACACTAGCATCATGAATTCAATATCATTAGCTAATGGTAGCTAATAGCAAACAGATGGAATCCAGTGTTATTGTCAGGAATCGGCAGTGGATGCAAATGCAGGCAGTTTATTGTGGAATGTACAAACAAAACAAACAGAACATTGACGAGGACCATTAACAAACTATGAATGTGAGGCAAAAACATATAGACTATAGGCAATAACATAAGCACACAACTACAAACTAAAAAAATACTAATAATAATAATAAAAATCAGTTAGTTTCTGTCTTAGCTAGCTAAACTTTCCTGCTAGCTAAATGTTCCTGCACTGGTTAACAGTCCTTGCCCTTGGACAATGATGAAATTAACTTACTAGGCGTGAGGATTGTTCAGGGATGTCTCATAAAAAATGTCCTTCTCAAACTTGACCGGATAAAGTCCGCGAACAAAACCACGAAGTTCCAATCCAAAGAGAATGCTTTCATCAATCGTGTCCACATCTGTTGAAGCTTTTGGGCTTTGTCTCATTTAAATTTAATGACATAATAACAACAATTTGAAACAGTATACTTGTAAAGCACACTAACACGCTTTACAAAACTCTTATGTAATTTGATTTGTCTGTTTGGATTACAAAGAACATGCAATAGATGTTACGTCGCTCTTATCATGCCCCAAGGGATTGATGATGTCTAGACTATAGTGATTCCCTTTAATAATGACCTGCAGCTTCTGGTCTAATTTAAAGCAGTTACAATGTGTTATATAATCCCCCCTTCTTTAGTTACACAATCCAGTCTGTCTATGAGTCAACAAGGAAACAACCCATCACCTTTTTTTGTGCAAATCACTAGACACTGCCTTTTTTTTTTTTTTAACTACTTTTTAACATCTCACTCAACCATCATCCTCATATCATGACCACACACATACTGTATATTCTTTCATGGTCAGATCTAATTAGGTGAATGGAATTACATGAGGCTTTAAAAGGAGCTTTCCTGCTCTCCAGCAGGTTTCGTGAATTTAATCCTGGCTACAAACTTTGCAGATTTGTTCACCCAAAGCATAAGTGCAGTGAGCCTTGAACCAATGACGATGACATCAAACAAAGAAAATGAGGCCTCTTCATCCAAATATAGCGAAGGGCAGTGGTGACTTCATTCAGTGAGGAAATGAACTGAGATTGCAAGGCGAGACATCTGGCCTGAGGCGTGCACGTGTGCCAGCATGAGAGTCAGCCAGGTGTCTCTCACGAAGATGGGTGGGAAAAAGGTCATTATTATACACTCAGCTACACTGTTTTTCAATATTGCCTTTGTACTGTTGCATCTGCCTGTTGAGAAGTGGGTTAATTACTGTCTGTTAAGTGTTTTATTTTGTTATATTATTATATTTTGCATTGTTGCAGTTTATCTTTCTTCAGGCAGCCTGGGCTTTTGAACATATATGGATGTGCTGATACTTGCCTCAGGTTATAATTTGTATGACAAAAATTGTGCATTGGTCGCAATAAAACCGGATGTTGCTGTAGCTGAATTCTGGCAAACAGCCAAAAAATAAACAGCAATCAGGTTTTGCCTAAAATTGTTTGCTTGTAACATAATTTGACATCTGAACTTAGCAACCATACATATATTTCACCAAAACAACATGTAAATGAACACATTTAAAAACTTTACAAGCCAAGTGTGATTTCCTCACACAGTGAATGTCAGGCTTGCTGTAGTGTAATGGACATAAGCCTAATCAGTTCAGATTGTAATCAGATACTGGCTGTCAAAATGTCCCATGATGAACCGACACAGCAATTCGATTGCAGTCTTTAGATGCAATTTTCTCCATTTTCCCTTTTGGGGTAACTAGACCAATTTGTGGATGTGATATGTACATAAAAGAAACATATTTGAGTTCAGGAAATTCTGTGGTTTTCAGAAGTTTGTGTAGTAGGAAATATCAAAAATTTACCATGTGAAAGGTTTTCTCCTGTCCCTGTGTATGTTCAAGAACTGTGCAACATTTTTATTTAAGGTTGTCACCAGACAGATAATGACAGAGTATGTTTCTAGAAATGTCCCAGAAATGCAGGCAGATACAAGTCTGAAGCAAATTGGCCAAATCACGCAGTCTCTTGCCTACATGCTGTATGCAGAGCTTTGGGTTAAAAGCTTCACTAATGCTCACTCCATTACTTCATCACACACTCAGTCAGAAGCAGGGTTCTTATGGTCTGCAGATAAGCTCTCCAGTTTACAATTAGTTGCATGTGGCATTTCTTGCATAGTACTTGCCTACGCATCCACTACCTGTCAGGTAAGAATGGCACCAGTGTCTTCAGATAGTCCCTGCCAATTGTAGTCCACTCTTTGGCTGTGTGCAAAATTCAGAGTTTACTGTTTTCTTTTACCTGCTTTGACTGAGGTCCAGTGATTTTGCAGAATGGTCAAAGTGTCCCAGAGTTCCAACATACTTGTCTCGTCAAAGTCACACGCAGATTTGGGCCTATGCATCCTGGTGCATAGTGGCTCAATGTTGTGTTCTGCTTCGACATGAAGCACAAAAGGCAACAACAGAATCTGTTCAACAACCTGACCAGCCAGTTTAAGTTATTTTCATCAAGGTGATTACATCTAGTATTACACAATAGTACATACAGTAATTTCAGTACGTCAGTACTAAATCATGGTCTATGATTTGTCAGTTTGTCTGAGGCCCTATTATTTTCACTATTATTTTACCCTGAAGTTTACTTTTACACACTCACAGCGAAACCCCCTGGAAATTATTACGAGAAATTTGCTGCAGTTGAGGAGCAGGGCTGTTTGCAACTAATTTTTGATAATCATGTAGCTATTAAATGTAAAATTTTGATTGCAGTAATTAGCTAATTGCAGAACACAAACACAATAACATGAGAGCATCCTGTTTTTCAAATTAGTCAAAATTATATTAAAATGATACCATCAGCCTGGTAGGGTCTGTTACCTAAATATATGACGTAATATAGATGAGGTGCATTTTTCCATGTTCTTGCTCTCTTGCATGCTGTGTTGAGATAGTTGCATTAGCCCCTCTCATTTACTCTCTCCTTTACTGGGAAAATAGAAGGCTGGTAAAGGCTGAATATGGAATAGCGAATGACAGTGTCCATCTTAGAACTGTGGGATTTATGAACCTGGTTGTGGTGAATCATTATGGGAAAAGTTGGCTGGAAGCAAAGAATCTATTCAGTATCTTGAGCCATTTTGTACTGGGTTTTTTTTCTTTTTTTTTGCACTAGTGCACTAGTGTCGAAAATGGCAGGTTTAGCCCTGGCCAAACAGAGGATTTTCATTTTGACAATATAATTAGGCTTAAGTGAATTCAAAGCTGAATCACTCTTGTGTGTTGGGTTTTTTTTTCAGAGCCCAGGTCAGACGCGGTTCTCCTGAGGTGCAGCAGACTGGTGCAGGACAGTCTCATGTCTCCAGGACTGTCAAGCGTTATCCTTCATCTACAGCACCTATAACCTCAAACGCTCTGCCCAGTGCAAATGGACACAACCATGGACACACACACACACAGCATGTTGCCTACTCTAATGGCCAGCCACATGCCTCCAGCAACACATTGACTCCAACAGGTTAAAACACACACATACACGTACATGACAACCTAATGTTACCAAAAGTCTGTCAGTTGACATACAATGAAATAAGTATATAGACAATTTTGTTTTTGTTATGTAATATGTTTCTAGTGCATGTATGCACTTCAAATTTACACTTCTAAATATTGACACACATCATATGTATATATTTATATATATATATATATATATATATATATATATATATATATATATATATATATATATATACACTGCTCTAAAAAATTAAAGGAACGCTTTGAAAACACATCAGATCTCAATGGGGAAAAATATCATGCTGGATATCTCTACTGATATGGACTGGGTAATGTGTTAGGAACGTAAGGATGATACATCGTTTGATGGAAATGAAAATTATCAACCTACAGAGGGCTGAATTCAAAGATACCCTGAAAATCAAAGTGAAAAAAATGATGCAGCAGGCTAGTCCATTTTTCTGAAATTTCATTGCAGCAACTCAAAATGGTACTCAGTAGTTTGTATGGCCCCCACGTGCTTGTATGCATGCCTGACAACATCGGGGCATGCTCCTAATGAGACGACGGATGGTGTCCTGGGGTATTTCCTCCCAGATCTGGTCCAGGGCATCACTGAGCTCCTGGACAGTCTGAGGTGCAATCTGGCAGCGTCGGATGGACCGAAACATAATATCTCAGAGGTGTTCTATTGGATTTAGTTCAGGCGAGCGTGGGGGCCATTCAATGGTATCAATTCCTTCATCCTCCAGGAACTGCCTGCATACTCTCGCCACATGAGGCCTGGCATTGTCGTGCACCAGGAGGAACCCAGGACCCACTGCACCAGTGTAGGGTCTGATAATGGGTCCAAGGATTTCATCCCGATATCTAATGGCAGTCAGGCTGCCAATGTCTAGCCTGTAGAGGTCTGTGCGTCCCTCCATGGATGTGCCTCCCCAGACCATCATTGAACCACCACCAAACCAGTCATGCTGAACGATGTTACAGGCAGCATAACCGTGGCTTCTCCAGACCCTTTCACGTCTGTCACATGTGCTCAGGGTGAACCTGCTCTCATCTGTGAAAAGCACAGGGTGCCAGTGGCGGACCTACCAATTCTGGCGTTCAATGGCAAATGACAATCAAACTCCACGGTGCCGGACAGTGAGTACAGGGCCCACTAGAGGACGTCGGGCCCTCAGGCCACCCTCATGAAGTGTGTTTCTGATTGTTTGGTCAGAGACATTCACACCAGTGGCCTGCTGGAGGTCATTTTGTAGGGCTCTGGCAGTGCTCATCCTGTTCCTCCTTGCACAAAGGAGCAGATACCGGTCCTGCAGATAGGTTAAGGACCTTCTACGGCCTTGTCCAGCTATATATAAAGTTTAAATTTGAATTACATATATGCACTAGAAGCATACAAAAGGCATAATAAGCATAAACAAAGCATAAACAAAGGAAAAAAGTATTTAGACACTATGTATATATACACCGATCAGCCATATTAAAACCACCTGTCTACGATTGTGTAGGTCCCCCTTGTGTCACCAAAAGCTCAGCTCTGACCCATTGAGGCATGGAAACCACAAGACCTCTGACGGTGTGCTGTGGTATCTGGCACCAAGAGGTTAGCAGCAGATCCTTTAAGTCCTGTGAGTTGTGAGGTGGAGCCTCCATGGACTAGACTTGTTTGTCCAGTACATCCCACAGATGCTCAATTGGATTGAGATCTGGGGAATTTGGAGGCCAAGTCAACACCTTGAGCACTTTGCCATGTTCCTCAAACCATTCCTAAACAATTTTTGCAGTGTGTCCTGCTGAAAGAAGCCACTGCCATTAGGAAATATCATTGCCACGAAGGGGTGTACTTGGACTGCAACAATGTTTAGGTAGGTGGTTCATGTCATGAATGCCAGGACAAAAGGTATCCCAGCAGAACATTGCCCATAGCATCACACTGCCTCTGCCTGCTTGTCTTCTTCCCATAGTGCATCCTGGTGCCATCTCTTCCCCAGGTAAGTGATGCACACGCAGCTGGCTGTCCACATGATGTAAAAGAAAACATGATTCATCAGACCAGGCCACCTTCTTCCATTGCTCCATGGTCCACATCTGATGCTCACGTGCCCATTGTAAGCGCTTTTGGCAGTGGACAGGGGTCAGCATGGGCACTCTGACCTGTCTGTGGCTTCACAGCCCCATACATAGTAAGCTGCGATGCACTGTGTGTTCTGACACCTTTCTATCATAGCCAGGATATCATATAGCATATCTATCATAGCTAGCATTTTTTCAGCAATTTGTGCTACAGTAGCTCTTTACCGGTAGCTCTTTACCGGTTTATAGATATATATACATTTATATATATATATATACATTTATATTATATTGCCAAAAGTTTTGGGACACCCCTCCAAATCACTGAATTCATGCGTTCCAATCTCTTCCATGGCCACAGGTGTATAAGATCAAGCACCTAGGCATGCAGACTGCTTCTACAAACTTTTGTGAAAGAATGGGTCGCTCTCAGGAGCTCAGTAAATTCAAGTGTGGTACCGTGATAGGTTTCCACCTGTGCAATAAGTCCATTCGTGAAATTTCCTCACTACTAAACATTCCACAGTCAACTGTTAGTGTTATTATAACAAAGTGGAAGCAATTGAGAACAACAGCAACTCAGCCACGAAGTGGCAGGCCATGTAAAATCACAGAGCAGGGTCAGCGCATGCTGAGGTGCACAGTGCGCAGAAGTCGCCAACTTTCTGCAGAGTCAATAGCTACAGGCCTCCAAACTTCGTGTGGCCTTCAGATTAGCTCAAGAACAGTGTGTAGAGAGCTTCATGGAATGGCTTTCCATGGCTGAGCATTCTCTGGAGTGATGAATCACGCTTCTCTGTCTGGCAATCAGATGGACGAGTCTGAGTTTGGCGGTTTCCAGGAGAACGGTACTTTCCTGACTGCAGTGTGCCAAGTGTAAAGTTTGGTGGAGGAGGGATTATGGTGTGGGGTTGTTTTTCAGGGGTTGGGCTTAGCCCCTTACTTCCAGTGAAAGGAACTCTTAATGCTTCAGCATACCAAGACATTTTGGACAATTTCATGCTCCCAACTTTGTGGGAACAGTTTGGGAATGGCCCCTTCCTGTTCCAACATGACTGCGCACCAGTGCACAAAGCAAGTTCCATAAAGATATGGATGAGCGACTTTGGTGTGGAGGAACTTGACTGGCCTGCACAGAGTCCTGACCTCAACCCGACGGAACAGCTTTGGGATGAATTAGAGCGGAGACTGCGAGCCAGGCCTTCTCGTCCAACATCAGTGCCTGAGCTCACAAATGCGCTTCTAGAAGAATGGTCAAAAATTCCCATAAACACACTCCTAAACCTTGTGGAAAGCCTTCCCAGAAGAGTTGAAGCTGTTATAGCTGCAAAGGGTGGGCCAACTCCGTATTAAACCCTACAGATTACTGAAACCACATCGGAAAATTCCCCTTGCAACCTGGCAACCTGTGCTTTCTCAGATTGTGAGAGATGGTCTCCACAAGGCAATGGAGTGAATTGGGCCACACTTTTTAGACTTACCTTTGGACCCAGCTCCTCCTGCTAGGGAACCACAGTCTCCAGAGCCACAGGAACTTCCTCTCTCCATGGATTCAGGAGATTGAGGTGGTATATTTGACGTGCATCGCCTGTGTCCATTTGCCTGACCTCATAGTCATCTTTTGTGGCTTGCCATGTGACCTCAAAGGGTTCTTGCCCCGTTGTGAGTTATTTAGAGCTTGATGTGGGTGGTAAAACGAGTACTATATCTCCCGGTGCAAATTACTGCAGCTGAGAACCACTGTCATGACTGTCATTCTTGGGCCTGATGAAAATTCTCCTGTGTTAGGTGACTCAAGCTGTGGTCCAGAACATGCTGAATTTAATTTTTGCTGTTAGAAGGTCTCTTCTTCCAATTTTTCCATAACATTCTATGACATCCAAGACACCACAAGGCTTGTGCCTGTACAATAATTCAAATGGGGAAAACCCTGTGGAGGCTTGTGGGACCTCGTGTACTACAAACAATATAGGCTCGAGCCACTTATCCCAATTCTGAGCATCATTGTGAACAAATTTACAAATCATATTTTTAACCATTCGACAAGCCCATCTGTCTGCAGATAGTAAAAACTGGTGCAAATCAATTAATCCCCAATAATTAGTATAGTTCACGAAGAGTAAGTGACATAAAGGACATGCCCCGGTCAGTCAGGATCTCTTTTGGGATCCTGACTCAGGAGATAATATGGAAGAGTGCCTCTGCAACGCTGCGTGCGGAGATGTTGAGGAGAGGCACGGCTTCCGGGTATAAAACTAACACAGCCCCAGCACTGCCTCCCCAGTGCCTTGTTACTTCAGGACCCATCCACAAACATTTCCCTCACTATTGTCTGAAAACTCCAGGAATTTAATAATGACTGGCACCAGCCGATACTCGTGAACATCCCTGTGCACACACCTCACCTTCACCAATCGTGCCTTTCCCAGTGTCCCGCATTGACTCAGGCTTTGATTGACGGTGGTCTGGTTACACCATGAGTCCACCAAGGTCTGATGTGTACTCCCTTGTATACTCACTGACATGTGGTACATTATTGCTTAATCAGGGGAGGCCGCAGCGCATGAGGGATCCAGATCAGTGTTCTTGCTTCAGGTGAGACCCTTGAGCAAGGCACCGATCCCCCAACTGCTCCCCGGGCGCCGCAGCTAAAATGGCTGCCCACTGCTTCATGTGTGTGTTCACTACTGTGTGTGTGCACTTGGGTGGGTTAAATGCAGAGCACAAATTCCAAGTATGGGTCACAAGTCACTTGACCTCACTTCACTTCACAACTGGGGATGTGCCGGGTCTCGGTCTGGGGGTGTGTGTGTGCGTGTCTTGCGAGCTCCGCCAGCTATATCATGGTCTCTCTCTCTCTCTCTGGTTACGGGAGTCACCAGACACCATATCAGCAGTGAAGAAGAAGGGGGGAGCATCACAATATAGGGCTTCTTCTCTGCAAACAGTACTGGGGCATTACACATCATTAGAAGAAACATGAATGGAGAGATGTACCAGGACATATTATCTTTGTAAATGCTTATGAATACACACTTTGTTCATATTTATAAATACAAAGACAAAAGATGTGTGTAAATTTGAAGTGGATATATGTACAGGAAGTATATTAAATAACAGTGTGTCCAAATACCCCTCACTGTAGGTGTTATGTCTACTTCACATTATAGCTGACAAAAGCAGCCTTTATGTCTGGAAAAAGTGTTTATAAATGTTTATGTAGGTTGATGTCAGTTGTCATGAAGGGCTTATGAAGGTGTAGCCTTCAAAACTCTACCTTTCAGTAAAATGTTAACATCTATCACACGCACACACACAGGCACACATGAACACACACAGGGACAAACACACACACACACGTACACACATATGGAGGCCTTCTCCATGGAGCTGATTTGTGTTTGGATACACTGGAAACTCTTGTTAATTGAGACCGTTAATATGTCCACAGGGAAATTTGTGTCCAAATAAGCACCTAAACACATAAACAGAGACATGAAAACACACATTTATCACTGTCATTTTAACACAACTGCAAACAAACAAACATCATGCATACACACTCACACTCTCTTCATTTAAATCAAGTGTTACACTAGGGGGAAAATTTCCTCTCCTTGTTCACGCACAAGGTGTGTTTGATGTCTTACTCCTAGTGCCTTAGGGCCCCCTTTTTTTCCTTCCAAACTCAGCACATGTGCGCTACACAAACCCAACAAACACTTTGAACCATAACTTAGTAATTCAGCTTCAAAGCTTTTCCTTTGTTGTCTACATCATAGCTAGGAAAGTTTTAAAGAAGTGTGATCAATTAAAAGAAATCCTAATCAAATTAGTTCAAGAAAAAAAAAAATTAAGAATGACGTGCATATGGACAGCATCTAACAACACCCTCAAATTGTACTACAATGGCAATGTTTAACAAGTTCAATCCTCACAAACATTCCAAGAGATCCCTGTTTTCAAACGTCTGTTTTTCCATCATTTACAAGGCAACGGGAGTTGAACAGGTTCCCACCATTACACAAGACTTCCTTTTCAGCTACAGATACACACAGACGCACACTCTCACACACACACATACACACACACATACACGTGCGCAAGCTCGCACACGCCTTATCCTCGTGATGCTCTCTCTCTCTCACTCTATCCTGCTCTGGAGAGCTTTTGCAGTGACACATCCTTCCAGCTATCCAGACTCTGGTGTACACACTCACACACTCACACCCACACACACGCTGACACACATACTCACTTACACTGTTATAAACCTCCTGTTCTACCAGTGTCCAGGCAGGGAGAGTGTGACTTGTGAAGATGCAGCACTTCTTGTATGTGTCTTTTCTGTGCTTTCAGCTCTTGCTTTCTCATTGCCATTCTACTCCGTTACCATTTTTAGGAGCAAACCTGACAGCTAATGTGGACCGAATCAAGATCGTCTTTACACCCATGGTGTGTAGGAGGATCTGCCATGGGGGGCAATGCTACAATAGCTGTGAGCGTGGAGATAAGACCACAGTGTACAGCGAGAACCAGGGCCCACCGTCCAAGACCCATGGCTTCAGACTCTGTAAGTTTCTCATCGTTTCACAGTTTGTGCATTTCTGAATCTGAATTGGTTCTGAATTTCTCACAAGAGCATGCTTTGTCATTGACAAAAAAGTCTTCCTCTTCTTTGAGATGCACTGAAATGAAACATTTTGTAGAGATTCCTTTCAGCATGCTATTAAAGAGTGAATGAAAGGGAGAAAATCGGCTCTGTGATTGCGCACTGAGACCTAAGAGGTGTTTTAGAGATGGGGAAGCCGCACACTCGTCCCACGCTCCCTCCTCTCTACCCCCTGCTTGTCTGCAGTTTACACCTCGCTTTGAACCTCACCTTAACCATTTCATATGCTCAACAGAAGAAAAAGAAAGACAGGGGGCGGGAAAGAGAAGGAGAAAGGGAGCAAGTTTTAACAGGGATTACATTAAAGCCACTTTTATCCACCTGCTTTAGCCCCGAGCCAACGCGGAGGGCCTGAGGAGAGGCAACAATGCTGAACTGCCTCTCCTAACAGCTCAATCCGCTTTATAGGGAAATCTCACACTCTCCCACTCGATCTGCGTGTGGTTAATGAAGCACATTTCATACACCAGAGCTCAGTTAACACCAGTGGACCGTTTAATGCCCAGCCAAGTCCTTTTTATCACTGGTGAGAACATACTTGTAGTATAGAGCAGTGAATCAATGGGGCTTGTAGCTGTTTCTTCCCTTCTTTCAATACCATGACACTACACTGATGCAAAGACGATACAGATCATTTTTATGAATTTATTCATAACTGTATATCTAGAACTATATTTAGAACTATACTGTGAATCACTGATGATTTCAATAAATTTTGAAATATGAAAATATGTGTATATTTGTTGGAAATTGATATTTTAGAAGAAGAACTGATAATTCTTCTTGTAATCATTGTTTTATTGCAGTTTACTGCTGAACTACTGGTTTATAATACAGTTGTTCAATTTAGAACCTATTAATCAATAGCTACAGTGAAACTTGTACTGTACACACACTCTCAGAAAAAGAGGTACTAAACTGCCTTTCCTTGTTGCTTTCTTAACTTTAAGTATCTCTTACCTGGAAATGTGGATATAGTGTGCTTTTAAAAATTATTTAAGCTTCATAATTGGAATGTAATGAACTTTTTTGGTGTAAAGATTTAAAGGTACGCTACATGCACCTTCCTAGGTAAAAGATACATAGTGAAGGTACAAAAGGTGTACTCTTCAGGGTACCACCTCAGTGACATGGAAGGGGACAGTTTAGTACCCTTTCTTCTGAGAGTGTAGTGTAGGAATGGTTGTTAAGGGTCTGAACCCTTTCTTATGTGGAAACATTTTCTTGAAGGGTTCTGCATAGAACCTTTAAGGGTTTCCTTTGAGGTACAACTGAAATTAGATCTTATTTACACATAGCCTTTGTTATTTGGGAAATGTGATTCATTTGCTTGAATTACCAGTGCATAAACAAGTCTTTTTTTAGATTTATGCTAAACTTAAAGGACAAATCCACCCTGAATGACTTAACATCTGTTTTTCAGTGGTGTCCAAGATTTATTTTGCAGTGAAATCCTGAGTTGACTTCTTCAGTTTCTTTCATTGACATCTATTTTCACTAGGGTAATGGTTTCCTATATTACTCACAATGCCGTTTGTCCAACTGCTGATAGTGGTGCCAGTGAGAATTAGCTACATAAAGAGAACAATGCAGCAGCACTTTAATCCTTGTTCTTGTCCAGCTGTCTGACCTCCTCATCTGTACACTCTACTCAAACAGATAAGGTTCCAGAACTTCAAATTTCATGTCAATACCATCATCAATACCATCGTACTTGTCATCTTGTAGATCACTATCTGGCCGAGTCCGAGTCCAGCATTTGCTTTCTCCACTACTTCTACTTTGGATTTCTTATTAATATGAAACTAAACGGTGCTCGAAAAATAGTGAGTGAGAAAAGAATCTTTTGCTCTTTTGTTTTTATGAGCTAACAGTGAAACCTGACTGTTATCACGTATGTTTGAGATAGTTTAATTTTTTTCCTATTAAATGCCATCGTAACTGACATTGGCACAGCAGACACCGACTAACTTCACACGGGAATAACGAAAATACAGAACCAGCCAACAAATTAGCGCCAGAATCTCTAGTCACATTAAAGATATTTCAATATAAACACATTTAATGTGTTTCAGGGTGAAGGGCTCCTTTAATAGTAGCTGTTTGGAACATGTCAGGGTGCTTTAAACACTTTCACAGCTTGGAAGCATTGAATGTTGGAAAACACATTCCTGGCACCTGCCAACATCTGAGAGATGACCTGAGTTATATTTTTATCCTTGTTCTAGTACTGAGGCAATTTCAGATACAGCATTTGATGTTGCTGGTGTAATATGTGTTCCATTAGGAATGTGAGGTAGCATCTCATGTTGTCGTTATGAGCAGACTTTCAGACACTAAACCCTGCATAGTTGAAGAGACAGTATATCACATGTCCTGATGGTTAATATTTAGACCTGCAAGACGTTTGGTGCTTTTCTTCAGTGAAATCTGGAAGCTGTGTAATGTCACACCCACATGCACATATGACAAAAGACACAAATTAGTGTGCTTGGGGAATATGGAACAGTCAACAATAAATAAGATTTGGACTTAACAATGCTAACTGTATGATGGCAGTGAAACACAGAACCATCGGATATAAACAGACAAACTAATAAAGCGCTAAGAGCAGACAGGTGAACACAATAGGTGACAGACCAGTGACAGGACAGGGGTGTAGACAGGACAAAAACCCAAACAAAGGCATTTGCCCAAACAAACAAAAGCACAATGACAATGAATGACAACTGTGTCTTGAGAGTGGAAATTTGTAACAGTGGTCTCTTCCAGGATTGCCATACCCCCACAGATTGCTATATATCCACAGGGCGTCCTCAGGGACAGTTCACTGAATGATTTGATGGGATGGAGATTTTTGAGAGACAGTGCTGTCCACCACCATAATCAAACACCAAAGGAATTTCTTTTGGATGTTTGTTGTTTATTTCTCCAGTACAGATCCAGAGACTTGTAGAATCTATGCCGAAGATGTTTTGGAGGCACATCATGGACCATCACCTTACTCAGACACTAAGACACTATGTTGATTTTCCATTAATTTGTCTCCTGATCTTTCACAGAATAAAAGAGGAAGAGATTGGACAGGTTGTTTCAATTCTTTGCCTTTTATCTCATTCTGTTTTGCCACACTGCAACTATTATCTCAGACAGTATTGCTCAAACGAGGAGAACAGATGCCTTCTTGAGGTCAGAACTATTTTCACTGTTTTGTGACTACAAAGGCCCTTCCATTTATTGCTGAAGCTTCCTAGGTATTTTTCATAGTGTCTCTTTGAAGTCTGACGGCAAATGGGTTCAGTTTGGGGGGCTCGGATGCCCCGGTCACAGGTATATAGGGCACAGGCACTGCTGATAGAATATAAGCAGAATTAAAGATGCTCTGTGAAACCACAGCTGTTCATCTGTATCATTCCATTCTTGCTCTCCGTGACTGCAAAATTGTGTCTGGTTTGTGATGGTTTTGTCTGTTCAAAAGAAGGTCTGGCATGTAGATTGAAATATTTTGGTGTTGATACACTACCAAGGGTTACTTTTGGTTCTCTGTAATTTGCTTAGTTAACAAAATTAATAGCAATTAAAATATCAGTGTCTTTGACCCATTGAACATGTTATTGGTCTGTGAGTTCAGTCATTTCTAACTGACTCTGTTTGGTCATTGGAATACAGGAAGTTGTTAGTGGTCCTTACGAAAGCATAATTAGCTAAAGAAAGCAAAGGTCAAGCCAGTACCGTCTTCCCACTAATATGAGGACCATCTTAATGTATTTTCCCTGAGGATAAATTTTAGAGTTCATAAATCTCCTCTCAAATGAGTGTTCAAGACCAAGTGCTCAAAAAGCTTTGCTGCCCAAAGAAAAGCTCATTATATTCCCCTGTTTGCAAGTGTATATTTTGAGATAAATTACATCAAAATAAGTCTCTTCTGATGAAGTAAATTTTGCCCTTTTTGTGGCTTGAGATTTACCAAATTGGAAAAGGGGGTTTATTATCATTTTTCTCACACTCTTTTTTTTAATCTTCTAGTTTTCTGTCAGATTCCATGCTTGAATGGAGGACGGTGTATTGGGCAAAATGAATGCTGGTGCCCATCAAACTCCACAGGAAAGTTCTGTCACCTTCCAGCTCCGACTCCCAGCAAACCCTCACCCGGCCAACAAACCAATAGCAACAGAGTGCAGAATGGCTCATCTCACACAGTCTACACCCTTCCCCTCTCTAACCAGCAAGGTAAAGGCAAAACACATTCATGGCCCCACTGTGCCTGTGTCTTTCACGTAGTGATACATGTTAATACATTTCATAAGAGAATTAAAGAGGAAGGAATGCAGCTGATCATCCTTTCAGACAGATTTGTAAGTTTCCTCTGTGTTCCCATGCATGTCGTATAATTTGTTATTACTTGGCTTTTGATATATAGAAATCAGAAATTGTTCAAATGGTCAAATATTAATGGTTATATCTGGATCTTGTTTTGTGCACATGTTTCAAGTGGCCTATATTGTTCACAGCGTGTTCCTTTTTCAGCAAACTCATTATGAATATGAAAACCAGAATATGTCTCACTAATGCCAACGATATCCATGATAACAAAGAACACCTGTCATTTTCAATTCCAAAAAAATAAAATATACTTCTCCTGGCATATCTCACACTTGCCTGCTCTCTTTTCTTTTCTTTTCTTTTCTTTATCCAGCATTAAATAGATGCAGAAGCTCTCATGTGGCCTCCAACCCTCTGCATTCTATTCTCATTTGCTTGTTGACCCTTGTGCCATGTTTTAATAAGTCTAATTCAGTGGCAGGGATCACATCTGGACCCGTTACATCACTGTACAAGCATCTCAGGCTTTGTGTAGCAAGTGAAACAGAACCATTAAAGTGCTTCTTCTGTATTGTATATTGTACAGAATAATACACTTGAACAAGTGATTTCGGAAAGGTATGGGCATGTCAGATTTCCATCAGGCACTAGATGGTCAAGGGAGGTGTGTTATCTACTGCTTACTGGTCCAAGCTGTCGTTTATGTTTTTACTTGATTCAGTATTTCTAAAATATAAAGAAAGTGTACAGCAATATGAGTCAATAACTGCGTGTGGAATTATCATTGCCTCAGTGTGTTACATTGTTTTTCATTAATAGATGAGTCATGTTATGTTCACAGCCTTCCTATATAGTCAGGATGTAATGACTGTTTCTCTTTTTTTGTAGCTTCCCTTTTACCCTCGCTGGTGAATGTGCATGTCCAGCACCCACCAGAAGCTCAGGTTCAGATCCACCAGGTTGCACGGGTCAAACCGGGCCAAGCAGCTGAAACAGGACACTCAGTACAACAGCGCTCTCAACCTGGCAATAATCATATCAGTGTCAATGGGAATGGAAATGGGCAGAACAGCGTGCACAGCACTGGTCAGGACCACGGGCAAAACCACCACAGGCCACACATTAGGCTAAATGGACATGTGGGAAGGTGTTTCCAGGAAACAGTTGATGGAAAGGTATGTCAAGTAAACAAATTAAGACTGGTTTGACTAAAGTACACAAAGTACAGATGTATTTGAGTTGTGGCACTCATGACTTGTCATGGTCTCATGAAAATTACCATTTACTGTGTCAGCATGAATGAATGTTAGTGTGTCAGTATTTTGATACAACACAGTCTTTATAATTGCATAAGGTAACAATTTCCTTCAAGATTCTAAATTGGCTTGAGTTTCTTGGCCTCAACTCAAAAATCAATGACCCCTACTGAATCTTTTCCCTGTCTCTGAGTTCACCTCCTCTTGTCTCAGTTTTAAATTTTGGACTCAGTATAGATGGTCCTGATTACAACACTCAGATACTGTATGTCTCGGTATTTGTATCACATGAGAGCCACAGGTGTTTGGACACGCAGACTCTGTTTATTAAGGCATTTCCGAAACTCATGGTCATAATCCAAAGCAGACTTCAGAGCACAAGAGGTCAGCTTAGACTTTTCTATAATCTAAATTAAGAAACAATGGTAAGCTAAGTCAATACATGATCAATTCATGACAAACACAACAAGGGGTAATATACACAAAGCAACCATCACAGCCTGCAATGGGACACAAAGATATAGGTGCTACAATTAGACAAATTAGGTGCTACAATTAGACAATTAGATAAAACTAAAGATGAGGGGCGTGGCCCAGGCAAGGCCAGATACATGACAAATCCAGACAGGACAGCACTTATTTACTCATTGACTTACTTATTTACTTATTAGATGAACTAAATAACTATCTAAAAAGACAAACAAACAAAGAATGAAAGAAAGAAATTCAAGTATATGGCATGTTTGTCCTTGTTGAATAATTTGAATTTGATATATTGGTATGTTTAAGTATTCATGAGAGAAGTATACTAGACACCAGGTAAACTATTTGTTTACTTTTAGACGCCGTACTAATAATGGTTATTAAAGTTATTTCTGAGCATATTAAAAATTCACATCTATTTATTTTTGGTCCACATTCCATTTGTTTATTTGTTCATTCATCTTTAGTAACTGCTTTATCCTGGTTAGGGTCATGTGGATGGACAACACTGGGCACAAGGTGGAAATACACCCTGAAGGGGATACACCATGCGCGCACACACACACACACACACACACACACACACACACACACACACACAGACACACACACACACACAGACACACACTCCTACTGGCTACTAGCATGTACCTACTGGCATGTTTTTGAGAGTTGGGAGGAAACTGGAAAACCTGGAGGAACCTGAGCTCAGGAACCTGGAGGAACCTGAGCTCAGCTTGGACCCAGAGACACTGGAGCAGCGAGGTGGCAATACTACCCGCTGTGCCATAGCAAATTATTGAATTATTTTAAATTGTATTGGAAAAGAGATTGCTGTCCTCATTGAAATTCATATTAACTTGATTTATTGCACAGCATTTTGTCTGTTTTTCTTGAGATACTCAATATAAATAAAGTTGACCTAACTTGACTCACAAACCTTGCCAGTGAATAAAAGCGAGAACAAGTTAAGAATACAGAACTTGTACATGCATAGTATACTTTAGTATTTTATTATATATTAATAAATGTAAAACACTAATAATACACTTGTACTATAGTATATAATATAGTATACTATATTTTCATAAAGGTTTTTTTTGCCAATTTCTCTAATCATCAAAAGCTCCATCAAATGCCCAAATCTCTTTCTTCTAATGTTTTATTGCTCTAAATCACAACCTTAGTGAAAGACATCATTCAGACATTGCAACGACACCAATTTACAGTAGCTAATATATGTTGCTGTCAGACAGGAAGGAAGCTATGCTTCTGATTTACTGTTGGAATTTATGCATCCTGTGAAGTTCAGCCCTCTCAGATTCCAGTCACATTAGCAGAGGTGTAATGATTTGGGGCCAAAAGGGCAGGCACTGTTAGGCAGAGGATATGACTATACATCCCTCTGGAATGCGGTAAAGAGACAAACTGTAACTAACATGATCCTTCAACACAATATAAGGCTCATTACATCACATAAGGTTATATATTTTTAAATTGCTACGATCTCAGTTACCTAACCAAGTATTTTTGTGTGCAAGGCTTACAGTCTATTAGATGAATGGAGCTTGAGAAGTATGTGTAAGCTTAGCAAAGATTTGGCTGAAGAAAAGTACATTCTGTCTTTGTCTCTTAATTGTCTCTGTCTGGCCTGTTAGTAGTCTTGACAAGAACAGAACATACTCAATGCAAAATGATTCAGCATTTTTTCCATTTAGGATAACATGCTCGTATTCAGATACAAGCGTGTGTATTGGGAATAGAGAGATGATGCCAATGCCCTAATAATATATCTGACATAACAGTGACTTGGCTTCCAAGGTCCCATAAATCTAAAAGGAATTCAGATCCTAATCTCACAGTTATCTCAGATCCATGAGCAATGTGCCAGGGGAGGAGAGAGTGGAAAAAAGAGGCTGCTTTTGTCCTCTCTAACCGGACTCAGCTGCTCCTCATCTTTTTTGTTTTAAATGTGAAGAGGCACACTCTATGTGTAATCCTTTTTAAGCACAGCACGCATTACGCATTTAGATATTAGAAGGAAGGTAGGATGCTAAAAGAAAAGAGATAGGTTTTGTGATGATACTGCCTGGGTTTCGTGCAACCCCTCTGATGCTAGAACAGGCCTGGGTTTCATAGTATACTTCAACTGCCTATTCCGAAACCTTTTGTAACATTCATCCTCTTGAAAAGACCCTTGTGTTTGCTCAGAAACATGAGTCGCTGGAATTTGTGCTATTGTGTGTTTGTGTGCTTATGTTGCAGTGTGCGAAGCCTCTGCCAGGTTTTACCAAGCAGGAAGACTGCTGCGGCAGTGTGGGAGCTTCATGGGGTCTGCACAAATGCACCGAGTGTCCCAGCAAACCGGGTGAGACTCTCATACACTGGGGGCTAACACATATTGTATGTGTGGGAAAAGCTACAGATGTGACTGTTGATGACTTCTAGCCAATAGCCAAAAAGAGATGAAAATTTAGGTTTTGGCCAAAATTATTTTTGTTGTCTAAAGATGCTTTTTAACACTGTAACACTGTGCGATTTCAGCTGTCTTTTAAGATTATTCCTTGTCACACTATATTAGATGATCCCAGTAAAATTTTGGCTAAATTCTGCAACAGAGTGTATGATAATGTGTTCTCCATTTCAGAATATATGATGGAGATTCTTTAACAATAGATCTGAGTTTAAAGAAAAGTAGTTTTCAACTGAAATGAAGTATATTTCTTTTGTGCCTGTATCTGAACCAGAAGTAAAGGTCTAGCACTTTAATGTCTGGTTACCGCAAGTCAGAGAGAAAATTGCATTTAAATCTCATTCTGCGTATGTCATCAAACCCATTCGGAATGAGATTTAAATGCAATTTTCTCTCTGACTTGTGGCGGTAACCAGACATTAAAGTGCTAGAACTTTACTTCTGGTTGAGATACAGGCACAAAAGAAATATACTTCATTTCAGGAAAGTGTAGTTTTCAGAATTATATATAGCAGAAAATGTCAAAATTTCACCTTATGAAGGATTTTTAGGCCATTATAAATATATACAAGAATCCTCTTCTTCTGAGTTCACACTACTGAAGGTACACTCTGCATATAGTACATTTACCACCCCCTTCCTTTCAAATGAGTTTGCATTTTATAAACGCAGCAAGGCAACAAATCTAACCAGGCATTTCTTTGGATGAAGGCAGCTTGGCAAAACCCACTGCTGTGAGATTGTTGAGCTTTGCTCAAGACAAGCAAGTGCCAACTCTTACTCCAATCTGTGATCCTTTTGAAAAGCCACAGTTTACACTCAGCCTGGTTTAGTTTGTGTATACAGAATGGAAGTTGACTGCTGGCAGAGTTGCAGTGCTTCATGCTGTGTGGTACTAAATGGACAATGTGTGAGGCATGCTGTGCTATGTTCTTTGCCTTAGTAGTTATACTTTTAGGTATTTGTTATACCTATTTATCTATACTTACCTATAGATGTTCCCATAATGATAGGAATAAATTATCATTGTGAAAAAATTTTTGATAAAGTGTTTCACAAAAAATAAAATAAAATAATAATAATAATAATAAGAAGAAGAATAAAACTTGAAAAACCAAACAATTACATGTAAGGTTAAGGATGGGTTTAAGGTTAACATTTAGCTTCAGTGTTAGTCAAAATGCCTCAAAGAGGCATGTAATACAAGACACTGGCCCTGATGTACTAACAAAGAGGCTGATTTGTGAAGTGAAGTGACTTGTGGCCAAGTACAGTGACCCATACTCAGAATTTGTGCTCTGCATTTAACCCATCCAAGTGCACACACACAGTAGTGAACACACACACACACCCGGAGCAGTGGGCAGCCATTTTAGCTGTGGCACCTGGGGAGCAGTTGGGGGATCGGTGCCTTGCTCAAGGGTCTCACCTCAGTCGTGGTATTGAGGGTGGCAGAGAGCTCTGTCATTTACTCCCACCACCTACAATCCCTGCCGGACCCGAGACTCGAACCAACAACCTTCGGGTTACAAGTCCGACTCTCAAACCATTAGTCCACGACTGCCCCATTACATTTGTATGTAGTGTGAGACAACGCAGGTAGTGGCCATATTGCAGGTGATTTAAAAAAGGATAGTTCTGTAAATCACATTATAGGGGAAAAAAAAGGCGGGGGGGAACAATATGTACAATATTGTGTGATAATTGTTCTTAATGGCCTATGATTAATAGTATATAATCAATATGTTCTTAATTATACATCAAGTATAACATCAATTAAAGCCATTAAGAGGTACTGAAAACTGCTCAAATACATTGGTCATTGCCAATTCCCACCCATTAGCATGTTTTACGCTACTGCACAGGGTAAGGGCTCATATGTGCTTCATTTGAGACATGTTCAACTCTTTTTGAACTGCCGCTCATGCCATGTGACAGTGCAGCTATTATGAGCCACTGAGAAATCATTTTTAGAACCTTTAATCAAATAATTTTTTCATCTTTGAAAAAGCTTAAGAAAATGTTATACTTGCCCCTCTGTTGTAATTGCATACACAGTAAATTAGAAAATTGGGGTCTTTGTGTGTGTGTGTGTGTGTGTGTGTGTTGCATCACATGATCCACTCCACATATCCTTCACTTTTTCCCTTCAGGAAGAGGGAACATGCACTTGTACGTACTGACTACCGGACGTAAGACCGTCATATTTGTTTCCTTATTAAGCATAGTCAGTAATCCGATGCAGACATCAGCTCACTTGTGGCGAGCCTTTAGATCATTGACAGATATTTATTCTCTTTTTTTCTGTCTGCCAGAAGTTCTTGATCTCTTAACTATCCAGATGTGTCTCTGCTCCCTGCTCTTTGAAGTTTGGATTTGCAGAAGTGTCCATCTATTCTCTCATTTTCAGTTTGTTTGGGAAGAATTCTGAACATCTGGTTTGGGAATGCTGGGAATGACATCACTGACTGTTATGTTGAATGTGTGCAGTGATTAGGAACATAAATGTGTGATAAGCTTCCACAAAGTCTATGGAATTATCGAATATACATACATTGCATCTCTTAGAAATAATAAGCTGTAAGATCAGTAGCTAAATTCACAAATGAGCTTTGGCTTATGTAAATGGCAAGCAGAGCTGAGCTCCAGTACTATAATTTAATGAAAATGCAAATCATAGTATGGTATAATGCTGAAATAAATAACGATGATGCAATGTAGATGCTAAAACCGACAAACTTATTTAGATAGGACAGAAACAAGCATTCACATAATTAATTCAGCAGTGCTGTTCCCAGATTGCAGGTAATTATAAAAGAAATAAGTCTCTTCCAATATTTAAATCCCAGTTTAACACCTAAATAAGATATATTTTTAATTTGGTTAAGATTGTTAATAGAAAGCCTCAGGTTAATTAATGTGGTTTAGGTCTTGCAATGTTATTGTAGTAGAAATACTCCCTACTACAAGTGTCTTATTTTGACAGTTTTATCTCTATTTTTTCTGTGAGTAGAAGAGGCATTGTGGAGAATGAAGAAGAGGTTATGAGGTACATGGTTTGTGGAGCAAGTCTAATGAAAGTGATGACAGTCAAGAAAGCTTGTCGTTCCCATCTTGCAAGAGAGGCTACGTCCTTGACGGAAGCAATGCATTACCATCTTAGATGTTGCGAATTCCGGGCTGTAATGAACACCAGGCAGAAATATCAAGAGAGAGATAAAGAGAGAGAGAAAGTGAGAGAGAGACAAAGAGATCACATTCATGTGTTGGACCTGAGCCTCTGCTTTTTCTTGGATTCAAGCATCAGCAACAGAGCGAGGGACTTATCAATGCTCTTTATCTTCTCAGGTTCTGATGAGACTAAAAGTACGCTCCTGTTTTGAATCTTAACATTCTTTTCAAGATATCACATTCTGGATTTTGTTTAAAGGTTAGCTGTTTCTGAGAGTTTTGAAATAAGGACTTTGAGCTTGAGTAAGGCAAGAATATTTTGTAGTCGTAATGATGGAGTCTTGGAGACAGATAATAGGTAAAAATAGGGAGTGGATAGAGAGAAAGAAATAACATTCATATCCATGGGGATTGCATCATTGTGCATTACTGTGATTCCATCTGATTTCAGGGAGCCATTGAGGGGACAGATTGGCATGCCAGAGAGTTCCAGGTTAAATTTAACTGAATTGCTGGAGGGTTGCTTGTGTGTGTGCCAACGTGTTAGCCAATGTGACACAGTTTTACAGTCCAGATCACTGGTGCTACAGACTTGATTCAGTCACTCATGTCTACAGGGCCATGAAAGGTGACTGAGACACTGAGGTCAATAAAAACTGGAAGCTTACAGGATGAAAGATAAACTGTGAAAGACAAGGATTTCATTATCACACTAAAAAGACTTCCATAGAAACTGTGAGCAAACTACTACTAGCCCAGACATTTTATAAATTTGTTTTAAATTCTTTGGACTTTAAGGACGTCTGTGTTTTACTTTGGAGTGAACTTGTTTTCTTTGTTTTCAGTCATTGCCAATATCTTTTCCACTGGACAGTGCATCAGTAACAAATCATTGACTCCATATTTTGTTTCTGTTACCATGTGATTCGTACTGTAAGTAAGTACCAATGCTGGATAAGGTTACAAACGGACTATGACAGGAGCTATAAATAGTCGCACTTAGTTTTCTTGAGCCATGAGGGTACGAATGGTTCTGGGTTTGGATTAGGAATCATACCATGCCAATTTCCGTTGTCTTGAAAAGTGCCATTAGAATTTGAAATTGACAGTGTTGTCAGTCTCTTGTTATTTTATAGGGGCATCTGTATGTATGTTCCCATCAAACCCTACCCTACAGTATGTGAGTATGAAGGCCCATTTGTCTGTCTGCATTACAGTGACATGGTGCTTTTTGGATCATCACTTGGCCTTTTTTTGCTAGTCAAAATAGCCAGACCAAAGGTCTCAAATAAATAACACTTTCTTCATGAGCCCATAAACTATCAGTGATATGAGGCAGGAAGTGCCAGTCTGAATCCTTGTAATTAAATTTTTATATTTAACTTATTGATACTGCTTTTATTTATTCATTTTATCTATTTATAACAAGATTAGCACAATTCAACTTTAATGACTGGCACTATATAGGCATGACTTTGAGGCAGTATTTATCTAAATGGGTGAATGACAGAAAATTGTCATTTATAGAGAGAGATTAATAGTCGTCATTTACAGTGAGACTGACTATTTTCTTAAGAATGTTGTGTCTGAGCTAGCAAATACTGCTTCTAAATGCTCCTGAGCTTTACTCTCATGACTTTGGGAGGTGGGAAGAAACCTGATCTAGGATATTTTACTGCATATTGAAAGAGGAAACATGACATTGGATTATATATTGATGTGAATGCAGTGCCAGTCAGTGAATACCTATATCATTAAGCCATCCCAAACCCCATGATTCTGTCATACTGAGTACAAACTGACTGAGTGCAGGTTGAAAGTGTTCAGATTTGTGTAACTCTTCTTTGCTCTGAACCATTCACCCCTCAGTCGAAAAGAGGCTGTTGCAATCAGCTTAATGTACTACTAATGAAAGACGAAGTTGCATGCTGAGGCACGATCAAACATGACACACTTGTTAATGACCAACTTCAAAATCAGAAACTTGGCTTCTGAATCAAAATGTAAAAAAAATAATTGTACAGCTGATGATGTCTGGGCGTGTTCTTACACATCATCTGCTTAATACAGTAAAACCCAGACATTAGAATGATTGACAGACGTGAAGAGAAATATTTTTGCTACATGTCACTTTCATTTGGCTGTATTATTAGACTAGGAAATCAGATCTATTAAAGGGATTTTCTTTGATTGTGGCTCATCATAATTAGCAGTTAAGTCTATTTTTCATTTGCAAGGGACTGTGACAGCATAGTAAAGACATAATAAATCACACGTAATGCTGAAATGTGTTTCTAATGAGATCATAATTGTTGCGTGTGCTTTTTTAGCTTTTGCCTTAAAAATAGTGTCACTGAATGTGCAGCTTTTTCAGATCTTGGATTCACTGAAATAAATGAAGGTTCATATGGAGCTTAACTTCTGAATGCTGCTAAGGAGAGTAACATAGAAAATTGAAAACTAGAGAAAAAAAACAGCTCTCTTCTACCTCTTTATGCATTATTCATGATGGAATCATTAATGATGAATCAACAATGCTGTCATGTTGAATTTTCTGCAAACAGACACTAGAGCACAAGAAAATATCATCAGTCCAATGAGTTGAAATGCCATTTGTTTTAACACAGAGCTGAAGTACTATACTACAGCTGTTAAAAAGCAAACACATCAGACAGTTTCAACATCATATCAGTGTTCCAGAGACTTTCTCTTGATTCATTAGTGAGCAAACTTATAAGCAGTGTTTAATTTCCTAAAGTGTATTCACTTAATCTAAGTTGTTTATGGATAAAGCAAATGTTTCCTTTGAAAAAGTGAATTCCTCTAATCAGGCTTAGTCAGTGGAAAAACAGGGTGACTGCACGGGCTGTGAGATTAAATGGCGACGGCTTTGTCATTTGCCTGATCACGAAATGAAAACAACTGATTAAAGAGCTTTGAGTTTCTTCTGGTTTTGGCACATACAGTACTTTCAAAGTTTCTAAATGTAAAAAAATGCACTCTAATGAGCAGTGAAGAGTAAAAAATGAAGTTACATCACTATCTCGCCAGACATCCTTGATGAAGTTTTTATCTGAAAAGTGATCTATTACGTAAGGAATAAAATACAGTGGGGTGTGCTGACAGGATGGTGTGATGCAGCCCAGCACAAAACAATGCTGAAGTTGATTATTTTCAGTACGTCCTGAAGTGTTTTCTTCCTCTTATACCACAGGAATTGCATTAAAGAAAAAATTGAATTAAAGAACAAAACATCCAAGAAACAAGTTAGTTCCTGTTATCACTTACTTTATAGCAGGTATAAGTAGTTCCCTCTTTCTTTAACCACTTTCTCTTGAAGGTAATAAGATAAAAAAAAAAATGCAGCTTGTCATGTTATTGAGAAAGCAGAAAGCACTCCATCTTGAAGACTTCCCCGTGTCTAAAACCTTAAAGGAACTGCTTTACCTTGATCTGACACTGGAGACTTCTTATAAAAATGCTAAATAAATGTCATGTCATAGAAAACTTCACCATATCACACATTTTTTAAATCCTTTATGTGGCGTGTCCGCTATACAAGTGTAATTCCCTGTGTAATTTGTTATTATTGAATATTAGTACAAATACAAGGGGGCATGTTGGCTCATTGGTTAGCGCTGTTGCCTAGCACCTCCAGGGTTGGGGGTTTGAATCTTGTATGTGTGTGCGAAGTTTGCATGTTCTTCCCATGCTTCCGGGGTTTCCTCCCCAGTCCAAAGACATGTGCTCCAGTGTGTCCTCCGCCTTGTGCCCTGAGTCCCCTGGGATGGGCTCTGGGCTCCCCCGTGACCCTGTGTAGGATAAGCAGTATAAAGAGTTGATGGAGAACATATACAATAATATAAACCCTGCACCAAACTCTACTATCAGAGCTGCTGTTATAGAAAAACAAACAGTACTATAGTATTATTAATAGTACCATGAAAGTCTTCACTCTTAATTTTTTCAAACACCCTCCTCTTCACCCATGTTCCGGGGCTCTCAGCTCAGCCTGCATGTCCACAGATATAGAGCACTTAAGGAACAGTGTTGTCTGTCCTCCTACTCACATTCTACTCCCTTCTGATGCTTTTTACTTGGCTGTTTGGCTCTGAGCGAAGAATGCTAAGTCCTGCAGGGACGCTCTCATTACACCTCTGACGTTATTCCTAAAGTAATGTTGCACTCTGCACACTACAGGGAGGTCCTCCTCGTGATGGCTCTAAATCATCAATCATTGCTTTCTATCAATGAGCTCTGAAAGGCTTGAGCCAGTTTAACTCCCTTTCTTGGTTTCTCTCACTAAAAGAGTCATTCATTCATTCCTAAAATCTTACCTGCTTCCTATATAACTATACAAAGCGTACATGTGTATGTAAATATGCATTACAAACAGCAAAAAGGGAATATGCAGAAATGTGGTAAGTATTACTGCTGTAATTACTGCTACAAGTAGACAAAATGTCATGTGTGTAAATGACAGCAGTGACAGAAAGATAAACACTAAAGTGATACAAAAGCCTGTGTCTTTTGTATTTGTACCTGTATCTGTTTATTGCTCCAAATATATGTTTATCCATATTTGTATTCAGATTTTAACCTCCAAATGTCAGTATATCTGTATCTATTTTAAGATTTCCCTGCATTTTCTCCTCAGTTTGGTCTTGCCAGTTTCAACACACTAGCTAGCTCTCCCCTATCACACAACAACTACCAACCAGGGAGGGTGGAGCAAACGCGTGCTTCCTCCAGGACATCTTTTTGAGCTGCTGCTCATGCCTCATCCCAAGGCAGCATAACACACTTGGAAGATAGTGCTATCAGCACTGTTCTACATATGTGAGCTCACAGATGTTTATGATATTCAGAAGATTTTTTTTCTTAACTAAATAAAAACCCTACAACTATGCTCCCGGAAAAATGTCAGCAATGTCCCCATGGTCTCAGAATTCTGGCTCAGTTCTTCAACTTCAGCTACATCACTCGAATTCATAATTGGTCTCAACTGGAGATGTGCACGGGACTTTTTTAAAAATCATTTTTGCTAACCTGCCAGAGATATTTTCATAATTTAAACCATAACAACCTAACCAGACAGTTATAAAAGAAGAAATGCTGTACATGTTACTGAATGTGGTCCTTGTTTGTCCCAGGAGCCTCATATCTGACCACTCGTTCACATCCGTGTGAAAGTAAATACCTCTCGCTCATGCCACTTTTGTTGTGTCCTGCGGGATCTCTTTCCTGATGCTAAAATTACTGGCAAGCTTTCTTTGAAAGGAAAAAATGAATACCGCGTGTATTAGTTTAGAACACATTGTCTGTTCATTCTGAATAATGCATTTATATTCGGTTACCTGTGTCACTCTGGATGCTCCTTACATAGCACATTAAATCTAGGATCCGTCTGGGAACCATCTTGAGCTGAGCGTTCATGTTTCATGTTGTCAAGAGCAAGATTTAGTACACAGCTGCATGCAGACACACCGATGTTGTGTGTAATTATAATCGCTGTTTTAAAATGTTGTGGAGTAAAGAGGTATCTGATTCATACACAGGTAGTGATCATTTGTTTCCTTTCAAAAGACATAAAATTGAATCACTTCTGAGTTCTCTGATCATCTTTTCAGATACTCAACTCTCTCGTCCCCTTGTTAAAGACAACCTCCTCGTTCCCTAGCACCTCTTTCTACCATTTATCTCCTAGGGCGTCCAGCTCACTTTCTCTGTTTTTGAAACTGTTTTGAACTGCTTTGGCCCAATCCGGCACTTATGGGGGATCAGAGACTCCTCTGACACTAAACCTCCCCAATACCGGGGAGCAGGATGAGATTACTGGTGAAACAGGGGTTTAGCAGCTATTATTCACATAATCGGCTACGATTCCTGACCGCTATGCTACCTGATACACTCTGCCCTATATCTGAACTCGAATATGAGTAGCAAAGTAAAGAGAATGTCCCAGTTCAGCTAAGGGTCCCATTAAACTAAACGACAACTTGATTGACTTTTAGTTTTATGATTACAAACATTAATTGATGATAAATCACTTTGCAAAACTTTAGCATCAGTAGGAGACCATTTTTAAACCTGTGGTCTATTTGAACTCAGTTCAATCTACTGTGATTAACTTCAGTTGAATCTTATTGTAAGACATTCCTAACATTTTTCATTCGAGCTGTTGTTTTAGACTCACCTTGACCATGACTGCTTCCTCTGCAAAGTCCTTCAGTTTATGCACAAAAGGTCAGCATACTCCCAGAAGGACAGATCGTTGGCAGTGTAGCTTGGGTTGGAGTGAACAGTTGTCACTTGGGAGGAAAATGAAACAAATAGAGAAGCTTCCTCTATTATCACTAGCTGGAAGAGGGATTGGGTTCCTCGTCTTACCCACTGCTGATGACATACAAACATGGGGTGGTGGACTTTATCATATGACTGGTTTTATACTCTAGTGTTTGTACTGTAGTCTCTAGTGTCCAGTCCTGTATTGGGTCATGTGAAGGTGTGGCTTGTTTTTACATGCAAAGCCCCATATCAACCTAGCTTATTCTTGACTCACTCACTTATGTTGGAAATAAAATGCATTTTATGATTATAATTACAGTACAACATTATTGACATTTATCGTGGTAACCAATGGGCCAATGGTCTCAATCACTGGGAAAAGGTCTTACCCAGACCTGTTTTTTAGCCCTAATTTTTTCCCACAAGAGAAATTCAAAATAAAGGTCAAAATACACCAGCTGTCTCGCTATCTGAAACACTCAGATGCTAAATTCATTCATTTTTTAAATCATTTTCGGTGTGTGGAACAGACCAAGCCATTAGGGTTTTCTCATAGTTTTCAGTGTCTAGAATCAGGGAACTGATTCTTTTTCGATCAACTCCCATCACCTTAAATAAACAGAAAGCAGGATGGTGACCTGATGACCTAAATTAAATTAAAAAAAATATATTGTTGATGTTGAGAAAAATAAACAATATAATGTTTATCAGTGGTACTGGGTTACAGTCTAGGCAACAATACTGCTCAATACTGATTAAGGCACATTCTTATCTACATAAATGCATTATTAACACAGAAGATTATTTGTAAATAAAATAAGCTAAAGCCAAATCAAACATACAGAGCATAAACATGGTATGGGTAGTTTTCTGAAATGAGAAAATGTTTGTCTTGTAGACTAACCAATCATTTTATAGATTTTGGTTGTGCTGGCCGATTTTCTCGACAAAGTGAGATGTTCGTATTTTGTTAGCAACAAGCTAGGCAGCTAACTTGGATGACTGATGTATATTTTCTTTCTCAAACAGAGAACTGTATAGTCAGTATTTTAGATTTAACAAACGAATATGTCTATATGTTGATTAATCTAAAGTTCATACTTGTATAGAATAACGCATTGTACATTATAACTCATTTAAAGAGAAGAAGTTTTACTTTGTTTATTTCTGATGCTGTGCGCAGCCACGTTAATTTGATGTCACTCCGAAAGAAGCAACATGGATTTGAGAAGAATAACCTAAGTTGACTTCTCAGCTCGAGTGGCATTTCATGTCACGAAAGACATGGTCCCCATTTACTCTGGCAAGAAAGAAAGGTTCACTAAGTTGTGCAAAAATAGTAACAGTGCCATCTATAACAAATAGTGCAAATAATGTTTTTTTTTTTTAAATATCCTTTCTTTAAATATTCTGTATTTATAAAAAAAACATTGTTTGTATTATTATTAGTACATTATTTACTATAGATGGTTCTATTACTGTTTTTGCACATCTACATTTTCCAAAGTCCATTCAAATAAATAAAAAACTTTGAAAAATTATGCATTTTATTTATAATTGCATTATGTAAGAACAAAAAAAAATGTAAATCGTAATTGAGAATCGTTCATAAAGTTGAAAATAAAAATCTAGATTTTTTTTTGCAAGATCACCTAGCCCTTTGATGATTAATTGTTGCAGCATTAGTGTCCTTGTTAGTTTACTATATTGTACTCCAGACTTCTTTAATTGAAGGATTAGGTCATCTTATTCTGTCCTTTTTACCTGCTGCATTAATTATGGAATTGTCATCTGGACTGTATAGCCAGCATTTTACCCAGCTCTTGTATGCTCCCACTCAGTTTTAATAAAGTAGTATGCGAATACAGATTAATGTAACTTTATAATTAGCTTTAAATGTTTTATCCCCTGGAGAGCAATTTTGTATCCAGTGGAAACCTACTTGCTGTCTTTTCAATTATTGTGATATGTAATGAGCTATTTCTTCCTTGAATCTAGCACATTTGAAATGTTTCAAAATGCAGGATTAATGGTCCAAGTCCACTACTGTGATTACAATTGCATCTGTGTGTTTAATTGTTGGTTGTTGCATCTAACTATTTGAGCCTCATTGCTTTTACCAGGGAAGTACTATAGCCTGCTGCCTTTTCTCTGTAGAATAGTGGTTTTATTGGTTTTTGGCATTATGTTACATTCTGAAGATACATTTTAACAGATGACCAGTATAACTAGAATATATTTTGTGCTGTAAATTTTCCTCGGTGTGGATTTTAGCCCTTTTTTCTAACCCGTGCTTGACACATTGTATGATGTATCTGGTTGTACTTTGCTGGATGGTGGTGTAAAACTATAAATGGAAATGATGGGGATGGAGTTACATATCTCTTACATCTCATTTGGCCAGCCAGTAGACCTTCTCGTTTTGTTGCCAAGATGTGAACAGCTGTAATTTTTAGTTTAGTTTCTTATATTCTCTTTTCTTCCTTTCTTTACAGCTTATGCAGTGATTGCAAATGGCTTAGTGGAATGTCCTAAAGGCTATAAAAGAATGAATTCAACTCATTGTCAAGGTAAGTAATGCAAGATTTTTCAGTAGCGCCTGACCTGCTCTATTTTCTGACGTATGTGTATGATTTTGCAATTTCATGCGTCCAGGTGGACCTTTAAGAATTATAATGAAGGCCTCATGTTTTCAAGGACTGACTGGAAAAAGTGTTGGGGTTCCAAGTGTTGGGGTTACATTGCGCCATAAACGTTCCTGTGCATCCTTGTACATTCATAAATATCCCATCAGGCCTTTATAAAAGAATTGTGAATTGTGAGAAAACGTACCAGTGGGAACAAAATGACTGGTTGAGAGGGGTTGAGCTGAGGTTAGCACACACCATCATCCATCTACTGCAAGTGAAAATAAATGAGATCTCCAACAAAACTAGTATACGCACATGGCCCATAGACTCCTTGTGTAAGCTACTCATCTTACCAAGAGTTTACACTGAAATGAATAGGAAAACAAATGTTCATAATGCTGATTTCACTTTGAATCTGTACAGGACAGATTTCATTTGACATAATGAGGAATTAATATATGTTTTGAATTGTTTTGATCATTGTAGTAATCAGTTCTTTTTTATTGTGAGTGCTATGCCTTAATTAGCATGAGGTAATCTATTAGTTTTAGTTCACGTAAAACTTATCTGTAATGAGTGGTTAATGCTAATGTGGTTTTATTGCTCTCTCTCTCTCTCTCTCTCTCTCTCTCTCTCTCTCTCTCTATATATATATATATATATATAACTTTATAAGTTTTAGAACTGGTTTTACGTGTTTAGTGTAAACCCTAGAAAACTCATTGGCATGTTGAGGATATGTTAATGAATAGACATGTTAATGTAACAAAACAAGAAATGTTTTCTTCAAGACAGAATGCCTTTCATATTTATTGGCACCCCGCATCATTTTGACAGCTTATCATATGAGGTCATGGTGCATTTTTAACAAAGCTCTTTACTTTAGAATTAACAACATTGTTATGACTAATAATTCATGAATAACAGTCTCTTTCTGTACAGTATAACAAGGATGGAGACACTAGTAAATGAGTCTTGAACTTTCTCTTTTGAAACCTTTCAAGTATCTTTACATTCTTAGGTTTGTGCATGAGAACTGCCATCTTCAATTCAGACCACAGGTTCAAATCCAGAAGATAAGTTGGGCTTTGCAAAACACTGAGTTTGTGCTCCTTAAACCATTTTTGTATTAATTTGGATGTGCGTCTGAGCCTTAATCTTCTGGCAGAGGCTACTATATTTCAGGCTAAAATATTCTGGTACTTAACAGAATTCATAATGCCATCAATCTTCACAAGAAGCCCTGCACCACTAGCCAATAGGTTTAATTTAATTTAAATGCTTGTTCACTTTCAGTAACTGGTGAAAATGATGGGACGTCAGTTCATCACAAGGCATAGAAAATGCTATTACTTGAAATTAAGTCCGTATATGAACAAGTTTTTTTCTTTGAGTGATAATAACCTTATTTTTATTGAGGGTGCCAATAATTTGTGGGGGAGGGGGATTTTTTTGGTCAATCGTTCTAATGCTGCTTCCATTTCCACTGAAGGACCCACATTTAAACTTGCATAAAGTGTTGCGGAGACAGACACATGCCATCTGAACTGGTGTCAAAAATGGTCTGAGTCATTCATCCTGCTTTGATTCAGTTCCCTTCACTCTGATCACTTCAAGATGTTCCTCCTTCCAGCTTTTGCATTTTCAGGATGCTCCAAAACTAAGCTGACAGTTATTCACAATGTTTTCTGGCTGGCTTCAAAGTCTCGTTCCTGTGCATCTCTCTTTTCCAAAAAAAAAAAAAAAAGGATAATTTCGCCTTGTCAGATGAACTGCCAAAGCACAGAGAGCTGTTAGTTGTGGGTTTCTGTCATTGTCAGGTTGATGACTTTTCAGCCAAGCTGTGTGTGTGCATGCCAAACACACACACACACTCGCTCACACATACACACACACACACACACACACACACACAAAGATATTCTCTTACCACATTGCATTCAAATGTCACATCAATCTTGGACATGTGTCATATCCTGCAGTTCATAGTATGGCCACGATTCACTGCTGCCTGTTCCACTCATACAGGGTCGGTGATACACAGTATGCAGATAAGAGTCACTTCAAAAGCTTGCCAGCTCTACATACCCCTCAAAACCCTCACTTCATCTCCCCATCAAGGGCAGCTGGATTTCCCATCAGTCCCTCTATCTCCTTCCTGCCTCATGGAAAATGGCAGAAAGTTATCACTGCTGAGAAGAGCAGCTTCCAGCTCTGCTAAATAGTTGTTATGGCTCCAGAGAATATGGCATGTGAGCTATTTAACACCATGCCTTTCTTCACAGAAGCAGACCACATCATTAAAGAGTTGCGAAATAATAACACACCAACGCCCTGGATGTGAGCCTGATGTTGTTTCGTTCTTAGTAACATACCAATGTTCTGGAAGCGAAACTAATGTTTCATTCTTTCTAATGCTCATAACTGTTAAACTCACAACATTGGTGTTAATGCAGGTGGAATTGGACTGCTTTCCCTCTTTCCCTATTGTTCAAAGCAAAAAGCTTCTATCCCAGTTTACTGAAAGTGAATGATACAAACACTGATCATTTGAAAATAATAGATAATGTAATATAATAGAGTAAGATATTAAAATAAAAAAGAATAAAATTAATCATCCTCTTGAGAAAGCTAGACTAAGGAATAAAAGATTACAGGATGTGCTGTTATAGGAAAATAATCAATGATGGGATGAAGTGATGAGTCCTGGCATGAAGTGGAGTTATTGTTACCTGTTAACAGCAGGTCCCGCAGGGTTTTATTCTCTTTATAGCACAGCAATTTGCCAACTATGACTGTTATTTGGTAAAGAATGGCATCATAATTTTTAACCATGTATAGTTACATTTAATGTTGAGGAATATCTGCGAAACAAGTTATCACTTAAGTCATAGCAGCTAAAACAGTCATTCCTTCACCAGCTTCTCTTTCTTCTCTTACTTGAAGGTAATAAGCTTCACCTTGTCGTGTTACAGAGAAACCGTAAAGCTCTCCATCCTGAAGACTTTCCTGTGGTGGAAAATGTGTTGTCTGTTACAAAGTGCTGACATTGGAGACTCCTTCTGTAAATGTTAAATAAACATCTCCTTACAAAAATAAACAATGGCACTTACTTCACAATAATCACTTATAGAAACTATAATGTATTAGAATGAGTGCATTAATATAAACCTGTGATTTGAATTACAGACAGAACTTCTTAATCAACAACTACAGACCAATCAGATAATTAAAGCTTAAGTAATTAAACAGTATATATTACCAGGCTAAAGGGCATTTGTTCAGTTCAATACAAATGAAAATCTATGAACAGGCTGAGGTTTAAGTCTACAGTCATTCCACCTGTGCACAGAATAAAGAACAAATAAAGTTTCCATCCTTTACCTGAGTTTAATAGATTTTTATGTTTTTATTGGAACTGAGTTAACATCAGTTCAAGGCAATGCATTTATATATGAGCGCCAGGTTAGGTTATGCTCACCTATTGCATGTTGTTCACAAATAAATGTAAGCGTGTGCGTGTGAGAGAGAGCTCATACCACCTCCTCATCTGTATCATATTCCTTACTCCACTCCAGCATGCTCTCATGTCTTTGATCAAAACTGTCTTGCCAGTGTAGAGCTTGGACACCTATCAAGGCATAATGATAACAAAGAAATCGCTCTCAAATACACGTTCTCAGAAACATTCTCATGTATCGTTCATCATTCAGATTTCCTAATCCAAATTGTCAATGTGATAGCAAGAAAAAAAAATAAAATGTTGAGGGATGTGTTTGATTTTATTCTCCTGGTTGTTATAATATCAGGTATCAGATATAATAGCAGAAAATATTCCAATTGTGAGCTGTTTCATTCTTATGTTCTGTTCCTGTACTGTCAGATATCAACGAGTGTCTGATTCCTGGGTTGTGTAAACATGCTGAGTGTCTGAACACTAAGGGCAGCTACAGGTGCACGTGTAAGCCTGGATACATGCTGGACGCTGCGCGCAGTCAGTGTGTCTGTGAGTTGCACCACAAACACATCTACAACTACACAAACGCACTAAATAACATATGAGCAGGTCTTTATGAGAAGGTCTGGAAAAGTATGAAAACTTAAAGGCAGTCATTTCCAGAGCTGGAAAAGTGAGGAATATCAGAATATCAAAAATTGTGAATATTCTGTTCAGAGTAAGACCCAGGACACTAAGGTTCTACATCTTTTGTTTTTAGGCACTTCCTTGTTTTACATTTCCCTTTATTCATTTAGCAGATGCTTTTATCCAAAGCAATTCACAATTAAGGGAAGATACAAATCAAGCAGTTGAGTTTTAAGGGCCTGCACTACTGCAGCAGTTACCCATATCTCATCACATCATGTTTTCTCTTGTCATCATACATTTGGCGTCCTTTAAAATTGGAGAGAAGGTTTAGAAAATAAGCTTCCAGTCAGACCTTGTGTATGGTGACATTAGATTCTGGGAAATGTTGTTGCATTTACTTATAGTTCACCCTTGGTCATTTTATACACCTTAACATAAAATTGAAGTGTAAAACCACAAACAATGCATTTGTCACAGATTTAAATCTAATCACTCAAACCGCTTCAGGAGGTTTGAGATGCAGTTTAGGTGATGTACATGCTCCATGAATGCTAATTTCGGTGCTTTTTAAAAAAATAGCAAGTTTACCAAAGGCATAAAAATAAAGCAACTGAAAATGAAGAACAGCACTGGAAGTTGGTGTTTGAATTTATAAAGCTGATTTGCATATTCACACACAGTGCAGTCAGTCTGGCCAATCAAAGATGTGTTTGGCTACAAATATAAATTAATGTGGTTAGAATCTTATGAGGATACAATCCAGATACAGGATGCATGAAATGGCCATGTATAAACAAGGTGTTATGCATTACTTGTCAGTTGTATTTTGTGTAGTATATTTCTCCCATGGTACATTTACATTTATTAACCTATATGCTTACAGCTGTGGCAGAATACAATCCAAATCTATGTTAATGTGCTTGTGATGTTTACAGCGGATAAAGCAGTGTCTATGGAGCAAGCCTCGTGCTACCGCTCCATTTCACCAGGTTCATGTAGCCATCCATTGGCCCAGAAAATCACTAAACAAATCTGCTGTTGCAGCCGTGTGGGAAAGGCCTGGGGCTCAGCCTGTGAGACGTGCCCATTACCTGACACAGGTACGTCACGTTCATAACTTTTTTCCATGACTTTTTTTTTTCATGACCTGACTACATTTGACTACTATGCAAATGTAGTCAGGTCATAGTACTACAGTGCTGTAACATAAACACCATTAATACCATTCTCACCGAGTTTAGCACAGAAAGGGAAACTATTCTCCACTGTGAAACATCTGATGTTAAACATCCTAAATAAACATCCCTTTTCCTGCTCCTGATTTTATCTTCAAAGTCAGTGGAGGAACCATGCGCATCGTGTGTGTGCTAATGAAGTGATTTATGGACTGCATCACAGATCTGTTATCATGGGAGTGCAGGAGAATGAACTATGGACAGTATAAATATAAAGGAAAGTCTGCGATATTGCATAGATTAGTCAGTTTTGTTAGACCTCCCTTCTTCATGTTCCATCTGTTCCATAGAGGCAGTGTGAATCAAAATAACACAAAGGAGCGAAGATCCGGCACATTTTAGTTAGTTTCTCTGCGTTAAAAGTGCTATTGGAGGGGAGGAGGGATTTTTGACTCGATGAAAGGATAAAACCTACATGAAATCTACAGTGTACCACTGTGTGTCTGGTACCAGCTGCTGTCTTTTATCTGAAGTCATATTCTCCTAATTCATGCTGTGTGTGCCTGTGTCTGACCTTCATGAGCCAAATGAGGTTTCTAAAATTTCCCTTCACAGTTCGTATAACACGTATGATGTGGCTGAGCATAATGCATGATGTGTCTGGCTTAGGCTGCAGTCACACAGATATTCTATGCTCTTTACTGTAATTGATGTTAGTTGTTCAGATGGACTGAGTGTTATAAGTCAAACCAGCATCATGTTACAGGACAAGGTCACATCACTGTTAGTCTAGAGTACGGGCCGTCAACTTGCGGACTGTAGTCCAGATGGGGGCCCAGTAATGTATGTCAGGGGAACCAAGTACTCAAAAAATACTGAATCGATCAACATATGGAAAAAAAAACCCAACCTGGCTATTGTTAGTTTTCTAAACGTGAACCAGCTTGGCTTCTGTTCATTACACTGCCCTCCAAAAGTTTGGAAACGCCTGAACAAAATAGGGTTTTTGGGCAATATCAGCATAAATCCTCTTTAGTTAGTGACCATTTTGCATTGATAATAAGGGACAACACAAACTATGAAAACATATTTTATTAAATAAAAAGTTTATGAACATAAACATGAACATAACATAGAAAAATACTCAAATTTTGG
>CM040984.1:8742417-8777554 GCA_022985145.1 Pangasius djambal | reverse complement strand
TCTTTGGGCAATCCTCCAGGAGGCTTGGAGTAATATATCAAGTCAATGTTTGAATAAACTGACTGCTCGGATGCCTAGTGTTGTCCCTTATTATCAATGCAAAATGGTCACTAACTAAAGAGGATTTATGCTGATATTGCCCAAAAACCCTATTTTGTTCAGGCGTTTCCAAACTTTTGGAGGGCAGTGTATATCACATCATAGCCAATCACCTGCATTTGTGTAAATTCCTCTCTTTGACAAAGGACAGAGTTTTCACAGCTTTTCACAGATTTTTTATTTCATTCACTGGTCTGATTAGTGGAGTGATGATGAAATGGTATGTTTAAAGATGATTAGACAGAGAGTGTGCTTTGTTTCTCTGCTCAAAACAGATCTCATCTGTTCAGAGTTCATGGTGCCAGTCAAAAGTGGTAACATGAAGCACCATTAACAATCACTTTAAATTGTCTTATTAATAGCCATAAACTAAGCATTAATGGATAAGCATTAAAGGTAACTTAAGGTTATCCAGTCATGTTAGGTGTTTAATCCAGTTTTTGTAAGCAAAGAATTTTGTGTAGCTGGACCTTTACAAATTTTAGATGAATACTAATGTCTAGGAAATAAAAAAATGATACATTTCTATGATCCATTATTTCTGTTATCCATATAATCCATTCAAATTATCCATTCATTTTTGATATTTATATGTTACATGATTGGTTGGTGGTATTTATCTAGTTTGTGTGTTGTATATAAGACTTATCTTACATGTATAATTAATTTTCACAGATCACTTTAAGGAGATCTGTCCAGCAGGCCATGGCTACACCTACTCTCGCTCAGACGTCCAGATAACACTTCGTGAGCTGGAAGAAGAGGAGCTCTCAGAAGTCGACTCATTCCTTTCTCAGAACCCCACATACCCTGAGCCTCCTCGGACCCTGCCAGAGACACCTCACCAACCACTACCACCTGTTTACCCCGAGAGCCCGTATCACGAGCCCTCGGTGCCATCTTATCCTCAGACACCTGCTAGGCCTCAGCCACCCAGGACTGGTCACATGCCTCTTCACCCTCCTCCAGACTCCTTACCTGAGGGTGAGTATAAAGAATATATGTACAGTGTAGAGTATCACATTCCTATGTACACATTTATTCATATTCTAGAAGTTGGTGTATGGCTTACTTGGTGTATGGCTTACTCTGAGAAGAGAATAAGAGAGAGACTTTATGGATGCAGTAAACCTGCTTTCAGAATTAGCTCTTCAATATCACTATATCAGAAATGAACGTAAATCTCTGTTTGAATATGACTCCAACATCATTTCCTTTGGCTTTTGTGAATAGTCTTACTCTAGGAAAGTTAAACATCTGTGGGATTTCTCTGAAACCTCCTTCTCATTTACAGTTAATGAGATAATTCACTGGCATTACTCGGGCCACTATAAACATTTACAAATTGTGTCTTTATTAGTGAAGTCATTTTGTCTGTCCACTCCTATATTTGCGTATTTTCAGCTCCTTCCTTCTATGGAAAGCTGAAGGGACTGATGCAATCTAAAAGCTAGATAAGCTCCTTTTTATTGGAACTAAATATTGTAAAATGGGTTCCTGATGGCAAAATATACCAGCTGAACTCACTGTGCTAATAGCAAAAATTAATGATTAATCTTCATTCTTCCTCACCTCTTCTTCCTCTCCTCTAGGTGATGAAACCGTGAATGAGGTAAGAACTTATTTACAGAAATATCTGTACAATATATAAAAATGACTCTTAGCTATTATTATTAACAGAATTACTGTATTTTATCCCAACAGCCAATTAATACACCTCCTTCATACCCAGGTATTATTTTCCTTCTTACAGTTACTTTATTGTGGAATGGATTCTGGATAATTTAACTACACATGAACAGGAAACATTGCTTTAACCTTATGTCCATGCTTTTTTCTGTGTAACTCAGCAATCTTAGAGCCATGTAAAACAGAGATTAGTCAGCTCTTGGGGAGCTGGAGTCCGACTTTATTTTTCTATAAATTGTTCTTATAAAACCAAAACAACCAATAATTGGATCCTACTGCCAGTGTAAATATGAACAAATCTAACGTGCACCATGCAAAGCTCTTTGGCCCTCTCAAAGATTTATTCATGTTTTTCTGTTGGTTTTAGTTGGTGGAAAGACATTTTGTTTTTATGTCAGTATTGCTTCCGTAGAGGAATTACATGAGCGTCCACTTGAGATTAATATAGTGATGGCCTGTACATTGTAAATCATGTGTAATGTACTGTATAATTGATTTCCGTAATTGTTTTTGTGTTGGTTTTGTCTGTTTCTTGCTGTAGGTGTAGTGGAGGTCACCTCTAACTCTCCTACCTATCTGATGCCAGACTTGGAGAATCGTGACACAGCACCGATTAACGTTGCCACTCAGGTCACAGGTCAGTGGCTACAGACACGCCTTGGAATTCCTTCATCCTATCAAACCACTGCAACTAACGCTCACTTGCATCTATCAGTTCCATCTATTTCTTTAGAGCAGTGGACTCTTTGGCCCTACAGAATATAAGTCAGTAATGTTTTAAATGAATATGAATACATTATTCTGAATGAACAAATATTGTGTTTATTCACAAATAGGAATAGGAGGCACACTTTTTTCCTTATTTATTTATTTATTTATTTATTTAAGGAATGCTTGTCAGAAAGATGCATCAGGATGCATCTATGAGGACTTGGATCCCAAAGGATGCAACAAAAAGTTGTACCAGCGGGAGATTTTTACATTTATGTGGGTGAACGTGGTCAGTTATGTAGCATGAAGGACTAAGAAAGACAATGAATGTGCTGTGCTGCACAATGCATTTAAATTAGACTACTAGTTTGTTTATATTTTGATAATTTGGGAAATAGAGCCTACTAAATACATTAGAAAATGTCACAGGCAATACAGATAAAACTATGGGAGTGGAATTTAAAAGGCAGTCCTGCTTGTAAGTCAAGTTGAGACCAATTATGAACTCGAGTGATGTAAAGTTCCTGAGGTTGAGGAACTTTCAGAGCCAGAATTCACAGACCATGACATGACAGTACTGGCAATTCTACCTATAAGGTTTTTTTTCAGTGTTTTCCAGTGTGAATGAAAGAATGAATGAATGAATGACTCAGGCTTATGGCATGCTTACTTCAGGTTTAAATCAGAATACAGAGAAATATACAGATACAAACACTAGCATTGCTTACAGTAGAAAGAATTTTATTGTTCAAGTAAGATTTCACTTAAACAGCATTTGATCAGTTGCTCCATGAATACAGACTAAGTTGAAATAAAAAAATATGCAGTAGATTAAAAAAGTGCAGGAAAAAAGATAAATTAGATGGATACATAAAGACAAGCATGTGAATATAAATAAAGATGTGTAAATACTAGAGTATATACAAATTATAGTATGTACAAGATGCATTATATACAGATCAGCAGTACAAACACACAAAACAGAGCTGTTAACATTGTGACGTGTCTAGATGTACCAATTTAGTATGTGTAGAATTAGAGATACTGTATCACACAGACTAAACAGACTATTTGCACTTAGCTGTGATGATACATTTCAGTATGTCAGCAGTGTCTGTGTTGGTGTTAATGGAGTTTTATTGAGCTGGGTAAGGAAATTCAAGCGAGGAAACTGTCTCCATGTCTAGAAGTTCTTGCTTTTATAGTCTAAGGGGGAAGCAGTGACAATATTGTCTGCTTTCTTTCCTCTTCTGGTGTAAAGTATGGTGGTAGAGGCCAGCCTATGATCTCTGCAGATCAAATGACACATTTTTTTTATTTCATTGTTATTTTTCTGTTAGCAAGGAGTCAGATCAGCTCCTCTTAAAAGAATTTGATCTTGTACAGTTTTCAAATGTCAAAAAAAAAAAGTGTGGTGTTTTCACTCTCCCTTAAATGTGGTTAATATTAAAAGGTAACTTTCAAGAAATTAAGCTAGACAGAAATAATCTGCAGCCACTTCATCACCTCAGTAGGTTTACTTGCGGTAGTAGCTGGGTTTGAGTTTGTTCCACAGGTCCAGTTTCCTAAGAACAAAGTAAGCTTTGTGTAGGTTGTTTTCCCCATTTAAGCTAGCCAAACTCCATCTATTGAACCCTACTCAGTGGGTGATGAGGCAAACAGTCAAAGCAAATGTGCTGTTTGGAATCAGTATAACACAATTAGAGTAAAGCATAAAACTCCAGATTGGACAATCAGTATCAGATTGGATGCTGAATTGCTGAACTTTGAGAGAATGCTCTTCCAAGTCGGTGTTTAGAAAAAGAGTGTGGGGGGTGTGGGGGGAGGGGGGGACAGGGAAGGGAAGTCAAAAGTCAAAAGCCTTGAGTCAAAGCCTCATAAATGCAGATGGGTCCTGTCAGACCGCTGGGAGAAGCCCTTTGGCCTGGCACGAATAAGATGCTAAATGAGTAAAGGAACAGCCCTCACTTTTATAGCAGCAGATGGCCACCTTTTAGAGTGCTACCCCACAGTAAAATGTGATCCCATACCGAAGCCTCCACTGTAAAACCTGCTCCTGTGTCCATACTGAGCAACATTTTCCAGCTGTATATGTGTCTGCTGAGTTAGAGACTGTGTTAGTGTAAGCTGTTACATTGCTAACTGCAACAGAAAAGTCAGTCATTTTTTTCCCAATCAGTGATTGTTTTTTTTTTTTTTTTTTTTTTTTTTTTTTTTTTTTTTTTTTTTTTTTTTTTTTTTTTTTTTTTTTTTTTTTTTTTTTTTTTTTTTTTTTTTTTTTTTTTTTTTTTTTTTTTTTTTTTGCAAATGATATGAATCACGCCCTGGTTTACTGAGATCCAAAATAATGAGTGTATTCATTAAGTTGAACATACAAAGTGTTGGGACATGGAATGTTGTGAGCAATCTGCTTTCAGTGAGTTGCATGTAATATCCAGTGAAGCCTCTGCATTTGACATTTTACAGATATTTCATCTCGTGTTTAAACGTGTTGCCGAGTCCGTTATTCATTATCCTGTTCAATGTCTTCTTGCAGACATCGACAAGTGTTCACTGACTCCGACAATCTGTGGTCCAGGCCAATGTGTGTCAGTGCAGACTGGCTACACCTGCTACTGTGACCCAGGCTACACCCTCAATGCTTTGCAGACCACCTGCATTGGTAAGACCGTTAGTGACCACCAGACTCCATTCCTACTAGATGGCCAGTCATTTCCTATGAGTTCTTAACATGGAGCTTTCCGCAATTTTACAGTAGGTATAGTTATATATTAGATGTACTCTCAGCTCCACTAATAGGATACAAAGTGTCTTGTATCTTTGTACACTTTTCTGGCCACACGCTTCAGGATATTTAAGATTGTAATCCGATTGGCTCTCCACACTTCTGTGTTAATAAAGTTAATAAAGAGTTTGTTGGAAGCAGTTAGCAGTGAAGAAAAGACATTAAAAGGTCTATGACTATTCACCTGCCGTGTCAGTCGCATTGTTGTTTCTGTGAAAGTAGTTGCTTCTTGGCTACATTTACTGACAAAATGTATCAGACACATTTGCGTTTGGTAGTTGTCTGTTTGGGGGGCTAAATTAGATGTGACTCCTTAAAGCAACAATGCTAATACTAGTAAATTGTGCTAATTGCTTGCCGTACATTATGAGAAGTCTTGACTCTCACATGCATTTGGTTACTGTGATGCTCACTTTCAACAGAGCTGTATTTCATTAGCTTTATTGTAACTAATATTAAATAATAAAAGTAATATTGAAAGGAGCATTTTGAAGCTGACAGCTCTATCTGACAGACCTACAACAGTATGCTACAACAATACAAACTGGACCTTTACAGATGTCTTGTATTTATATTTATTTGCTCTCCAAAAATATAACCATCAATTGTGAATTGCTATTACCGTTTCTTATGGAAGTTCAAAAGCTGGCCTGTGTCATCCACAGACCTATAACCACAATTCCCACAGCTGCTGCATGGCCACAAGATAAAAACTTGGGGCAGCAACAGCAATATGTTGCCTCGTAATATGAAAGAGCCTTTAGAATGGCCATTAAGAACACTTTCCTGATGTAGCCTTTCCTCTATGAGCAGAAACTTCACACCATACTTCACCAGTAGCAAGCTTCTCAGAACTCCTGAGCAAAAGGAAATAATGTGATTTTTGTTGTGGCATCATATGATGTCTAACAGTGGAGTAGGAGACAATTAGATCACTGCCAGACTGCTGTCAAATTTAACATCATACACATCTTAGTATCCAAGTTAAGTCCCGATTTGGATGATCTTTCTGGCTCAGCCTCAGAGAGAGCTTAACTTTCACGTTTTCTCGAGCTGTATCATACAAATGCAGTTTAGAGTGGTGGACAGTGAGGCTATTCCTTAAATAGTGCTACTATGGCAATACAATCACTACCCTTTTCAGCATGAGGTGCTGCACCTATATATTATGTGATTTTAATATATGACATGACATGATATAACGATATATACTATATTACATGATTTGATCTTGTAACTAATGGATTGTTTATCTTATTCAGATGTAAATGAATGTGAGAATGACCCGTGCGGAGCAAAGGGCCACTGTGTGAACACTTTTGGCTCCTACACCTGCCAGTGCTTCCCGGGCTACAGCCTGCTCATCACACAGAACAGAAAATTGTGTCAAGGTGAGCAAGCTGTGTTTCTGGGTGGTGAAGTTCTTGGGTATATTTGCAAAAGCTTTTTGGTTTATTATTTGATTATTCATCTGAAAGCATATTATTCATTATCTATTATAAATTATTCAGTAACTATAGCGAAACTAATGTGATGAGGGAAAGTATGTCTGAACTCATCACTGGGTGTTGGAAGTTTAAGGGGTAAGTTTTTCTGTCTGTTCCTCTCTGTTCCTCATGACTCAGACATAAATGAGTGTGCCATGCCTAACAAATGTCCCAATGGCCACTGTATCAACACTGAGGGATCCTTTACGTGTGAATGCAGAAGTGGCTTCACCAAGAACCAGAGAGGAGAGTGTGAAGGTACGATGATCGGCATTATAACTGACTAATATTGGTGGGGGTTTTTGTTACTTTGTTAATGTTGCTAATATCCTGTCAAAACTGGGGCTGTCACTATATGATAGTAGTAGTCGAGAAATGAAATTATGAATGGCCTTTTAAATATTTCAAAATACTTTACTGGAAAATGAAAAATGTATACAGGCAGGACCTATGTATATTTTAGACTGTAAATGGGCTTAGTCTTTTAAGCACCTGCAAAGTTCTCATCAACCTTCACTATGAAATAAAAATGAAAATATACCCTCCAGTTAGTCACAGGGCACTATGCACACATATTCACACATGCCTTCACACCTAGGAGCAATTTAAATTGATTTATACCTGCTGTTAACTGCGCGTACATGTACACAAGATGGCTGCCGCGTGTATCCTGCTGTCGTTTGATGCGTCACTTGTGCATATCCTCAGAAATTAACACGTCTGCATGGTGCAAAACCATTAGAAATAGTGGAGGCAGTATACTATCATGTGACACTGTGTCCACAACTGAATAAACACACTAATGCAGTGTTTCAAATCACATACTGACATACTATTCTAGATCGTAATTGTGTTTGAATTTTAAAAACCTCTTAAATGTACCGAAAGGGCTCTGTTGAGTAGTAGTCATCCGGATTTTCTAAATTGAAAACATTTTTGATTGTACGGTGAGAGGTTTTTGATTTGGGATGCAACTCATGACAACAGTTATGTCAACAGCAGAAAGTTTTAAAGAGAAACGGAGCTTATCAGTTTGTTTAACGTTGTTATGCATGAAATTGCTAAACATTACGGTTCGACTTGGAAACCAGATGGACAGAGATGTTCTGGCTCTAATGTGACATCTAGTGGACACCACTTTTAATCCTCCAGACCTACATAAGATACGCAACCGAGAACAATGCAGCTTGCGGAGCTGCTATGCAAGCTCATGTGTGATGAAAGTAAAGTATACTGTATTTGCACCTTTAGAGTCACCAACATGCTTTTGGTAGGTGAGAGGAACCGGAGAATATGACAACTTCACACAGACAGTGATCCAAACTCTGGATTGAACCGTCCAAATACAGACATGATTTTACAATATTTATAAAGTTTTTATTGAAAAACCTACCAGCATTGTACTTTATTAGCTACAAGCATTGCAAACTATTCAAAAGTATGTCTTCTGTAAGAGGTGTAACACTTTTACATTTTTCAATGAACAAGTTTGCTCCAGATTTCAGTGAACTAGAATTTAAAAAAGATAACACAAAATGCTTCTTTGACTCTTTGATAAAATTATTATTATTTTGGAGTTGCAAAGTTCAAAGCTGTTCACGGATCCTATGAGGGCGAGTGAACATATCAGTTTGTTCAGGGCTTAAATCTGCTTGACGTTTGGATATGATGTTCTCCAGCACAGAAATTGCACTCTTAAGGAGTGGGGGTAGGAATGATGCAAAGGAAGGATTTGGCAAAGCACAGCAAATGTTGAAAACCAGCATGCGTTGGATTTCTACAACACCAGGGGAATTCTCTTTCATGGCAATGGGCTTTTTCCCAAACGATGCAAGTAGCTAATTTTGTGTAATTTGGTTGTCCTGTTGATCCTGCTGCTTGTGCTGGATTGGCATTGGAATGTGACCCAAGTAAACTGTTAGGAAGGAGTGAAGTTCTCGGTGCTGGGGGGTTAGTGCTATAGTAAAATCACTGTTGTTGTGAGTTTATACATGATCTTTTTCTTTGCGCTGCACTGTGAGAGTTTGTATGCTCTGGATCTCGCATGTTTGCTCTGACGACAAGGATTTCATTTTTCTAAATCTAGGATTTAGAACTCAAACAGCATTGGCTAGGAATGGCTGAAATGGAACTGTCACAATTTTGACTTGGCATTGTCTTCTTACCAGTGGATGAAGTGCAGAGAAGCCACATGCTCCACTTGACTCTGGCATTTCTCTGGCACTCACAAAGGTTCAGAGCCGCTGAGGTGACATGGTGGTTATTTTTTAATAAGGCTTGGCTACGAATTAATATGTTGAAGCCACAGAGTACTTAACCCATGGCAACTATTGCTTTTTAAAATGAGTCAGCCACAAAGAAACCAATTAAATTTAACCATTCTGGCCACAGGATCCTAAGCATGGAGAAGATAATATTAAACTTTACTTTAGTCTTGGAATGACACATATCAACATTCTGGATACCATTCGCCTGTGTCATCTTAAGCGAATTCTCAAAGTGAATAAATTTCCCCCAAAAAATTATTAACTTGGGACCATTAAGAATGATATTCCATAACATATTAAACAGTGGGCTCAAGTTACACAATTTGTGGCCATGAATGTGGTATCTCATGGACACAACATAATAATTTGTTGCCACAAGATACTTTGTTTTTGGCTTCAAAATATTATCTCATGGCCTCAATATATTAATTCGTGGCCACACCTTAACCACCATGTCATCACAGTGGCTCTGTGCAAGGGAGTAAATAGTTTGGTATCAGTTCTTGAATGAGAAACCATGACATTATTAACTATGTCTACTTTTTGCAGAAGTACATTCACTATAGAACAAATTATGGTACTGTTATAAGAGGTACACTTATAAGAAATGACAGCAGTATGACAGCAGTATAATTTTGTCTCAGCAACTCATTGCAGTGGCTATGAGATTTATCCTGTAGTCACACTTGGCTGGAATGTGTTTATTGGTTCATTAGAGGAGATTTTTTTATTATGATTTAAAAGATGAGTGCAGCCTGCATGGGGAAGATGTACAGCCAAGTGTAGAGATCCATAGCCAATATCTAAAAGCCAAATAATTCCAGTCAAAGGACACTCCATTAGTTAGTCTGGACAGTGCATTTATCCAGATGATGGCTTACCTTGTAGCATCCAGTGCATCAAGCAAACCTTTATTCGTTCATCTTCAGTAAGGACTTTATCCTGGTCAGGGTCACAATGGATCAGGAGCCTGGGAGCAAGGTGGGAATAAACCCTGGATGGGACACCAGATCACCCACATTCATACCTGTGGGCAATTTAGAGTAGCCAGTCCACCAACCACCACATTTTGAAACACAAAGATTTGCACTTCCCAAAAACAGTTTATGCTCAAGACTCACCCTTGCTTCAATGAATAACCTTACCTGTATACTATAGATCTAAACACTGTGGTGTGCTCATCCCAGGACTCTTATTCACAATATGCTTATACTGAACACACCTAGTACTGTTTTTCTTTACTCTTCTACACTTTTATACTGTATATGATTTACAATTCCACTAGCCAGTGTCACTCAGAAGAGGATGAGTTCCTTTTACAGTCTGGTTCCTATCAAGGGTTTTTCCTCATGTTGTCTCAGGGAGGTTTTCCTTGCCACTGTTGCCTCTGGCTTGCTCATTAAAGATCTCAATCTACATCTGGATTTCTGTGAAGCTGCTTTGTGACGGTATCTATTGTTAAACGCTCTATACACACTGAAAAATTCTTTCAGATTTAAAGTGACATGCTCTAAAATAACTGACACTCTTGTCTCTTTTTGCCCATCCATGGTTTGTCACCTTTAGTCAGTATCTCTTTCGAGTTATTTATTTGAACCAAGTGATCGTGACAGCCCTAGATGAAATTATGGGATTTTGAAAAGATAAGAGGACATTTGTATGTAAATTGTGATCTCCTCTTTAAAGAATAATGTTCATATTGCCAGACTTTCAAATTGAGCAATATGATACAAGCCTGAATTGTATTTGCTGCCTGGGATTCCCCAGTAATCTAACAACAAAACAATGATTGTATTTTCCCTCAGCCGTAAGCCAAAGGAAAAATAAGGTATTTGGTGGATTATAAGTAGTTTACATTTTTGGTGTGTTTGTGTTATGTGTGTGAGTAAGTGAGTGTTTGTGGTTGATTTTTTTTTTTTTTTGCAATGCATGTGTATCTTCGTATTACGTATTTATGTTGGATGGTTTCTGTTTGTTTTTTTGTTAAATCATTCTCTATAACAGCTAAACATAACTCATGCACAGATGATTAGCATACCTAATCTAATCGAGTTGTGTGAATGCGTTTGTTGATATTAAATCCACCCTTCTCCCTCTGCATTACAGATGTGGATGAGTGCAGGAGCCCCGGTGTCTGCCCCAGTGGTAAATGTGTGAACACACGCGGCTCGTTCAAGTGCCAAGCATGTGGCCCTGGATTCAGGCCTGACGCTGGGAGATGTCTGGGTAAGAGGCTCCATCTGGGTTTTTCGTATTTCATTTTATGATTGTGTAATAATAATATTATTCCCTCAGTCTGGCATGGACTGGAAGCGTAGACTTGGTTTTGGCAGTGTTCCTCATGACTTAAGTAGGCACGGTGACATTGTATGCCCCCTTTAAAGTGTTGACAGTCTATTTTTTCAGAATTGCCATGAGGTGATTGATTTCATGTGCCTAATGTCATGTGCCTTTCATGTGCCTTTAATATTATTTTATCTCGAAACTGTTGATTTCACGTGCTTTTAATGCTAAATATTATTTTATCTCAAAAACCTTTTACGAATTAACACTGACAACTTAATTAAACTTAATTAAATAAAACACAGGAACCTTTTGAAATCTGTGCCATTTCTACACATGACCTTATATCAGCTTGTTAGATATAATGAATGTTAAATGAAAGAAAGCATATTGCAACTTGTGGCAGCTAAACCTCATTATGTGGGCGTTTTTATAGCTTTTGAATGTTGGGCGTCTCCTCACAGAGGCACGTCCAGCTCCTTTGCTCAGCTTTCATCCCTCTGTTTTTTTCCAGTGCCTCACATTTTTTTTTTATCTGATATCTATCCCCTCTCTCGCCACCAAGTTCAACCCAAAGAGTTCCACCCACACTCTTTAAACACTTTGTCTTATTATTATGGATCTATTGCTGCTGTAAAAGATTGTTTGCAATACTTCAGTTTGGGAGAGTCAAAATATTTCTGCCTTGGCCACAGCGTTAAACAAACAAAATATTATTTTTGGACAGCTCTGGATGCTGCAGCAAATCCCAGTGGGGAAAGGCTCATTTTCAGAAGTTTGAGGATGGGCAGACAGAGATAGAGGGCAAGAGGTCATCAGACTGCATATTACTCCCTGAGCATTGTTTCTGTTTGGCGTAGTGCATGATATAGCTTAAAAAGATGACATAGTATTGTTAATGTATTTCAGTGAAAGAATGGACACACTGGAAATATGAGAAAATAACAAGGATTTTAATGCTAGTAGTGAAGGCAAGTGAACATGTGTATGGTTACACTTTCGGAGTACACCTTTTACTTTACTTTACTTTTACTTGGGAACGTGACTACAGTGTACCTTTAGAAGTACATTGGGCTTAAGGTTTAATTACGTACCCTAAATGAGTTGTAAGGGTTTACTACAGTCACTTTTTCAGGTGAAATATACATATTAAAGTTTCAGAAGACTTACCCTTGATGGTCTTACCAGTGACAGGCGATATTTCGGTTTAGTAATTTAATCTGAGAATTTTTTTTTTCTAAGAATGAACCACACTTGAATTTGCTTTCACAGCTAGCAATATAATTTCCATTTATTCATCATACCTTATTCTTCACACTATATGATACTTATACTATATATTTTTTCATGCACACGTGTAAAGCCTATTCATATGTGTATGAATGTATGTGTAGGGGCAGTCGTGGCTTAATGGTTAGAGAGTCGGACTTGCAACCCGAAGGTGAACCTGAAGGTCGTGGGTTCGAGTCTTGGGCCAGCAGGGATTGTAGGTGGGGGGAGTGAATGACCAGCGCTCTCCTCCACCCTCAATACCACGACTGAGGTGAGACCCTTGAACAAGGCACCGAACCCCCAACTGCTCCCCGGGCGCCACAGCAAAAAAAGGCTGCTCACTGCTCCGGGTGTGTGTGCGCACTTGGATGGGTTAAATGCAGAGCACAAATTCCGAGTATGGGTCACCATACTTGGCCACACTTCACTGCTGTTTGATGCTTAATAACAACTCAAAGTACCAGGTAATTCATCAGAAATGTATGTCAAGGAGGAATAAAAGGCAACAGGGTGTACTATTATAATCAATGACAGCCCAGTTTGGCAGTGTGTTACCACCTTAAAGTTGATTTTCTCTACCAGCCTCTTTGTTCTCTGTTGAAGCTAAAACAAAATGTAGATTGTAATACTACTGAGAAATTACAAAACCCTCTGTCCTGAAGATTTTCCTGTTTCGGGAATTATTCTTTTACCACTTAATGTCACAGAGTGTTGACTTCACCATAAATTTCACTACATCAATGATTGCACACAAGTTTAATCTGTTTATGTAAAGTGTCCACCATAAAAGTCCCTGTTTTGGGATTTATTAAATGATTTATTAGAACAAATGCTTTAATATAAACCTGTCAGTAGAAAAGTAATCAACCCTGCTGACCAATCAGAATAAAGAACTCAACACTGCTGTGATATAAAGCGTATTATTCCACAACTACTTTAATAATTACAGAACTATGGTAGAACTAAGTCAGGACTTACTGACAGCTCCTGGGGAGTTTAAGAAGTTAAGTAAAATATTTTGTATGCAAATGCATACATGAATACATATGTCCATATACCAAAAAAAATGCATAGGAGCTTAACGTTGAGGATGTTTTGGAAATCACTAGACTAACACAGAGAGCATACGGTAGGAACCAAAATCTGAGAGATCTCATTGATCTTACAGTCTAAATATTTCAGGGTTACTTAATAGTAAAGGCCTAAACGTTGGTGCTTACTGATAAAACTGATAGCAAACATGTTCTCCCGGAGTCCTTGACACACACATACACACACTGAACTGTATGATCTCCTCACTATGTAGAGAAGACATATAGTGAAGTCCACTGGACTTCAGGAACAGGGCAAAAATTTGGCACTTTACCATAATAAATACATAAATCAGTCACTGTGCACCTTCATCAGGCGTTCAGCAAGCATTTGGCAATGGAAATCTCACAGGATGTATATATATATAAAATACTGTTTATAAATGGTTACTATTTTGGTCATTTTTTAAATTGTTGGTTGCCATGACAACAGCTCAGAGATAAACTATGGCTTTAATTGTATCACTCTTTATTGCCTAATTATTTACATTATGGCAGGCACAGTATATGTTTTTGTATATTTATAAGTTAAATTAAAATGAAGTTCAATGATGCCTTTTGCTAAAACAACTTTGTATTTCCAGAAAATTCAGTCAGGGCTTTTCCTTGAAGGATGAACGATGTGGGTTCAAACAGTCACTGGTGTATTTGGTAAATGGCTTATTTGAGGGATAATTCAGGGTTGAGTTAGAAGCAGGTTGTACAGGGTTCACCTCAGCTCCTGGGCCTGACTGGCCCTCCATGGTACAAAAACAAGCCAGGTTTTTTTTACTGCCTACAGAGAGTATGTAAATAATGTCCCTTTCTCCTGTCATCTCTCCAGTCAATTGCCTGTAGCGCCGAAGTTAGTGGCCAGTTGGCGGGCTGGTGGATAAGACTATTGCTGGTGGGATAGGGAAAACAGCACAGTTTTCTTTCAAACCCTTATCGGGGAAGACTCTGAGAAATACCTGGAGATTGCAGAAACAAAGCTGCAGGGCACGCTGACAGAAATCTGGCAGATGCACTGGCAGTGAACACAAAGCTCTGCTTCTGTCTTTTCACCTCAGAGGTCCTCTGTGTCTACTCTCTTTCCCATCCTGCTTGAAACCATCAGCTGTCTGGAAAGATTATGAGAGATGTTGGGCAAATAAACAAAAGCACTGCACAGGAGATGGATCTGATCAATGTGAATTAGTCGGCGCTATTTTCAGATCTGCTGTTACAGAAAATGAATCAACACCTTCTGACCAATCAGATCCAAGAATTCAGCAGCACTGTGGTATAATAAAAAAAAAAAATAAAAAAAAAAAGGTTATGGCCTGTCCAATTTTATAGAAAGCATTTCTTCCTGTGACATAAATTATGAAATAGTTTATTATAATCTGATCTTTAAATGTTTTATTATATATATATAAATATATTTCCTTTTCACCATTTTCTATTTCCTTTATAAACATATATTTTTTGTCTCTTACCAATTAATTTTTGTGCTTATTTTCTTAGACATTAATGAGTGTCAGATGGCAACTGTGTGTACTAATGGTCGGTGTGTGAACACAGAGGGCTCCTTCACTTGTACATGCAACCATGGATACCAAACAACTCCTGACAATAAAAGCTGCCAAGGTACATATATTAAACACACATTGGCATGCACACTTACACACGGTTAGCGTTCAGGTTCATCAACCATACTGTCTCTGTTCCAGATGTGGACGAGTGTTTGCTCCCAGACGCCTGTGCTCATGGCACATGTGTTAATGTTCCGGGCTCACACAGGTGCAGCTGTAACACAGGTTACCAAAGCAGCCCTGATGGCAAAGCTTGTGTGGGTATGTACCTTATATTCGATTAAATAATCTGCTTTTTACACAAACTGGCTGAACCAAGAGATATTGATTGTTGCAGCTAACAGGCTTATTACAGAGATCTGAATTAGTGACCATTGGCTTTAAGTCAAAATACTTGTAAGTACCAGATCTAACACTACAATATGTTGAATGAAAAGCAATGTCTGCCTTACAGATGTCGATGAATGCGCTGAGCCCAGTCTATGTATGCGAGGTGTGTGTGTTAACACTGTCGGCTCCTTCACCTGTACCCAGTGTGAGGTTGGATACACTCTTTCTGATGACAGACAGAGGTGTGAGGGTGAGTCACACTCCAGTCACTTAACACTTAAACCTACATTGTATTCAGATTAGCAATGTGGAAATGATGACTCGATTACATTGTATGTTATCACATTGTATTTATAGTGTTACACTTCACTGACAGCAGAGCAGCTGTCTAATCTAATCTAAGCTGACTAATTGGATTTTCAGCTGTTAGTTTGGACACATACTTTGTATATGTTTAGTAATAAATGTGTTTCATGTCATTGCTTTGTCATCTGTTATCAGACTTTTGTAGCTAGAATAGCTAGGTCGTGTTAAGCCTTTTCAAGCTTAAAATGAACATGTATTGTATATCATACTGTCATTCATTATTTAAGATATTAAATGTTTATTATTTAATCTGTTATATGACAGTATAATCATATAATATGGTGTGATTTGTTATCTTGTGTTGCTATCATTCCGCAGGTTATGCTGTAGTTGGTGTTTAAAAATTGTGTTCCATGTGACTCTTTTTTTTACTTTGAGCCCTTGCTCCTTTAAGGCCCTATTGTGAAGTGATGACAAGATATATTATATCCTGTTATATCGGTGATTTGTAGTAATTCATTCCTTTTGTTTTTTGTCTTTTTAACATTTTGAATGTTAAGCACCTTTAGTTTTTGGATTAAAAATGGAAAAGTACCAACTATATTTTTATTTCTCACAGATATAGATGAGTGTCGCTCCTTGTCTACGTGCCCGAATGGTGTCTGTCTGAACTCAGAGGGCTCGTATTCCTGCATAAATTGCCCCACTGGTTTCGCTGTCTCACCAGATGGAGAGCTGTGTGAAGGTGTGTGATATATTTTACTCTTCAGTATTGAATATTATTGATATGTATGCAATATTCGAAAAATCGTATAGGGGTTCTACCTGGAATCCTGTTTTATAGAGAAACACCCTATGGTAGGATTCTACTTGTAACATTTAAGTGTTCACCTGAACCGCTTTGATTTGAGAGTACACTGTATGTACTTCATTCTGGTTTATTTTATTATTGTCTTGTTCCTACCGAACACCTTTCTGAACTTTGTTTGCTTCGTTGCTGCTGTAGTTTTGATGATTATGCTGTTTATTCAGTTTAATTCTATTGAGTATTACAGTGAAATATTACTGTCAAATATGATGGGCATTTTTGACAAGCTTTCAAAGTTTCTAATTAAGGTTGCCTTGATGAATTATTAGACATACTCTTGTGTTCTCATCTTTATTATTAATAAACTTTAGTGATGAGTGTGCATCTCCAGCTGCCTGTCCTATGCACATGTGAAAAAGGAAAGAGAGGGAAAAGGATTTAAAAAAAAAAGACTGCATTTGGATTTCACATTTAAGCATTTTCTATAACCAAATAAGTAAGTAAATTTGGAGTTTTAATCCCAGTGGCCTCTAACCAAACAACTGTCCACCCAAAATGTCGTATCATTGCATTGTGGTATACAGTATTTAAGCTAAACTGGTCAATTGTGACGACCACTCAAGTGAAGAAGCACAGCTTAGAGGCAATTGCTCTTTCTACGTAACATTAACATTTACTCCCGATGCATGGACTGCTGGGAAACCAACCAGGAAGTAAACCCTGAACTATGCAGCGTCAATAGGCATCAATAGGTTCTTTTTAGCGAATCAAACATTACAGTACTATACTGTCTTTATATATTATAAAAGTATGGGTTATCTGTATTCCACTAAGAATGCTGACACCCAGATAAAGCACCAAAAGGCAGATTTATGACAGCTAAATGTGAGTTTAACACATGGACTCATGCTAGCCTTTTTATCATGCTTTATCGCTGCACCTAAGTGTGGACAATGCAGGATTTGTCAGAGCTATGCTATATTCAGGAATCACAGAATCACTGTTCAGTTTTGGAAGGCTGTTCTTTTTGGCAGGGTCTAAGGGATTTATGTACCGAAAAATTTAATTGACCTTGAAAATGATGGCCAACTCTGACTGTGAAACCATATATCCAGCTCAAATGAGATTACAACTGAACTAAAAACAATGTGATCCTGAAAATCACTCTCAGAAAAAAATACAGTCTCAGAAAAAAAAAGTACTAAATCTGTACTTTTCCCTTCTGCTGGGGTGGTACGCTCAAAGGTACCTCTTTTTAGAAACCTAGAGAACCACCAAAATGTACCACTCACCTGGAAATGTGGGTATAGTGAAGCCTTACGTAAATAAACATAGTACATAAATAAACTGTAGGTATATTTTAGGGGAAAGTTTTAAGGGTACACTACATGCATCTTTCTAGGTAAAAGATACACACTAAAAAGGTACATTTGATGGTACCACCCCAACAACAAGGAAAGGTACAGGATAGTACCGTTTTTGTCTAAATGTACAGTATTTAATATACCAAATGCCATGCAGACATGCTACCTTCAGAACGTCTTTGAATTATTCTATAGAATAGTCTTTGAATACATATTTGCATTGCAGAATAGCATCTATCCAGATGTGTACTGAAATATGTCTCTCAGCAGAATGTTTTCCGTAAACGCCTTTGGCTTTTGTTGCCTTTTGCTGAAAGATTTAGAATAATATTCCATTAAATTCAATCTCTGTTTACACAGTTGCACAACAAAGAATAATCTTCATCATATAATGGTTATTTTATAATGATTATAAATTATGCGTGTTATGTTCCGAATATAATTATTTAAGCTACATTATTCAATTCCATGCATGTGGGCTGATTTGCCAGGGCAGATACTGCATGGTCATTTATTTACTATAAACTATTAGATGGTCAGGCAGATCAGCTGCAGATATTGATTATAATTTGATGGATCATATTCGGCATGATTGAGCAGCTTGCATTTTTATATCAATAAATCCATCCTTTATGTCTGTAGATTAACATCTGGCTCTTCTTTCCAGTGTGCTTTTCCTCTGGGATTTGGTCTGGTCTTCAATGTGATCTATCCATCTTATTTTATATGTAGATGTCATTTGTGATTTTTTTTTGTTACTGTGTATAGACAGTGTTGCAAGTAGAGGCAGAAAGACAGACAGACATACAGATAGACGGACCAGCCTCTTGCTTCTCATGTGTGTGTGGGGATGTTTTCTTTTTTTTATTTTTATAGGGACCAAATGTCCTCACAAGGCTAGGAAAATCTGACCTTTTTGATGTTGTGTGGACATTTGGTTGGTTCACATGAAAACTGCAGCCCTAAAACATTTTCTTTTGCTTACCAAAGTTACAGTTATGGTTAGAGTCTGTTTTAGGCATAGCATTAATTAGCTGCATTAATAATTATGTCAATGGAAGGTCCTGACAAAAATAGACATATGTGTGTGTGTGTGTGTGTGTGTGAATGAGTGAGTGAGACGTGTGATCAGTGCCAGGGAAAAGAATTTCCAGCTCTAATATAGCACCAGTCCTCCAAGCGTTTGCTGATAGAGCCATTATGAAGTGCCTGTAATAGCTTGCCGTTTTGGAGCTCTCCGCCCTGCATACCTTATCTCTCGCCTCCTCCTCATCAGCTGCTCTGTCAGTGCTGTTTAATAATCCTTGAGCTCTATGTGCAGACTAAAAGACTTGAGCTAATTCGCTGTGGTATGCAGTCTGTTTTTTTGGGTTATCAGCATATCAGCAGGCCCATTTTTGCCTGTGTCTGAAATTGAATGGCTTGGAAACAGCTTGTGTTTTGATTGGAAAGTGAAGAGGTATCGATGGTATCTAAATAAATCCTTGAATCCTTGAAGTGAATCCAGCAGAAAGCAGAGAATGAGGACCACCGAGGTTTAATTTTTTTAGTTTATCGCCAATTTGAGGCCTTTTTTTCTCCTCCTCTCTAATAGTTTTGTTGGCTTTATGTTTCAGATATTGATGAATGCCAGTCTCCTGACATTTGCCCATTGGCTGCTTGTACAAACTCTGAGGGTTCGTATTCCTGCATGACCTGTGAATCCGGCTTCAGGGTCTCCTCAGACCGGCACACGTGTGAAGGTAGCGACCTGTGTATATGTTCATTCATATTAAGAACCGTATATGCAACCACCAGAAATCTTTTAGAGTGAAATGTTTAATAAGTAAACATGTAGGCTAAGCCAGTGTCCCTGGACTCAAAATAACAAGTCTTAATTGCTTAATTTAGTCCAAGACATTGTCAGACATACTGTTTGAGTGTTATTTTAACCTTTTTACACACCATTTCCAGTTTATTCACTAGTGCTCTACTGTTATAGAATCAGCTCCAGAATTTATGAAAGTTATGCATCATTCATAAAAATGAGGAAAAATAATTATATAAGATTACAAAATTTATATTATATACAATGAGCAACATTTTTGTTGGAAATACTGCATTTTTTCTGTGAATCACTCGTCTCAAAATAATTAGCACCCCTACAATTAATATTTAGTGAAGCCTTATTTAAAGAGAATAACAGCACTGACCCTCTTCCTCATCCTTACAGAGGGATCTTTGGTGTTGATTTGGATATGTATTTAGACATTATCTTGTTAAAAGATCTGTCCATGGGCAAGACCTCTCCTCCTGGCAGAGGCAACCTGAATTAAGGATCCCTTCAATCTTCACAACTTCCTGGAGAACTAGCTGCAAAGCGTCAGTGATCCAGCATCATATATTACAATGGGTGTGGGGGCTTTTTCTTGTAGGCCAAACATGCCTTGATGGAACATTTTGATCGCAGCAGTTAAAGGTCTGGACTACTGATGAGAAGATTAAGAGTTCAAATCCTGGCACTGCCTATTTTGCCAATCTAGGGCCATTTAGGAAGGTCCTTAACCCTAAACTGTTTAATTGTATCCTGCTTTGCATTTTAAAAGTTGTTCTCAGGAAGGGCTTCTTCAGGTTTCTAAAGGCTGGGAGTCATTTAAAAGCCAACAATTCTCAAGTTTGCTGTGTAATAAATTAAGTCCATTGAATTTGTCATGTGATATCTTGCAGATATTGATGAATGTGAGGACATGGCGGCCTGTCTGAATGGACAGTGTACAAACACAGCTGGCTCCTACCACTGTGGCTGCGCTCCAGGCTTTGAGCTACTAAATTCTGTCTGCAAAGGTGCTCCATCAACAATACACACAACATTTCAGTTCAACCCTATGTGATCTTGTGTGTCTGTGGGTGTTTACAAGTCTTAGTGTGTCTCTGTTTTCCTGCACATATATCAATTTGCATTGGATTCATGACGCATGAATGATTCTGTAGTTCTCCTTTTGCTTACAGTGGTACAAAGTGTTTAGTGTTTTTGTTAAACAAATGTGAATGAGTGTCTGTCTGTGGATGTCTGTGGAATGGGAGATTGGGAGGTTATAATCAAGGCCAGAATGGAGTTAGCTGTCAAGACACACACATTGCTCATTATAACCTCTACAGACCTTATGAATTTACTACGGTAAAGTTACTGTCAAGCGACTGGGCTTTTGTTACTTTCTGGCCCCTTTCTTTCCACTTTCTGGAAGTGCATTTGACATCTATCTGTATCAGATTAACCGTTCAGTTACGTCACATGACATGCTTATTGTGGACAGTAAAGGCATGACACAAAGCATGTTAAATGCATTCAGTGCTTTCATGACGAAGTTGTAACACTGCAAAAGTATGCAAAGAAATTGCCATCTACTCCACTTGACCCCATTTCATGCAAAAACGTGTTGAGTACAACAGATCCACTTGAGTTTGCATGGTGCAAGCCAAAGTAATGAGTGCTTGAAGAGAGATTGGGGTGAAATTAAGGCCAGAACTCTCACTGAAGGCTGCCGAGTTTGTATGTAGACCGCACCCTACTTACTGAAACAACCGTACTGTGGAGACACGCCAAACATAAGTACGACGCTAAAGTGGACCAACAAACTTAACAATAGCCTTTTTCATTTCTGAAATCACTGCATAATCAAGATAAGCAATGACATGGATAGAAGAGGAGAGGGAAGGACAAGCAGTGAGAATACGAGGTGGAGGAAATTGTCTAGAGGATGATGATGGATGAGAGAGAAAAGAATGCTGTTTGATGAGAGAACAAAAATCTAACCCACTTATTATTCATAATGGACCATAGCGAGATGTCAACAGCCTGTAGAAAGTGTGTATAGAGTGCCTCACCTTGTACGCACTTTGTCTACACTTGCAACTCTAATTTCAAATCACTTTCTCAGTGAAAAATCCCAGACACCCTGCCGGAAAATCAGGATGAAAATGAATAGTATAAAAGAGCTTCTGTAAAAATGTTTGAGAGACCAATATACAGCAAGAATAATAATCATATATCAATATAAAACAGGGGTCATCAACTGATTAGGCCCAGCAGATCGAACTGAGCACTCAAAAACTACTATAACAGAACAAATCAGTGAATGGAAAAAAGCTGGCCGTAGATCAGCGACTCTGTTTATTTATTTAAAAATATTATTTTTTAAAATATGAACCATTGCGGCTTCTGTAGCAGATCCTCTGTTGCGGCGTGTTGCCAGTTACATGCATTTATCTAAATAATTTACTTGAAGGCAGCTTATTGTGAAAGGAAAGCATTTATTTACCCTCTCCGGTCTGATTAATGAAGTGACACCATAACTTGCTTAAAAACGTTGACAACATTTGGAGAGGGCAGTATGCATTTTTTTTTCTCTGCTTCAAATTAAAAACAGGTGTCTCATCTGTTCAGAGTTCATGGCGCTAGTCAAAAGTAGCATGGTAACATGAAGCTCCAATGCAAAAAAACCCAAAAAACTTCAAACTGATGTCTCTTATAGTTGTTTATCTGGACATTTTTAAGCAAGGAATTTTATGGACCTGGACCTTTACCTTAGTAGAATACCCAAATGAATAAAATGCAAATGTCATTATTTATGCTGATACACAAAACAGAGCTGTTCAACCCTTCAAATTTAGTATGATGGCGTCCACATAAAAGAAGCCCTTGCCTTCTATTCATGCATGCCAAAATGCTCCCAACCCATTTCTGACACATGGCAAGCTGCATCAAATATCCTCAGTCGTGTGCAATGCCATTTAACCTACACAGAGGCATACACACCCTTCTGGCCTGAGGCCACTTAAAATATTGGCCTCTAATTATGCCATAAATCAGGCTAAGCTCTTTTCCTCCGTCTGCGTGTGTGTCCGTCTGCACGCAGGCAGTGACGCCAGATCACCAGCATGGGATTTAAAGGATAGAGTGATGTATGTGCCTATCTGTGGCTGCCAATATATGTGCATGTGTGCATATGTACTCTGAAACATTCTTCCACCAAGACAGGTATCCCAACAGCTGTAAGAGCAACAGTGTTTTTTTTTTACTAGACTATTAACACTATTTTTCGTAAATGAATCTTTGTGTAATCTTTGCTAGACGTGCGTATTTCCATGAACTGTAGGTGATACAATATTGGAATCAGCTATATACAAGATGCATAATCATTCTGAGGATACTATAGATGATAAAAATACGCTAAGGCGAATGTCTTTAGTATGATATTTTTGTACTTGTTTGGTCTTCATATATTATACAAGTGGCACGCAAACAGTCCTTAATTAAAATGTTCTCATTTGTTCTCATTATTGACTCTTGGAGAAAGATTCGGTATGTAATATGTTCCATGGTTGGCGTCACTAATAAGTCCCTTCTAAGTTATGCAGTAATGCAACAATTATCCTTCAATCCTTGTTTAATCATGCATGTGGACATCATTATTAATTTTATACTAGCTGAGTTTAGGAATTTTCCCAGCCCAATTTTTTTCCCATTTTTATTTTTTTTCATTGAATGCTTGGTGAGTGCAGTAAATTGGCAATTGTTTCAGTGGCATTATTGGCAGATGTGGCTGTGCTTTTTTATTATTCTGCTTTCCATACATAATTTCAAACCTAATTCATTCACTGAGATTGTAAAAGAGGTCTAATTTATGCAATTATCTGATTCATGTTGTATGGAGTTAATGTGTTGAGTTATTACAGCTGTAAATAAGTTTTATACTTTAAGGTAGCATTCCTATTTATTATTAACTTATTTACTTTTGGCTCCTGGGTTTCTGGGCTGTCTCAGGTTTCAGCCGATTGTCAAGAATTTGCGAATTTGAATCTCAACTATGCCACAATCATCCATGCCCAGCATTCCAAAGAGTATCACTGGCTCAGCTTTCTGGGATGGTATTATTCTCTTTTCTGTCAGTCAAAGTGACAAACACTACAGTTAAAGCATATGTACAGAATAAGGCAGTTAGTACTCTCTTCTTATCATATCATATCTTATTTCTTTTTCTTATCTTATTATCCTATCACAGTACAACAGTTTGAACAGGTTGAAATTAGCAACAACTAATTTGTGGAGGAAAAATGGGTAGGGTTTACTCCACCTACAGTTAAGTAAATAGCAGGAGTTTGGTAATGTTTAAGCTCTTGAAAGGACAAATGTTAAGAGAAACCTGGCTAATAAAACAGTTTTGCAAACAGGTTCATCCTGACCATGATTAGTACTTAAACATTATTGAGGTGCTTTGCCAATAGATTTATCACAGTTCACAATCTTTTTTAAAAAAAAAAATCATTTATTATTGTTTCCTTCATTCTCTACACAGCACCTCATCTATCAATTCTCATGATGACACTAATACTACTCCGACACAGATACTCACATGCTAAGCCTCAAGTGTAACAAACTGCATCAAGCACATTTGTTTCTCTCACAAAAGTGATGGATGTTGGGAGAAAATATCTCTCAGGATGAATATCTTTGTGAACAGACAGCTCTTTGTCATATGAAACGACTTTCTGATGGTCGCCTAGAGTCCAATAGTACACTCGGGACTGAGTGTAGGGGTAGACACACAGTGAAATATGAGTCCACTTGTTCTGTAGTGCTCTGTGTGAGGATGGGACCTAGCCAGAACCTTGTGTTCTTTCTGTCAGGGATGTGGGGTATGTGGCCTGTAGACTCTCCAAATTCAGCAGCCTCACAACATTACACATGATCTACACTGGTTACATGGTTAGCGGTTCAACATTGTGGCACAGACCTCACCCAGAATTGTTAGGGAACACGATGAACACATATGTCTTGTCTTATGACAGTGTTGTCTAGCTTTCCAATGTGATTTATGGATTATGGAATATGTGAAATTGTGTAAGGTTAAAAAATGTCAATATTTTAAGGCATTTATTCCACATTAGTCAAATAATTACAAGCTTCACTGAACTGCATCTAGCCCAAGCACTCATCATTTTACATTATGTGTGTAAGGTTCAGCATGAATGCCTGAATCTAAGCACATAAGATTTTTCCAGTGTTTTGAAAACTTGCCCTTTTATCCCATGTGATTTGACTTCAAGGGTTTGATTCCCCCTCTCAGTGTATCTTAGTGGTTTTGAGACATTTCCTCAACTTTGAAAAGCTTTGCTTTTAACGAAGGCCAAGTCCTTGTCTCATATTACGATGTATTAATATTATGAAATATTAAGGCATTTATTACTGTACAACTATTGTACATTAGTCAAAATCTTGTTGAAATGCATCTATCCCCAGCACTGAACATTTTACTCTAAAGATGCTCTGCTTTGTGTGAGGATGAGCCTGAGTGCTTGAATATAAGCACATAATATTTCACTAGTGTTTCAAAAAACTGGCTTTGTTTTCCGTGTGTTTTGACTTCAAAGGTTTGATTCTCTCTCAGTGTATATAAGCGGTTTTCATTTCCTCAACTTTGAACCAACTGTTTAATGGCTTTTGCATTGTTTCTCCCAAAGCATCACTTTAAATGAAGGCCAAGTCTCATTTTCTGCAAGGATCCATGTAGGCAGCACCAGAGAATAATTGAGCTATGACCTTAGAAAAAAAAAATGAACTAACACACTGAGCACTTCAACGTTTGCACCAAAGCCTGTGCATTTGCTGTATTATGTTGGGAGTCAAGACAGCTGGAACCTGATTAATGACCAAGCCTTTCCGGATGTGTTCCTCCCAGACACATACCACTTCTTTGGTGGGATTTTGTAACTGCTCATTAGTCATTTTTGACAGTACATATTGCGAAGACTGAGCATTAAAACCTCCATCTAAGCTTCAGTATTAGATTCTGGATTGCTTTCCAGCACTGCTGGGTATTTGTGGTTGTCAGAGAGGTCATAATTGGCAGACAGCTCTCACCTTGGCCAGCCTGTGACAGCCACATTAAATAACAGCATTTACCCATAGGCCACCTTGTGTTCTGAGCTGTGGAGGCCAAACCCAGCTCTCCACCACATCCCTCTAGACAAAGCTCATTTGTTTCCACTTCATCTTGGAAATACCTGCAAGGTGCTTCCATCATCCTAATAAAGCAATGGATGAGCGGCTTCCAGACGTTCCAATTACCCACTGGACTTTTTCATCCACTTACAAAAAAAATCATCACCTACGTATAATGACCAGGCTGCATAATTTGATTGTTTCTTTAAGAATTTGGAAGAGGGGAGATGTTTGGAGATGGACATTATCATTTCTCTGTGCTTGACAATAGTTCAGAGTTCTGAAGATGTCAGTGTGTGTGCAGTGATCAATAAAATAAAAGACTAAATTTACTGTATGTCCAAGCCACACTTTAAAGCCATGTCTAATTCTAAGGAGACTCTAAGGAGGAAGCCATGTTACTTCAAGTAAAAGAAGGTTGATACGTTCCTTAACTTGATTTTTGTATCACACGAAGTCCTCGCTTCGCTTTATGCGAATCTATCATGTTCCTAATTAGTGCAGTGTGAGTACACATACCTATAAGCTCAGCCCTGTTTCATTGCCTCCTTAATAAATTTGGTAATGGAAAAAGAACTCTCCAGATTTCCCGGTCACCAGATTTCATGGCGTCATTACACAAAATCTTGCCTGCACTCAATGAGTCCTTGTTCTCATGCTATATGTGTTCCTCTCGTCAGCGAGTAACCAGTCATTTTGGCACTTATTTCAGTCCTGACATGATATCTGATAGTTTGGCTCTATTCTCAAGCTTAAAGTAGGAGAAGTCCTGCTTTTGTCATCTCTCAAATAAATAAAAAAAAAAAGGCTAAAATAAATATGATGTAGCAAGTGAACTCTACTGTTACCTTCTCCTGGGGTTTCACAGCTGGTCGGACCACTAACAGTGCTGTTCAAAAGCCCACTTAAGCCTTTAAGACACAAGGAAATGTATTACAGAGAGACATAAAAGATGTTTCCTCAGTTATGGGCTAGAGTTTCTTTCAACCCACGCTGAGGATTAGGATAGACTGTGGGTTTGTTATGGCACTGTGGTGTGAATCTATGTGTGTGTGAGTGAATTTGCACAGTGGATCTGAACATGCATGTACACCTTCAGATAAAATAACAAGAACACCACGGTATCATATTCACTCTTTACTGCAGGCTTATTAAGGCTGGAGTAGTTTTGGCTGTGGTGGAGTATTCCCTGACCACTTCAGCTGTTTGGCTCCTGTCCCTTCAATCCAACCGCAGGCTAGTGCTGCTTAGTGGGAGTCCGTTTCTTGTGACTGTCTGAGCCTGCCTGTGCTTTTTAGGAAATGTTTGCTCCAATCCATTACCTAGATCTAGTTCGTATTCTAATCAAAGATATCTAAATAGAGTGTCCATGCATAACATTTTCTCTCATTAGACTTCTTCTTCTTCTTCTTCTTTCGGCTTTTCCCTTCAGGGGTCGCCACAGCGAATCATCACTCTCCACCTATCCCTATCTTCTGCATCCTCAACACTTGCACCCACTAGCTCCATATCCTCATTTATTACGTCCATATACCTCCTCTTTGGCCTTCCTCTTCGCCTCCTGCCTGGCAGCTCCATGTCCAATGTTCTCCTACCAATATACTCACTCTCCCTCCTCTGAACATGTCCAAACCATCTTAATCTGGCCTCCAAAACGTCCAACATGAGCTGTCCCTCTGATGTACTCGTTCCTAATCCTGTCCAACCTCGTCACTCCCAAAGAGAACCTCAACATCTTCAGCTCTGCTACCTCTAGCTCTGACTCCTGTCTCTTCCTCAGTGACACTGTCTCTAAACCATACAGCATGGCCGCTCTCACCACTGTCTTGTACACCTTCCCCTTGATTCTCACTGATATTTTTCTATCACACAGAACTCCCGACACCTTTCTCCACCCATTCCCACCTGGGGGTTGGGGTTGTTTTTCTCACTCTCTAATGTTCTGGCATGACTCACTAAAGTTGTTGTTCCTCTTTCAGCTGCTCCCATTAGGGGTTGCCACCACAGATCATTGATCTGCATATTTGATTTGGCACAGTTTTTACACCAGATGCCCTTCCTGATTATTATTATTATTTTTTTTATTTTATCTGTGCTTGGGACCGGCAGTGAGACCACACTATTGCATGCAACCCCAGTGGCTGGGGTTGGTTCCCTGGCCGGGAATCGAACCCAAGCCACAGTGGTGAGAGTGTTGTGGCCTAACCACTAGTCCTCCAAGGACCCTACTCACTAAAATTATTATTCAAGAAAAAATATTTAAGAAAAGAAATTGACAACAAATGTTCACAGTGTTGGACAGCTATACAAACAGAACGAGGTGTTCCCTCTATGTTCATACAGCATGGCTATGATGTATGATTGTATTAATCAAATTGTAAAACTGCTTAATCTGTTTGCCAGCTGTGTGATGCTTTTTGGTCTGTTGTAAGGCAAAAGATTTCTAATCCTCTGGCATGAGTGAAATAGTGATGGATGAAATAGGGTCAGTGTTATCCTAAGGCTGATTTATTTTTTTTTTTTTCAAATTAAAGGCCTTGAAGATGACGTTTATGGAAGTTTTGCAAAGATTAAACCACTTTATAGGCTTGCATACTCTCTGCGGTTTCATATTAGCTTTAGTGTATGAGTGCTCCAGTATTGTAATAGTGTGGCACTATAACAATTTCATGACAAATGCCAAGACTACCAGAAGAAGATTGCTTGCAGGGCACACCTCATGTGTAATGACCAGTCACAGGCTTGGTTGAATATTGTGTTCATCACAGGAGTTCACTCAGCTGCCACGTGCATGACATGGCAAGCAAAGCCTGTGTACGGCTCCCATTTACTCTGAAATCATGTCATGTTGTTCATAGCAGCCAGCCAAACGTCATCTCCACAGGAACAAAACAAGCCTGTGATGGTTGATACGAAAACCAGCTCTGGGTTAGATGACTTATTAAAACCTGCTTTCTGGCAAAACAGTATTCAACTATTTTGGCAAAATCAAAGGTTCCAACTATTTTTTTCCTTATAAAATATTAGGAACGTGGCCAAAGCAAAAGCTAAAGGATTTACACTGTTGCATAACAGTTACATAATCTGACCCCCTGGCAGGAGTGTGATCATCACTCCTGAGTGTTCATGCTCCAAGGTGAAGCTTTCCAAAATCACGCTGGACTGCTGCACCCGCTGAACATCCGAGACCAAAACAAGAGCATCGCAGTTCGTCTAATTTATGGCTCAGGGATTCTTCTACTTTTCCAGTCTAAGAATTATTCTGATGAACAATGGTACAACATCATATGCTGTTGACAGACTGGTTTAGCTATAGTGTGTTTAAACATAATTGACATAATGATAGTGATTTTTGGTTTTACAATTTTACCACCCATACAAGCCTTTAAATATTTATATAATATGTCTATGCACTGTTATTTCTGCATTTAGTAGAGAATCAGAGGAATTTACTTGCAGACCATCTGTCATTAGGGTATACACAGAAGAGTGTATGTTTATCAGTTTTGTTACAGAAAATACAAGTGTTGAAATGCAAAAATCTGAGTAGACTTGAAAAACAAAGATTCTGGGTATGAAATATATATATATATATTTTATTTCTTTTTTTTCAGTCATTTTATGTATGTGACTACTGTGCTTATATTGAGTATCAGATGCGCCTCTGTCAAAAAAAACTTCAAAACTTTCATTTCCCAGATTTTGAATCTTGTTTTGTGTCTAATTTTCCTGTCTAGATATCGATGAGTGTGAGGATGAGATGATCTGTGGCAAGCATGGCTTCTGTGAGAACACAAATGGCTCCTATTATTGTCATTGTGACCAAGGATATGTCAGTACACCCGAGGGCCATGGTTGTGTTGGTATGGAAGTAGAAAATACTTTATTAACTCATATCTATGACTCCATGAAAAAGGGGTTTAACTAATTGAACTATGAATCCGTGTTGTGTGTGTGTGTGTGTGTGTGCAGATGCAGATGAATGTGAAATAAGTAGTGAGTTGTGTGGTGAAGCTCATTGTGAGAACGTGGAGGGAAGCTTCCTGTGTCTCTGCCCCACTGATGATGAGGAATTTGACCCCATTACTATGCAGTGCAAACCCCGCCACATGATCTTACCAGGTACAGAAACATAAAAATACATGTATGCATGCATACTAACCATTTTTACATCATCTGTATCATAAGTGGCTCCGATGGCTCTATTTCCACAACAGGTGAAAACAATTTGTAAGTTCAATATTCCTATAACTCTCAGTTACACTCAGAACAAATTGCGCAAGTGCATCCAGGTTCTTTTACTTGATTTGATACTCCATATTGTGCATGCAGTGGAGACACAGCCTAAAGCCAAGTTTCAGTCAAGTTAATTCTGCTTCAGGGTGAGCTGTTGGCACTTCATATGTGGAAACATTTTTCAACAACTAACAGCTCTGAGCATAAGCAGATTACTGACCAGCAATGCAATTTGGAAAAGGCCTTGGAGTAACTTTATCTTGTGGTGTGAAATTGGCCTGTCAAATAGATAACAATAGAGAATATGATTTAAAAACTCAGAATGTTCTAAATCTCTTGATATTTCAATCAATTGATTAAAAAAAAAAGATACAAATTGTTGGCTCTGTCAGAGATTTAGATTAAATCTGTTGTGTAAATATGGCCAGATGCCATAGAACTGTGATCAGGTCACTCAGGCTGTGTTTGAAATATCCAGTAAACATTACAGCATTACGTGAGCAATGATTCCAGTTTCTTGTGACACAGCAGGGCTCATCAAGTCTAGAGAGCAACTGCATTTTTATATTTCAGGCATTTTAGTTTAAACCCAAGTTTAATACACGGAATAACAGTGTACAGTCTGTTTTTAAAGTGTCCCTCTGTCTTCTAGCCTTCTGACTGGTGTTCTTTATGTGTTCAATGTGGGAATCATATCAGACTCCGCAGGACATGACCTCCCTGCTCCTCCCCATGGTGCCTCTGATGACGAACAGAGGAAGGATTGCTACTACAACCTAAACGACGCCAACTTCTGTGAAAATGTGCTCTCCAGTAATGTCACCAAGCAGGAATGCTGCTGCACTGTGGGAGCAGGCTGGGGAGACAACTGCAACATCCACCCGTGCCCACAAAACGGACAAGGTAGGGTACCACCAGATGAATTTTGGTGTGTTTTTATTGGCCCCTCCCTAAATATGCCTGACCTGTACATGTGAATGTGTCTTTTGGAAGCCATTTTTAATGTGTATATCCTCAGTGGAGTATGCTGAGCTGTGTCCTCATGGTCCTGGCATTCTCCCCATCATCACCGCAGTCCAAGGCTTCAGTCATCTCCTGACTAGAGGTACTTTTGCATCTGCAGTGCTTTGTATTGAACTCACTGAAAAAAGGTGCTTTGGACATCAAGTTCTATTTGTTCTGGTTCCAGTGTAAAACTCTAAATGTTGTACATATCCAGACTGTATTGTAGACAAAGACAGATCAGACTGCAGTTAAGAAGCTAAAGGAAAGGAAAGCTTATTATTTTAAGATAAAATTTGTTTTGAGACTCACGGTCGAGACCAAGACAAAATTGAGACAAAATAGACTCAAGACCAGGTCTGGCCACGATCAAGATATGCTGATTGATAGGAATTACAATCATTTTGAGATCAAGAGATTGGCCATGTATTCAACCTGAGAAATCACAAAAATATGCCCCAAAGGAAGTGTTGACACCAGCGTGGCTGTGGTATTGACCCTCAAGAGTTGTTGACCCATCTTATTTGTGGCTGTAATTGGCTGTAATTAATGGTGTAACTATTACAGCCATTTGAGAAGAATTATGCTTTGAATTACTTATCATTTTGTAATACCAATTAACTACTCTTGTCCACAGATGCAGATGAGTGTGAGATGTATGGCCCAGAAATTTGTAAAAATGGTTATTGTGCAAACGTCTATGCCTCATATAACTGCTACTGTCACAGTGGCTATTACTATGACAACATGCGTATGGAGTGTGTTGGTAAGTCATTTTAATTTATGTTATTGAAAATAAAGGATAAATAGGTTAGTCAATTAATTAATTATTAATTAAACCACATAAAAAAAGATCTGTATTAATATGTTAATAGTGCTTTCATTTTAAGAAGCATTTCAAACCATATCCACTGCTTTTCAGACTCTTTAGAGGTACATTAGAGGCACCTAAAACTTGAGCTCATGTATCGAATTGCCCTTGTTTTACATGCCATCTATTTTTTTTTTGCACTTGTGAGTTTGTGTGTAAGTGCATTCATCTAAAATCTTAATCTATAAAGGTGTCAAGATTGTGCACTCCATAGAAGTGTTTTTACAGTAGTGATACTAATGGATAGCAAAAAAAAAAAAAAAGATGAAGAGTCTGTTTATCCGTTGCCCCACTGACACACGTGACATTTTTATAAAGCTGTGGTGTAATTACAGCTGGTCTAACTTTGGCCGTCCCTGTCCCCATGCTTTGTATATAAAAAATAAAGCATGCTGTTGTGCTGGTAGTGCATTGTAGACTGAACAGGCAGTCACAGCATGCCCAGATGTTTTTTTTAATGAATTTGGAGTAAGCATGTATTCTGCACATGTACCTTAGATGATGATGAATGTAAAGAGGAGAATCAGTGTGAACATGGAGAGTGTATGAACACACCCGGCTCCTTTAACTGCTTCTGCATTCCTCCACTCATCCTGGATGACACACAGCGTCGCTGCATCTCTGCCAACAGCACAGAGGGTGAGACTCTGATATCTCACTCACTGATATGTGCTGTGCTGTAGTGCTGACTGTCCTGTCAGTGAGAAAAATACATTCATATACCTTGGAACTGAAACTTTAGACCATTGCTGTTTTGTGCAAATGTCTTTTCTCATTTATTCTCAACAAATGTGTATATATATATAATAATTAATAATACACATATCAATATGTACGTATGTATATATTCATTGTATATATTCATTTTCATATCCTGTTCACATTCTTATCATATTCTTAACATGTCTTCACCACTGTACACTGAATGTACATACATATATAGATCACATTTATCCTTATTTATAATACCCACTGCACCTTCTGTACACAAGTCATCCATTCCCCTGTACATATCACCCTCATAGCTGTATATCCTTATTTGTAATTTATTGTAAATATGCCACTTATGCACTTCTGGATAGATGCTATTTCATTGGCTTAGTACATGTACTTTGAACAATGAAAATAAAGTTGAATCTAATCTAATCTAATATATAAGAATAATTATATATATATTATACCCATTGTACCCTATAGGTCCTTTCCTTGATGAGGATTATGTTCACACAGACATCTGCTGGCAGGAACTTAAACCTGATACCACTTGCATTAATCCCATGCTTGGTATGTCGACTACCTACACTGAGTGTTGCTGTCTCTATGGTGTTGCCTGGGGGTCACAGTGTGCCTTCTGCCCTGAAAAATCATCTGGTGTGTTTTTATAATTATTTCTATCTATACACACTCTCTGGAAATGCTAAACCTACACTATAGAACTTATCTAGAACTATAGAACTTATCTTTCTAAAGATAAGTCACACAACTAACCAAAACTGTTCTGTGTCTCCACACAGAGGATTTTGCTATATTGTGTAACCTGCCTAACAGAGGCTCAGACAGCCTACGGGAGCATCCAGGCTTTGAATATGGACCTGATGCCCCACCTGAGGGACCCAACGGTCCACCGTACTGGGGTAACTATGGCGTTTTGGGAGGTGAGACCTTCTATGGACCTGAAGGCCCTTTGAGTGGTTCCATTTTCACTGATCACTCAAATGACTACGGCTCTAGAGAGGGAGGACGAGTACCTGTGCCCAGACCCCGAGAGCACCAGCCACCCCACCAAGTTAACCCTTACAGAGGTAGCTTCATTTTTCCACAGGATATACATACTTGTGCATGCACAATTAATCACATTTATTACCTGTCTAATATGAATGTACTAGTAGTATTAGTAGTAAAGTACTAGAAGTGATGCAGTATTTTTTTATAAACACAAACTCTTTGTAAAAACACAATATGAAAGTGTGTGATTCCATGCTGTCTGTTATTTTTCTTTCAGATCATAGTGCAGGATTTGAGGGTCTGCAAGCAGAAGAGTGCGGCATCTTGAATGGCTGTGAAAATGGCCGATGTGTCCGTGTGCGAGAGGGCTACACTTGTGATTGCTTTGATGGCTATGAACTAAACTTAAGCAAGATGGCATGTATTGGTAAGACTTTTTATTCTCTCACTCATTTCTCTGTCAATGTTATCGCCTAGTTAAAATACATACAGTTAGATCCGGAAGTATTTGGACAATGACAGAGGTTTTGTGATTTTGCCTTTATACACCACCGCAATGAATTTGAAACAAAATCAACATGTGATCGAAGTGTAGACTTTCAGCTTTATTTTAAGAGGTTCCACAAAAATATGGCATTTGCCATTTAGGAATTACAGCCATTGTCAGCAAAGTACTTCCATTTTCAGGGGCTCAAAGGTATTTGGACAATTTACTGACAAGAAGTTAATTGATCAAGTGCAGTCCATTCCCCTGTTACTTCAAGACAAATGAAGCAGAAAGAAGGTCTGGAGTTGATAAAAGGTATTGAGTTGGCAGGAGCTACCAATATGAAGTCCAAGGAGATCTCAATGCAAGTGAAGGAGGCCATCATTAGGCTGAAAAACAACATAAATCTATAAGAGAGATAGCAAAAACCTTAGGTGTGGCCAAATCAACAGTTGGGTACATTCTTAAAAAGAAAGAAAGCACTGGTGAGCTCAACAACATCGAAAGGCCTGGAAGACCACGGAAGACAGCTAAAGTGGATGATCGCAGAATCCTTTCCTTGGTGAAGAAAAACCCCTTCACAACATCATCAGAAGTCAAGAATACTCTGGAGAAGGTAGGCATATCATTGTCAAAGTCTACAATCAAGAGACGCCATCATGAATGTAAATACAGAGGGTTTACAACAAGGTGCAAACCACTGGTAACATTCAAGAACAGGAAAGCCAGATTAGACTTTGCCAGAAAACATCTAAAAAAAGCCTCCCATGTTCTGGTATAAGATTGTTTG
>CM040984.1:8731092-8742317 GCA_022985145.1 Pangasius djambal | reverse complement strand
ATCACATCTTGATTGTTTTATTTCAAATCCATTGTAGTGGTGTATAAAGACAAAATCAAAAAACTCTGTCACTGTCCAAATACTTCTGGACCTGACTGTATATATTAGAGATGACACAGTATTATTGTGGCAATACCAGTAAAAAATGGGGGATCGGCTATCAGAGAAAGCATATTGGATATCAGACCTTGAAACAAATGGCAAAGATTGGAACTGGAAATGTTTACATATAAAGAGACTATTTTTTTTATTTTGTTAGGATAGATTTTGTTATATTTATACTTTATACTTTACTATATTTATTATATTTACAATGTAAGTGATTTTTGTGTGAAGTGCTTTATTTAAAAAACAGTGAACTTTTTTTTTTTTTTTTAAAGAAAACAATATCAGATGGGTATCATTATTAGCTGATACTCAAGGCTTCAGTATCGTTAAGCAATTCAATTTGCAATTCAGTTTGATTGCAAACTGAATTGCTTATGTGCATTTCACTATGGGACATAGTCAAAGTAAAAGAAAATAATCAACGTGTGACATTCACTGTGTGAGGAAATCACACTTAGCTAGGAAAGTTTTAGACAACATTAGACAGACTGACTGTTTTTACAACCGCATTTGTTAAACCGGCTACTTACACAACATGATCTTTGCAGGAAGATATCCTAGGCAAGATTAAAAAGGATTAACACTAAAACATTTCCATGCCATTCTGGTGAAACATATTTATGCTTGCTTTAAGTAGAGGTGTCTTGCCAAACACAATTTTTATCTGTTTAGGCTGCTTGAATTCAGCCGCAGCGAGTTTTCCCAGGCCACCTCACATGTTTTTTAGTCATTGCATTAATGATTGTAGATTATATCAACATTTTACTTTGTTTGACCTTTTATATTTACAGCAATCTAGAGTCAAGCTGTAAAATGCTATATAAATAAAGATTATCAACTTTCTCCATCACACTTCAGCACCACAACTCTTGGAGGCTAAATGTTATGCATACACACACTGATACAAAGCAAAAGAGTAAAGCAAACCTAATGCTTTATGTGAAATCAGCTATGGAGTACACTGAAGCACTGCTATGTTCCCACACACCGGAAACACAGGTGCTGATTTTCTTTAAAAAAAAAAAAAAGAAAAGTCTATAAGTGTTTGGAGGATTAGGAGTTTGGCACAGGCAACAGTGTAAAAGCATGTGATTTATCTTCAATGGCAAAACCGTCTCTTTTAAGAAGGTTTATTTTCTATACCCTCTAGCCACAAATAGAGAGTAGAGAAGAGTTAGACTTAGATCACATAAAAAAAATTAAAAAAAACACTAGTGTCCAAATTCCACAGTGTTTTAACAGAATGTGCCTGAGGCAAAGGTTGCATGTATTTCATTGTGCTCACCCTCAATCACTTTTCCAGAATTTGTCCATGATACAGACAACTCTTGGATGTCTCTCAAGAATGCTTCTCATCATGTGTTCAGCCAATCAGGGGTGTTGACAGTAATGCTCTTACATTAGTTCCTGTGAATCAGAATTGGGAATAAATGATCAAAGTGTGCTCTGCGCCGTGTCTAAGCTCAAGCAGCATGCCATCGAGCCAAGATCCTTGATTCATAGCCACCTTGTGTAGTGTGTCGATATTGCACAGTCGAAATGTGTTCTGTTAATTTGATTTGTAGCTGAAACTCAGAACATACCTCATCACCCAAGAAGCTGAGCGCATACTGAAAGCCCACTGCAATTATGAATCTGAATAAATTATTTTAAGGTCCTAATGTGAATTTCTTTTTTGTAATATCTGCAAGCTAAGAAGGTCTGTGGAGTATTGCATCTTTCATATGAACAAGATCCCATGTCTTCTCCATTTTGAGTGTTTCTGAAAATTAGGTAGTAAAGTCGGCTTCATATAAGATATCAATGCATATTCACACCTCAGATGCCAATTAAGTTTCAGTTAAGTTTTACTCTTCCAGCAGCTGTGGGCTGTTTCAATATCTGTGTTCTGACTGGTGCATATCAATGTGTGGTAGTGTGTTTTATTCAACCCCATCCAACTGAAGACTCAACTGGTATTAGGTTGCAAATCGGAATCCTGTGATAGGCCCTTTACTATCCATTTCCAGTTTCATTTCAGCTGAGCAATATTTTATCTACGCACCTCTCATATTGAGCTTGTCTCTCCACTGTCACCTCTTACAGATATAAACGAATGTGAAGATATCAGTGACAAAGTGGAGCTGTGTAAGAACGGAGTGTGTACCAACACAGAGGGCTCATACAAATGCACCTGCTTGCCGGGCTTTTTGGCTTCTTCTAAGCCCCACGAGTGCATCCCAGAAGACCAAGGCTCTGTCGCCCACACTGTGGGAAACTGATGCACTCGTCTGTCTCTCTTTCTCTTCCATCCATCACTTCTCTAAAGGACTGACACTAAACCTGCATCAGTGAAGCCGAGCCAGCTGAGCTCCAAACATGAACACACACAGTTACAGTCAAAGCCTATTCCATCTTGTACATAAAGAGTGATTTTTAAAAAAAATAAGTTCAAGTTTTAACAGGACCTGTGAAGTGACTCAGTTTTTGATTAGTTCTCATGCTTCATGTGATTTGCATGGCATTCTGAATGTTACCCACATGGTGATTACATGTACTTTATTTACAATTTACACACCTAATTTGTTATTAGAGGTCGTTCCAGCTCAGGCTTGTGGGTCAAGGCTTCATTGAGGGGGTTTGGGATTTTTGTACAGATCTAGTACTATGTATTTAAATTGGTTTGTTATATATTCTAATAAACTCATTCAGTACACTCAATATTTTCTTTGACCAAAAAAAGGTACAAAAAAGTATTAAAAAAAAAAATCAGTTTAACCCTGTAGATTTATAGATTTCTGTACAAAATGTTTTGTAGCACTATCTTTTATGTATGGAGAAAAGGTTTACACTGTATCAGATAAAGTGTATGTATCCTGCCCTGTGGAGCAGACTATGAAATGTTATTTTATGGAATGACTGCACTTTTTAACTAATGTTATGTGGTGCCTTCAATCCAGCGAACACCTAGTTCAGAGATTTTCAGCAACACGTTAATGTGCGTCACATTTGCTTGATAATTATATAGTCTACTTTGAACTGAAATACTTGCATCCATTATTGCTGGCTAGACATTCAACAGATTTAAAGCTGCCTTAAACACAATGCAAACCACTTTTAAACAAAATATTCTGTCCTGCTGTTGAGCAATATGACATGTATACTATAACACATTAAATATTTTACTACTTGGATTATAGCAGAGGGTATGCCCAAGCCTGAATATTACAGAAGAAATATACAGACAGGTGACAAATTAATGGAAAACAAAAAGAGGAGTAACGTGTTAAGCCACAAGGAGCTGACAGAACAGCTTCAATGAGCCATGGCACAGATTCTGCAAGTTTCTGGAACTGTGATGGAGGAATAACCACCATGTTTCAAAACATATTCCCTCAATTGGTGTTTTGATGATGGTGGTAGAGAGCACTGTATAACATCTGTCTCTGATCAGGCTAGAAATGTTTCAGCCTAAAATAAAGGTGATCAGTCAGAATAAATTTGTACTGATCTGCAGTGACTTGTCACTCCAACAGGATAAGTGGACCCAAATCATGCTAGCAAAATACCTCCCACAGTATAACTGTTCTTTTTCCTTTAATATGGCACCCGTCTATATATACCAACATCACTTGATATAAACCAATGATCAGTTCTCCATAATAAGGAAGAGACAGGTTATATGTGTCTGTACTCACTACCATTTTCAATGGCATCTCAGTGGCCACTGTGCAACCACCTTTGCCTGTGCTCAGGACACGTCTTGAAATGAAGTTATCATCACATTTGATTTTTGGTATTTTGGAAGACAATTTTAAACTTAATCATGAAGATGGTTATGAGTAGGCTGTAGGAATGATCCCTTTTTTGGAAACTGTGGTCCACCCTGGTTTGTTCATTCCACTTGATTACCTCTGACTGTAGTTGTTTCCGGACAATAAAGTCTAAAAATAACATTGTGTCTTTTGTGATTTATATATATATATCTTCTAAATATGCTAAATCTTAGATCAGGCTAACTTACACAGACAATCTATTAAACACCAGAGATTAAAAAAGCATTACATTGTTACTGTATACACATAAAGAGTTATCAATTAATTACCTACACCTATTATATACAGTACTGTTTACTATTACTGACTGTAGCACCTCTTTTCTTATGCACATTTTGTCAACCCCCCTACCCCATCCACCAGTGGAAACCACAGGACCAATGCTGATCAGATGTTATTTGGGTGGTGGATTATTCTCAACACAGCAATTACACTGACATGGCTTTGGTATTGACCCTCTGAGCTGTTGAACTGTCCTATTTGTCTTAAAACATTACCGTAACTATTAATGGTGTAACTACTGAGTCCAGAGTCCTCATTTGGACAATTTTCTTTCATAAGTACAGAATATAAACCCAGACATTTGTAAAAATGGTTATTGGACAAACGTCTACACCTGGCTTTTAATATGGCAATGTCCATGTGGAATGTGTTAGTAAGTCATTTTAATTTAATAACAACTTAATGTAAAAAGAACAGCTGCATTAATATGCTAATATGCTAAATATAATACTCCTTCATTAGGTGTTGTTCAGAGTTGTGTCTGTTGGTACTGAATATCAGCAATGACTGCATTTTCTAATATGCAATTCAATAAGATGTTTACAAAAATGAATTAAGTAGTTGCCTGTGTGCCTAGTGATGCTTTATGCTTTATGTGAAGTCGGCTATGTATATTGAAGCACTGCTATGTTCCCACACACCTGACACACAGGTGCTGATTTTCTAAAAAAAAAAAAAAAAAAAAAAAACATTCTACAAGGATTTGGAGTATTAGGATTTTGGCACTGGCAACAGCGTAAAAACATGTTTACCTTCAATGGCAAAACTGTCTCTATTAGAAAGGCTTTTAAAAAGGTTTATTTTCTATACAATTTAACCATGAATAGAGAGTAGAGAAGAGTCAGTCTCGGATCACATAAAATCTTAAACAGTTAAACACAATAAATCTAAAACACTAGTGTCCAAATTCCACAAAGCTTTAAGAGGATGTGCCTGAGGTGCCTGAGGCAAAGGTTGCATGTATTTCATTGTGCTCACCCTCAATCACTTTTCCAGAATTTGTCCATGATACAGACAGCTCTTGGATGTCTCTCAAGAATGCTTCTCATCATGTGTTCAGCCAATCAGGGGTGTTGACAGTAATGCTCTTACATTAGTTCCTGTGAATCAGAATTGGGAATAAATGATCAAAGTGTGCTCTGCGCCGTGTCTAAGCTCAAGCAGCATGCCATCGAGCCAAGATCCTTGATTCATAGCCACCTTGTGTAGTGTGTCGATATTGCACAGTTCTGCAACAATGTGTTCTGTTTGTTTGATTTGCAGTTGAAACTCAGAACGTGCTACATACCTCATCATCCAGAAGCTACAGATCTAGTACTATGTATTTATGTTGGTTTGTTATATATTCTTTTATACAACAGTTAGTATCAATCCACTAATTTGATTGAACAAGTGGCATACAAAAGTGCTTATATATAGTATAACTGCACAGGGACATTTCACTGCACGGATCACACCACTTGTCTGTGTTCGCCACGTAAAATTCCAATTCTAGCATCTCCAGACATGGCAAATGATACATTTTTCATAAATATAACTTCTGACTTAAAATATGGATGAAGAGATGAAGATGAAAAGGGAAGCCAACTTCACCGGATCCATCTGTAATGGGAATGTGCAAATTATTGTGAGCTAGCTAACCAGCTAGCCGACAGGCTGTCAGTCAGTGTGACTGCTTCAGGATCTATTTCCATTTGTGGAGCAAAAATAAGCAAATTATTTAGCCATATTGTGTCTGAAATGTTAGTTACTTAATATTAATTTCTTATTTATAAAATTATTGAATAACAGCAATATCTCACTTACAATCATACCGTTATACTGAATATAGCTATGACCAAATCACAGCCATGCCAATATTCAGTATAATCACACTCTTCCTTGTGTGATATTGCTTAAATAAACTCATCAAGTACACTCAACACTTTGCTGGCTAGACATTCAATAGATATAAAGCTGCCTTAAACACAAACCACTTTTAAACAAAATATTCTGTCCTGCCTTTAAGCAATATGACATTAAACATTTTACTACTTGGATTATAGCAGAGGATTTGCCCAAGCCTGAATATTACAGACGAAATACACAGACAAGTGACAAATTAATGGAAAAAAAAAAAAAAAAGATAGCACCAAAGGGGTACTGAACTACACTTCCCATCAGCCCCAGCATGTCACGTCTTCAATCACTCTCACCTGTGTCTCATTTCGCCTTGATTAGCACCACTATATAAGTTCCTGTTCTGCAGCATCTTACGGTCAAGCTTTTGGTGTGGTGTGGGCCATAGTCTTGCTAGTAGTCTGGCTGGGTTTTGCCTTGTATCTCCTGTTTGTGTATAGTTCTTGTGTTTGCATGTCATCTAAGAAATTATCGCACTTGCATCCACCTCCTCTACAAATCTCTTACAAATAAAACCACATTATTAAGGTGTTAAGCCACAAGAAGCCTCCAGACCAGCTTCAATACAGCACTGTCTAAAAAGAAAATTTAAAAAAGAACAGGTAGGTAGTCATTTGGATGATGTGATGGTGGTGGAAATCTCAGTTTTTCTTTATTTTAGATCACATCTGTATACCGCCCATATCCTACAGCCAGCAATCCAGCATTCATATTATTGGGCCTGAAGTAGCTGCACTTTACTCTGACTAAAGGAAAACTTAAGATCCCTGTTTCCATGTTAAGAGCCAACATTCCATATTGTTAATCTTACAACCCCTCACCTCCTCCTGTACACTATATAAATCATCATAACAAGCAGCAGTGGAGTCAGTATACTCATGCTGTCTAGGCTACACATACTGAGAATCGTGAGACATTTGAACTAACAAAAATCGCTTTGCTACACCAAAATCAGATGAATAAAAAGCTGCCCTGGATGCACTTACATCAAAGCAGGCCTACAAAATACTTGTGGGTTTTCAGCAACAGCATCACAGGATCTAACTAGTTATATTGCCTTTAAAAACACTCAAGAGCCAGCCTTGTGAGCCCCAGGGGGTTGTTTAGAGGTGTTAAGAAATGTGCTGAACAGTGGGGTAAAGTGAAGGTGTAAATTGCTTCATGCAGAGGCTGTGTGTTGAAGAGCCTGGTCTGCCTCATGGCTATGTAAGTGTGCCAGCTCTCAAGGGAGCAGAAGACGGTTAGTTAAGTGGTTGAATTAGAAACATCCAATGGCCACTCTGGAACACGAGATATAATTTTACCTGCATGTGTTTTATATGCCATTGGCTGCTGCCGGTGTCTACCACTTTCAGTCTTCTCTCTGTGTAATCTGAGAGTAGTTGACATCACATCATTTCCAGTAAAAATTCAACATGTTACGATGATGTTTACTACAATTGGTCCTCAGGAATATCAGTCAGTTCAGGTATTCAGTGATTTTTTTTTTTTTTTTTTTGAGTTTAGAAACACTTTCTACATGTTTTTTTCAACTCTAATCCTGTGCTGAACAGTATTCCATTTACCTTACTCTCACCACACCTGATTCAACTCATGCAGGACATAGCTATTAGCTGACGTGTCAGCATTAGGGAAAACCTCAAACTGTGCATGGCAGTGTGTCTCTGTTACTGGAGCTGAGAAACACTGGTGTAAGCAGTGAGAGAACAAAAATGAGGACAATCTGGATCTCTGGGAATTTAATTGGGGGGGGATGTAGCTCAGTAAAAACCTGGAGGTGTTTGTGGACTCAAAGAAATTCATTATTATTAGAGAGAGATCAATTTTCTCTAACAGTCAACCTTTTGTAGGTCCTAGACACCTTTGTTTGCTGCATAAAACACAGAAGAGATGGGTGAACGAAGACCTCTTTGCAGTGCATTAGCTTTTGATATTTAGAAAGCACTGCTCAATACTCTGAAGGAGTATTGCAAGTACTAAAAATGCTTAAGAATGGAGTAAAAATCATTATATTGCCATCTGCTTCACCCTGATGTGGGCCACAACCCTGCCCATGGCAAATATAAAGGAGGACATTGCAAGACAAACATAATGAAGCATAAAAGACAGGTGAATTGATCAACAGATTTCTTCAAGCTGTTCACAGAAAGACCTGCTACTCAAAGATGATGTGATGCCATTTTAGAGCTAAATAGATTCTTGGATATACATATAATTCACAGTTGAGTACTCAAATTTAGTAGGACAACATTGATGGATTTACACGGACCCTGCATTAATGCTACCCACCTCATAGCCCTAGGGTCCCTGCTTTGATTCTGAGCTTAAGTGTCTGTGTTGAGTTTCTGTGCATGTTTGTGTAGGTTTCAAAACCTCTAGGTGCTATGGTTTCCTCCCATCTCCAAAAAAATGTGCCTGTAGGTGAATTCCCAACGCTAAATTGCCTGTTGGTGTTTAATGAGTGTGGGAATGGTGCTCTGTGATGGATTGGTGTCCTATCCAGTGTGTATTCTCACCTCACACAGTGTTCTTGGGATAGGCTCTAGATCCATCATGACCTTGACCAAGATAAATGAACAAATGAATGAAAATGCCTGAAATTAGAAAATCCCAGGAACACACACTACCACAATACCATCTCAGAAAGTCAGAACTGCTCTGAAAAACTATCCCAAACCCCAGTCACTGATGCACAAAACAGATGAACTACAGTTAGTGATTGCGGGTAACTGTATATGATTGCTGAAAAAAAAAAAACAATAGAAATCATCACAGAAATTCTAATGGTTTCCACTACAAATACCATTACAAACCATCAGCTAATTATTAAAATCATTACCATTACTGGTCCCTAATGGTATCCACTACACATAAAATGCTAACAGTAGAAGGCAGCAAATTACCAGTGGAGACCCACATGGACCATTACAGTTTCCATTAAAACCAATACAATTCCCTTTATAACCATTAAAACCATTACAAATTCTACGAGGTTTTTTTTTCTTCTCCCAACAGGGATGTGTTGCTATGTGAACCTATATGATACCTACCTAGTAAACTGTCAGCTGAGTGTGTGCAATGTTTCAAATCTCAGGTCAACCTCAGTGTAAAGTTAAGAAAGAAGCATTTTCTTCATTATTCAAATATTAAGAAGCAAGACCAAGCCTTTACTAACGCGCTGTGAAATAGTCCATTTCAAGTGTTAGCGCACCACCATGCGGATTTACTTTCAAATGCAGACAAACGTCAGGACTTCTCAGTATTTGTTCCCGTTGAATGTACCTTTTACATGAAAAGAAAATAGTCTGATAAAGTGAAGGAAGTCGTTCTGAGACACAAAGTCTACGAATTTAAGACAAATACTTTCTATATAAAATACTTGCTTGATTAAAAAAGCTCTTATTTTGTATACATTTCTTATCGGTAGTCGTGGCCGAGTGGTTAAGGCGATGGACTAGAAATCCATTGGGGTCTCCCCGCGCAGGTTCGAATCCTGCCGACTACGAGTTGCTTTTTTTTTCCCAGTGTGTAATGTTTGTTTTGTAAACTTTTTTTTTTTTTTTTTTTACAGAGTCATAAGCAAACATGCAAGTTAACGTTAATTCCACAGAATTACAGCGCGTTCGTTATTATTATCAGCTTCGTTAGTCAATCCACCAACAGTTTGCTTGCTAGCTAAATTGAATGCTAACTCAGAGGAAAAACTGAGTCCCGTGACTTAGCCACAAGCTAGTCACTTCTACCGCCTGGGTAATAGCTGGCTGTATACGTTCTTGTCACAAGATTTATTCAAAGGGCGTGAAGGAAATGATAATGACGCTTTTTTAAATAAATTTGAAACATTCACCAGTAACGTTACACCGTTCAGTAATGCCAGATGGACTTGTTACGAGCAGGTAACTTTTTCCTACAGTTTAATGAACTGTTCCTGTAGTTAGCTGGCTAGTAATGTGGGTTTGGGCTGACTACGAAAGTGCAACGAAGTGTACACTAACTAGCCAGATATATATCGGTTTTGTATTTTATTACTATTTTTAGTATTCTATCTACATACCTGTATATATTTACAGATTCAGAGTATAATAGTATATCGTTATTAGCATAGTACAAGTACAGTGAAATTTGGTTAGCGACTTCCAGTATCGAGAAGTCAGTAAATATCTAACATAAATATAAATATAAGCGTGTTTATATAGCTTTATATAGACCAAAAATATATGGGTTTGTAGATACAATGGTTCAGCAGATTGTTAGTGGTTTTCATGGACATAATTATATTGAGTACGCAAAGGTTTGGTTTATACATACTAATAGCAAAAAAAACTTCTTTAAGTTTACATGACTAGTGTAATTCAAGTTTAAGTTAAAAGTTATGCTCGAATGTGACTTTTAAATTACACTGCTTATAGAAAATAGAGAACTGGAAATGGTTGTGCAAAAACATCTGGGGTCAGTGTTGTCTTTGCCATCAAAGTGCTACAGATTAACGTTAGGACCCACGTGACATCCTGTCTATCACGTACAGGAGGGCATTAAACTGAACAGAAAAGCCTTCACCGTGTGTTCATGCAGAAAAGCTGCATGTTTACCCCAAACACTTCAACTTAAACAAATCTATTCGAAGAAGAGTCTGTCCTGTGCTAACTAATGCTGCATGTTGCTTCAGACTTTACGTTAATCATTGCTAAATTCAAAATTCAAAATTTTAGGCAAATTTGCTTGGCTCTTTTTTTTTTTTTTTTTTTTTTGCCCAAAAGTGTGTATTCATGCATGTACTTTATTATTATTATTTATTTTTCTTAGGCCTCTGCAGAATGAGGCTACAGGTATTGACCTGCAGGTCCCACTGTATCAGGAGGTGCGGGGGCCCATGATGACGGGCCATGTGGAGTACCAGATTGTGGTGATCACCCGCCTCGCACCCTTCAAATCTGCTAAACACAAACCAGGAGACGTTGTCCAGTTTGTGGTGAGTGGCTGATTTCATGGCCTAACAAAAGATCTAGAGAAACTTATCAGATGTTAAACCTGATTTCACAGCCAATGGTTTATTTTTCTTCTAATATTTTCTGCATATATTTTACATTTACATTTACGGCATTTGGCAGACGCCCTTATCCA
>CM040984.1:8712078-8730992 GCA_022985145.1 Pangasius djambal | reverse complement strand
GATGTTTTGATCCTGTTTGGGTGTACATGAGCAGTCCCTAATAAAAATAAGCTGTGGTTTGTTACATATAGATACATGACACACTGTTATGCTGAAGCATTAGAAGTAACTGATTGTGTGTGTTTTTGGATTAAAACTGCTAAACTGTTTTGAATCATGAATGTGTAGCAATTGTGGCATCACAATTACAGGTATTATGCTAATTAAAATTATTGTTATTAATTCTTTAGGTGTCAAAGAAGTACAGTGAAATTGATGAGTTTTACTCCAGCTTGATTGCTCAGTATCCCAGCATCCACCTGCCTGCCATGCCCCGCAAGGCGCTCTTTGTGGGAGAAACAGACATCCGCGAACGGCGAGTAGCCTTTGACGAGCTTGTCCGCTTTATTTCCAAACATCCGACTCTCTCTACCTGTCCAGAGTTAATGGAATTCTTAGGTGAGAGACCTGGTGATGTCTGTGTATTGCAAGTTTTGTATTTAACCCATTAGTGTCATCACATTTGCGTTAAATATCACAGGAGCAAAAGGTGCGCTTCATGATGTGAAAGCCTCCAATACCCCTGACGTAGCTGAGGACGAAAATGAAGACGATGGGTTGGATTTCTTTGGAAAAGATGAGGCACCTACCACTCGGCCTGAGCGAGTGAATAAGCCAGTGAAAGTAGAAAAGGCACCTGAGGAGGAGGAAGAAGAGGAAGAGGAATTGTTTGACCCCTTAGGCAGTGTTAGGTAAGAATATAACGATAGAGAGTACACATTGTCCCACAAGCAAGTGGACTTTACTGTCCAAGTTGCACACATCAGATAAGTCCACTAGAGGGCAGTACAGCATTTGTCTGTGACGCCTTGTTTTATTGAATTCTCTTGCAAGCCTACTATAAATCCTGCTTTAAAACGCCATAGAAAACAAATGAGTCTATAATTTGGTGCTTTCATATGTAGAAAGAACATTAGCAGCAGTGCTACAAATAAGAAGACAAGAAAGCTATGTCATAGTTTTATCATTAACCGTAATGTTTTTTGATATTTAGCTAAATTTTCTATTTCGTTGGCTACTTGGGATGGACGAAAAAATCCACCATTTTCAAATTATCTTACCAAAGGACCAATTTTTCATTATACTTCCTGTTCCCTATATACAGTGTGTGTGTGTGTGTGTGAATATATATATATATATATATATAATTCTACATTATCGGGTCAGTACAAAAAGTTTTTTAGATTTCCAAACATTAGTTTTCCAGCACAAAATTAAATGTTTGTATGTCAGTAAAGAAAGCAGCATATTATGTAAGGGAGCACTTTTCAGACAAAACAACATAATGAAGGCTGCTGGGTTTTGCTGCAAAATTAAGAAGCGAGTGTGACAGTCAAAGTCTCCAGAAGAACTGTGGCTGCTTCTGCAACACAGTAACACTTACAGCTCATTTCCTTATAAAACTGCACACATTGTATTTGAGACTACTAATTTATTTTTAAAGGAAAGGATCGTCACACCAAATATTGACTTTGTTTCATTTCATTTGTTTGCTGCTTTTTATAGTATTTTTTTAACATTAAAGCTCATTAAAGCAAGTGGGGGTTTTTTTAATCCCTTTTTTTTAATCTATTAGTGGCTCCTTTCATTATGTCTGATTTGTCAGTTACTGGACGTCTTCCAGCGGTACACGCTCTTCAGCACTGTTCCAGATAAAGCTACTATAAAAGGTCAATCATTTGTGCTATGTTTTGGAAAACTCTCACTCGTATCTCTCGTTATGGAAATGCTTTTTATAAATCCCAGCTGAGAATTTTCAAGAAACCGATGAGGCACCCTCTCAAGACTTCTCTTAAATAAAACAAATGTTTACCTCTCTGCATCATTGCCCTGCACTGACTTGAATGGTGTCACTCGCCTGGGTTTATTAGTGAATCAAATGGCTATTTGTTTAATTTTGAATCAAATGGTTGCATATCTGGCAAGTTTGGTGTTTGGTTGGTTGAAAAACAATTGGATTTAGTCGTGTGAAAACGTGAGCAGATAAAGTTTAAAACTAACTGTCGACCATCTAGACTTTTAAAATAACACTACTGATAAATGCCATTTGAATACTCAGGGGTCACCACCCATCCTGGAAAGATAGCAGTGTTGTGTCCAGGAACATGGCGCCCTGATGTTTTGTCTCAAATTCATAAGGCCGACTTTTTCTACGTCACTATGAGTCACAAGCACACTTACTGGAAGGGAACTCGTATATCTCTAGTGTTTGGGTAGTGTCTGTAATTTCTTTTAAAAAGTTATGCAGCTGTTTGTCTGATGTGACTCTTTAGACAGCCTCCTCCACCCACATTTTCTAACAAAGCACCCTTCTGGTTTAAATCACAAGCCTTTGTGTGTCTTTCTTTGGTTTTTAGAAAGGTCTTAGAGAGGACAAGGTATGTGAAACTGAAATGTTATGAAGGTCATGATATGTGAAACTGAAAAGTCATTTGTTATTTATCAATGTTTATCAGTTTTCTGAAGAAAAGTCTTCTTAAGCTAGTTTAGAGGAAAGATAAATACACAATAGATGGGCTGTGAGTTGACAATGAGAAATACCATTTTATTTAGACTTCACACAAACAGTTTAATATAAATTTATTTTCACTTCCAAGAAATCTGTTATGCAATATTGTGCATGTAAGTATTTTTACATGATATAATATTTGTCATCCTCTACCTCATCTACGTTCTAAAGTTACTTTATGCTTATAGGTCTAAGAAGCCTAAGCCTGCCAAGCAAGCACCAAAACCTGCAGCTAAACCCAAACTCTCTCTGTTTGATGAGGAGGATGATCCAGACAAGGAGCTTTTTCAGCCTGCGGTAAAGAGCAGTGAGTGTGGCTTTTGCATTGTGTTACACCAAAAGGGTATGAATTAACATGCATGCACAATGCAGATATGTTTAGGGTGCATCTGCCAGCAGACTTTTAGATGTAATCCTATGGGAAACATTTAAATAGCACAGACTGACATCAAGCATTTTGCCTCCAAACCAATCAGGTCACAAGATGCAGGGCAAATGAGAAAAACAAGCATGAATGATAAGCGTGCCACTTTCATTAGTGAGTGAATATAAGGAGATTCAATCAAAAATATTTCACTGTCAATATTCCCACATTGCAGTATAACTAAAAATATCCACTTGGCACTTTTAGGACATTCACCATTACTCAGTGTGATGTCCCAGTTTAACTGTGGCTGTAAATAGTCAAGTCAAACTTGATTTTCTGCCTCCACAGCCACATCAAATGCAAACAACCTTCTCAGCACCAGAGATTTATTAATGATGATTCAAAATGGCAAGCTACACTAGTTATGTAGCTAGTACCACTCCAAACAAACATAAAATGTGCAGAGGATGTTGAGATTGATGTATTGTATTTTAATGGATATCATCTTGCCTTCACTGTACCTACAGGTGATGTGAAATTGTTTGAGGACCCAGATTTAGGTGGAACTGTCTCTCTTGGAGACTCTTTGCTGCTCCCTAATGCCTACCAGACGAGTGAAGCCCCTGCTATCACTAAACTAGATGAAGATGTGGATGATCTCTTTAGGTCAGTCCTTGTGTCTCCTTCACTTTCCTGCAAGCTCAACCCTTTTTGTCCTGTAGTCAGGGATAAAACTTACAATGTTGAGAGTACAGGCCAATACAAAACAATATTCCTCCAAAAAAGTATTTTATTTCTAAGTTTGGGCTGATACTATACCTTTTACAATGGAATAGACGACAGAAATGTAAGCTTAGTGTGGTTTTTTTTGTTCTCCCTGTTAACCATGTTTGGTATTTGGAGGAAACATGGCATGAACCCATTAGAGCATTGCAGACTGGAAAAACACAAATCTTAGTGACCTATATGCTTTCTAAATGTGTTTAATAGTTTATCACAGCTCATCTGTTGTTGTCACAGCTCACTTGCATGTCGTGACTCCCCACAAAACTCCATAAAAGTTCAAGTTCACAGACAGCTGAGAGCATGAAATGAAGGATCAGGGTAAAGGCTGAAAGGCAGAAGTGTTTGAGTTCATTTGACTTGAAATGAACAATGAGGGTAAAGGCTGAAATGGAAGTTATTTTAACTCATTTCTGTCAATAAAAATATTTAATATCATATTAATAATAATTGTAATTTCGTTGTAATAGAATGAATCATTTTATTTGTCTTAATTTAATTGGCTCCCTTTCTTTATTTTCCATATTATTTAATTAATAATGAAATGACAATAAACTCGACTTGACTTGACTAATTCCAGGTTGGTTTTCACACAGATTTTCTCGACGGTTTTCTTAGTCTGACCTAGAGAACTAGCATGATGTGTTTTTTTTTTTTTTTTTTTAAAGCGACTCCAAAGCACTTCTGTAAGTCGATTTACAGAAGATTTAAAAATTTTATGATTTGAAGTCGATCAAGTTGAGGTTTACTTTAGTTAGTCTTCCTATGCTTAAAGTTACACGCACTCAGGAGCATGAGTAGGATACGAACGTTTTTTTCCGAACTTATAGGATATTCATGAATACCAAATTTCTTGTGTAAACACTCATATATATATATATATATATATATATATATATATATATATATATATATATATATATATATATATATATATATATATATATAGTGTGTGTGTGTATATATACAATTTATGAATAAATCTTTTCATATCTAGCTTGAGACACGAGGCTTTGAGTTTTTTGTACATAGCCTGTTACTGTATGTGAATGTGAAAGTGTTTACAAGATTTGACGTGATTTATATCTGAACATAATTCTGACTGAGTTATGAAGCAAGACAATTTGTATTTTAATCTTATAGTCATTTTCTGTTTGTGTTTATTATATAAATAAATACATAAAACGAGCACGATTCATTTGCAGGCCAGAGACCAGAATTCATAGCTACTCTTTCAAATTACTCAAAGATTTCTGTTCTCACTTTTTCCTTTTCGTAGGGTGGAGGAGGATTTGGACAAACTTCTAGCGATCAGTAAACCAGTTCAACCGAAGCCAGCTGTTGCCCCGAAACCAGCAGTGAAAGCCAAGCCAGTAATTCCACACAAGCCCTCCTCTGTGGCACAGACCAGCCGAGCGCCTCCTCAGCCTGCCGTGGTCCAGGCAATGGATCAGCACGACATCCTAAAGTATATCCAACAGAACGAGGCTGCAGCCAGTGAGGACCTGGACCTTTTTTAGCTTTGTTGTTCAGGGACAAGCCAGGTAAAACATTTCAGCATAATGACACTAAATCATTCTCCTGCTTATCTTCAGCTCAGTTTAGACACTATCACAAGGACAGGAGTTGCCTTCAGACTAAATTTGGTGCTCTTTTGTAAATGTTTTCACCTTATTCACCTCAGATCAGAGGTCTTCAGAGTTTCCAGCTAACTGCGACTATCAAACCAAACAGCTGATTCTCATGCTGAAATGAGCCCCGTATTTTGCACATTGATGCTAATTATGCAGTGCACTAATGCAGTAATGTGCAGTTTTAATGAACTTCAGTATCATAATGACTATAGCACTGTTTTTGCATGTAATGACATCCTACTATTAATCAATTTATAATATATAATTCATAATATAAATTATCTAAGAGTAAGATGTCATTATATGCCATCTTCTGATGTTATTACATTAGATGGTAGGGACTCAAAATGAAGGAAAGAACCTTAATAAAAAATTCCTTTGACAATATGCAATTATTTTGACAACATGGCACTTATTTTGATAATGTACATTTGTACATTGGTGAGTTGATTTGATTTTGATGTTGGAAATTATGGTAATCTTTAATAAAGTAAACAGAGAAGGATATTATTATTATTATTGTTATTATTATTATTATTATTATTGCTAATTTGTTCAATGGCATATAGACAACGCTTTACATTTTTTGATTTGTGTAGAACATGTAATTATGTAATTACATGTAAAGTAATTTTTATACCTAAAAATGTTTATATACTGAATAAACACCTGTACTTTGTAGAATCTCACACTGTCTTCTTTATGTTTGTCTGTTACTTAAATCAAACACAAGGTGGTGATAAAACATTAGCTGCTCTTATGAAAAGAAAAAAAAAAGTGTGGCTCATATTATTTTCAGTGTAAGTCCAGGTAATATTAATTGTTGAAATAACAGCATAATGCTGAAGACTTCGCAGGATTTTCTTTTTCCTTTTTGGGGGGTAAAGAGAGGAAAGGGCCAATCCCCAAAGTTTATTTCTAGCTCTAATTACCTAGACGCTGTCTATTTCCTAAGCTGGGTAGTTAGTGGGATGTTCCTACTTGTTCTACCACATTGTTATGATTAAAGTCTCTGTGACAGGATTTTTAGGGAACTAACTTTAGGGAAGTTAAAAGTTATTCAGTGTAAAGATATGAGGTGTGGCAGACTATATAAGTATTATATTAACGAGCAGGAAGCGTTTGCGTTTATCAGAAAATTTTGATTGACATCCTGTTTTGTGTACATTTTATGGCTGTTGACGTGTACGGGAAGTTATTCTAATGTTGACTTTAAAAGCATTTAACTATGACTATAACTAACAAAGATTTATGTGATTGGCCACTGCCAGTATGCAACCATTAAGCTCGTGGAGGAAATGCCAGAATGACTTTGCAGAGGTCAGAGATGTAATGATCCTGGCCTGAGAAACAGAAGCACATTTATCACATGATTATCATAAAATGAGAAGTAAACTGTGCTGAGATGACAATGCTACGGCACACAAAGGATAGTAATGATAGCGATAGAATTTGGATAAATAAATGCTTTTATACAGTTTCTGCTAATACAGTGATTAGCAAATCTGGGTAAAGAGTTTAGAGTTTTAAGAAATGTTGGTGAATTCTTTAAGTTTCAGCACCTGACTCCTAGGATGTAATCTGATATCACATTAAGTTAGTAAGATAAATGGAGACATAAGATTTTGTAAATAGAAAAAGATCTGTTCTTTCCTACATAAACCCAGATACTTTTAAAGGTTCACAAATGTTTCTGCACATTTTTTATAGCACATTTTCTTGTCTATTAAACAGATGCAGGTATTACATATAGCGAAATTGACATTAATGCAGGAAAATAATTATTCATGCATGATTTATATTTTCTCTCCAACCTTTTTTTTAATATAGTTACACTAGATTACTGTTGCAGCACCTTTTTTTTTTTTTTAGTTAGGAAAAAAAAACACTTTACGTCAGTGCTGAAGTTCTTTCCTCAAGTGGTGCAGTTACATTAATTACAGCTTCAAACTCTTCACTCAAGTTAAAGAGGAAAGGTTTAAACTCTTAAATTCACTTAATATGTAAATTTACTTATTATCTTACTAACTATGAAAGGAAAAGTAGAAAAGCTATTCACAAACGAAAATGATGTCTGCCTCAAATCACAGATTTAGGTGCTGGTTGATGGTTAATTAGTTCCTCTTTCACCAAGGAGCCAAGACACTTGGGCAAGCACTTGCTACAGCTAAATAACAACACTTTTAATCCTAATTTCTCATGCTAGCATGATAACTCTGAAGATACAAACTAGCTGAATGCTAAGAGCTAGCTGTCACAATACAAACTGCCTCATAAATACAAAGTGAAGCAACAGATACATTACAGTGATGGATGTTATGTCTCATTCTCACGGTGACATATGTTGAAGTGTAAAGTTTTTAGGAATTTAGATCAACTCCTTGAAGCTGTGTGATGCTTAGAAGTCACCTTATGACTTTATAAATGTATTATTATAGAAAAATGTCATGATGTAGCATTTGAAAAAGTGCAGAAAGGAAAGGTTAAAAGTATTAGGTGGAAAAAAAACCAACAAAGTACAGCTACTTTAAAAACAGACTTAAAGGTGCATTGGGTAAAATTTGTATAAATAAATAAATAAATGTCTCTAATGGTTAAATAGTGGTGGAGTTGAATAATATTTGAATATTTTTTTTACTCAATTCAACCCCATTCCCACCCATGCACAGAAAGTTAGCATGCTAACTCATGCTAACTTGCTAACTTCATTAGCAAAGACTGCAATTACATCACTTATAAGAACATATGGATATTCAGCTGTTTGAAAGAAGAGTCATAACTCTATAACCATACAAACTTCCCCTCATAATGATTTATGAGATTGTGAAGGGGCATTGGGGGCGTGTCTATAAATTGACTGACAAGAGGCTAATCCAAACACAAACAAACATTCTGGACCTGAAGGCAGATTTCCAAACTATTTTTTTTTTTCAGCCATGTAATACTCTTGTGCTGAGACAATGGCTTGCACTTTTAAGTACAGTAACATAACTTAATTGTTCTTTGTTTGGGTCTCAGCTTTAGGCATTTCTCTTATTAAGCATTTAGCAGTAGTATAGCATGCACAGTAAAACATTTGCAACATTACATTTGGTAATTGTACTCTTGATATTATTGCAGAATGCCAGATTTAACCTAAAAGTGGGGCTTTGTCCAAGAACATTCCAGCATAGTGGATGATTTCCGTCTGCTTCTCTGTTTGTCCAGCTTTCTAGGCAGCTATCAGACTTACATTCCACGGATCTCAGAAAAAAAATTCTCCCTTTTGCAGCAAGATCACATATTCTTTTTTAAAAAGAAGTTTTTGTTGCTTGAAAGATATAAAGTCTAATTTAGGACAGAAATATTTTTGCTCCAATCTTATGCATAAATACCTTCAATGATAGCAGGATTTTTCTTCATTAAACATACTGTATGTATTACATTGAGTTCTATCTACTTTCCAGGAAAAAGAACAGTTGCAGCATATATGTTATACGAAAGAGTCTGATTCTCCGTAAAATCAGCTCAGACCCAGAAACAGATGTTACTTAATTCACAGCGCTGCAGAAGGATTTAAAAAAAAAAAAGTGGGCTTTCCCATAATCCCTCAGATCTGTCAGATACAGCAGTGGGATTTGTGTCTCTGGTTTTGTCCAGATCAGTCCGGCTGCCAGCGGTTACAGATGTGCTTTTGAGTTATGACAGATCATAGCTGTGTGATCACAGCCGCTGCAGCGAGTGGCACAGGGGCATTCAGACATGACCACATGTCTGAATGCACAAAGCTTGTGTTGGCTTTGACACAAAGTTTTAAGAACAGAACTCAGGTTGGGGCCACATCTGTACAGGAAGTAGGGTCATGTTTGTGGGACCTCCATTAACCTTTTTCAGCTGAAGAAAAAAAAAAAAAAAAAAAAACCCTGAGACATTGGTGAATTTTCATCTGACTCTTGTTTTTATAGAGTAAGTACACAGTGTAGGCAAAACATTCGGGATGTCTTTTACCATTTGTTTTCATGATTGGCCTTTTCCTGACCCCTGGGCAGGCCTTTACCCCTTAGGATCTTTTTTTTCTGATCAAATTTTTTATTAGTTTCCAGTAGATAACATAAGCCATCCTGGATCTGTAATTTTACATTTTACACTAATCATTCACAACACAAATGACATGAACATAACACAAACTGTCATACCAAATTAAAAAGACCAAGCACGGTGGAATATGTAGGGCATCTGTTAATGAGATAACATTAAGTCCTTAAGGGATGTTGTGATCCCTGACCATGTGGATACTGTAGCTGCTTTAACTGTCTGGATCAGTTTTAACATTATGTATTAGTCAATGTATAAATGGGTCAAAGCCATAAGGATTTTCAGATAAGCATATGAATAATTATTCATTCATTCATCGCATCTAGAGCATATCCTGGGAACACTAAGCTCAAGGAAGAACCCACCCCAAAATAGGACACCAGTCCACAACAGGGTGCCATTCACACACACACACACACACACACACACTTACAGGCAGTGTAGCGTAGCCAATTCACCTACCTGCATGTTTTTGGACAGTGAGAGGAAACTCAAGAACCCGGGAGAAACCCACATGAACATGGTGAGAAGACATGGAACTCCACACAGACATTAACCCAAGCTCAGGATCAAACTAGGCACCCTGGAGCTGTGAGGCGTCACCACTATCCACTGCACCACCGTGTCATCCAGTTGCATAATTATTCAAAATAATTATCTGGCTATAGGAAGTAAGAAGGACTGTAGTTACAGTCAAGACTGTAACAACGCAGGGAACACTATCTACATCAGTCTAGTGCATGAGATACAGATGTCTGTACACAGATGGAAAAAAATATGGTTGTCATCTTTCATGAACGTGACAGTTAAGACGTAGCACATTTTGGGATTCGGCTATTCGGAATATATTTTATTTTATAATACAATATTTTATGCATTGCCTATTGACTATTTGGGAAAATGTTTTAATTGCTGCGGTTTCTCTTTTTTCATCTCTCTGCTTTCTTCTGTGCCTCATTTCTGGCTTGGTCCATTTCCTGGTCATCAGTCTATTTACAATGTATAGCATATGCTCAAACTGGAAAGCAGAAAAGAAAATTTACGAGAAATTTACGAGTGTCAGATTCAGTACACCAACTTCTATATAAAAGACTACCAGGTTTATTTTTGAGGAAAACAACAATACCCAAAAGCAATTAAACTCTGTTTTTATAGTTCACTTCATATGCGCAATCAGTTTTTCCAGGTGTTCCTCACGAATGCTCCATCAAGCTTTGTGACGCTGGTTGGACATTTCCCTCGAACCTTCAATCCAACTCCTCTGAGAACAGCTTGATTAGATTAGGAACAGCTTGATTAGTTTATGACTGGGCAGGACCTTCCATTTTATTCCTCTCCAAATGTGAAGGGATGTTATACTGCATTTCTTCCACTTGCTGCAGCAGAGAGGAACTGAGTGTTCAGTGCACCAACAGTTCAGTTTTGCACAGCAGCACACACTCAGCATCTACTTGTTTACTGCCTGCATTTGACACATCAACTAAAGAGCAGGTTAGAGTATGACGTGATCTAAGTGTATGACGTTTCAGTGACCTGTACATACTGTCTGTGGTGAGGTCTAAAATTGCAGCTTGTTAAAAACCTATTATTATCTTTACCAAGAGCATCCTGCACCCATTTTATTGAGGGAGCACACACAACTACTACCCTTCACTTCAGCATTTTTTTTTTTTTTAAATAACAAGCTAAATTTTATGCTAATTCAATAAGTGTTTATTTAAATAATACATTCAAGGATGATCAATAAATTATACTTTGCTTCTTGTTGCCTTTAGTCATAATAGTCTTTTCAGTTCACTAAGTTCAACACTGGCACTTGACCTGAGCAATGTGTGTTTTTAGTTTCTTTAACATGATGCTAGTTCATGGATTAGCTAAACAGTTCATGGATTCATGGTTCATGTTCATGGATTAGCTAATCTTTACATATGAAGTTGAGTAGCAGTGTGGGTCACAAATGAAAGACGATACAATATAATTAGGCCAACAATAGTCATTTTACCATATTTAACTAATTAATCTAGAGTAATTACACAGCGCTTGCATGTTGGAACAGACCCATAATTAATGTTATCATCTGCACCTGTGAAGCTAATTTACTGCAAATGCCTTGTATAAATTGGTTTGGGACCAGTGGTTTAAAGTGTACCCCAAGAATGGATGAAAAGTGACACTCTAGCATTGTCTGTTGGAATAAACAAGGCAACTCAATTCATCAGATTAGCAAAAAACTGATTGTCCACAGTTGGCTATATTATTAAAAAAGAGAGAGAGAGAGAGGAGGGACTTGTGCTTGAGAATAGGCGGGCCCAGGTTTATCACAAACAGTCTGGACATGATAATTCTGGGTAAAGTAAGAAAAGAAAACAGGTAAGAAACAGCATCAAGCATTGTTTGAGTTCAATGAGGGATGCCAGATACAACTAAGCTGACAGACCATAAGAAATAGGGAGAGTAATGTGCCAAAAACCTGTCATAAAAACCAGGGTGAAATTTTCCAAATAATGTGCACATAAAGACCTATGGAGAACAGTCTGGTTTACACACGAGTTCAGATTGAACCTACATGGGTCTGATGATAGACTCTTTGTGTAGAGAATGTCGAGAGAAGATTTCTGACCAAATGGCACTAAGGGTATTGTAAAGAATGGAGGTGGATACTGTAAAGTTTAGAACTGTTTTGTTTTGTTTGTTTTTTTTACAATGGTGTCTGTGAACATGTTTTCACTGATGTGATCATGAATTAAGAAGTGTACAAAGGCATTTTGGATGCAAATATGAAGTCTGCAAAGAAATGACAGAAATGGATCTTTCAGCAAGATAATAATCCCAAACACATCAGCCACCTTTTTGAAAGTATACTTTACCAAAAAGAAAATCAGTGTAGGAATGGCCTTTCCTGAGGCTGGACCTAAACCTTATAGAGTACCTAATGGGTGTAATGGAAAGTGAAAAGTTGAAGGTTGTTGATGTTCCAGTGTAGATGAATTAAATGCTTTATTAGTTTTGTTACACAACCTGTTTATGCCCAGATGATATTTGGTATTAATAAATGTGTGGTGGCCTGGGAAATGTCAATCAATGAATAAATGGGAGCCTCAGTGTTGCTCTTGACTCAGCTGTTCACTGTTTGTCTTACATTGGTGCTGAAATAATCGAGGATTAATTCAGGGAGATTTACACTGTTTGCTAAATTTCCCTTTTTTAATTTCAAACATGAGCTTTTCAAATATTTTGTCCACCGCTATGTCTATAGTGTAAGCAATAACATGTGTGCAAATAATTTGACTACTAGTATTTATACTGTTTACAAATGGAATTAATTAGGCTTATGTCCATTTCACTTTAGCACGTAACCCACAACTTGATCAAAACGTAATATTCATAAACATGCATAATTTTCAATGCTTAAGAGAAACACACTTAGCTAGCTGGCAATTTACATCTTTATGCATGTTAAGTTGGCTTCTTCTTTACTTAATGTGATTTTTCTCCATCGTTTTCTCCATCGTTTTGGTGAAATATTTTTTTCCTTAAAGTAGAGCTGAGTAGAGAGTGCAGTATCATATTGACAGAAAAGCTGGTTTTATCAAAACTTGATTTTTGGACCGAATTTAGCCACACTGACAGTTTTCCCAGGCCACCATACAAATATTAAAACAATAAAACTTTTATCATTCACTAAGTCAATATGTAGTGTACAAGCACTGTTTTGTTTTCTTTTTGTTGAAATTAACGTAATCTACTTTTTATGAAATATCCTGCTTAAACGTGTAATCTCTGTTTAAAATAAATGCTACTTGATTTGACATTTAGTTTCCTAACATTGAAATTAGTGCATTTTTTAAACATGGCTCAAATGTATGTCCGTCACTTACACAGCTGATAGTTTCACAAGATATCCCACTTGTAGTCATTCAGCTGGAATACAGTGGCTGTCTGTGCTCTAGCAGAAGTGTTTAGCCAGAAGCAGTGACAGTGAGGCCCACTGCTAAGTAGTGATTAATGCTGCGTTGGTGTGGCTTTTGTCAGACATCAGGTCACTCCGACGCTCACTGGCCTGCCGCCCAGACTTGTTTAGAACATCCGGCAGCATCTGCTCACTTTCTCATGTATGGCAGTACTCAGGACAGTACATCGCTGTCTGGAATTCATATAACTCATCTGTGGTTTTAGAGTTTTGAATTAAGCTGCATTTGAAATTGACCTTACTGGACTGACTTTGAGTACTCTATGTACTAGCAGTCACAAATCGGATGTGTCTTCGAGGTGGTTATATTGGGTTTATTGTTGAGTTTTGTGCCGCTGTTGCCCTGGCTCAAGGCTTTGCTTCTTCACTCCCATGAACTGCAGCTGTTGCAATGTGTAATGTGCTGACAACAGCAGCTTTATAGAACCAGCTGTACTGACACTTCGCTGCCATCCAGTCTGTGCACTATAAACTGTGCATATTCACGCATTAGGAATATTAACCTTGTGTCATAAATTCTGATGACTGATGCAAATAAATGAACATGTTGCTCAATAGTGCTAGTGTACTGATGTTCATTCCTACTCTGAACATGTTTATGCTTACAAAATGATCGTCAGTGTGTTTGTTCCTTCGAAGTAGTGATGCAGGCTCTAAGAAATGATTGCCAAAAAAAAACGTTTTTGTGACAAACAGCCAAAATCTTGATTACTCACTACAGCAAGATATATGACTGCTTACACAGAGCTCTGCAGAATCCTAACGTAGGTCAATACATCTGAAATATGAATCATATTTAGTGATAGCCAACCAAAATTTATTTGGTTTGACCCTACTGTTGGCAAGCCAGCGTGTGTCCCTTTGGAGGCGTCCAGTTGCTTGGAAACAGTAAGATCAGGCTCTTTTGTTGGGTACCTGAAGTACCCAAAGGTAGTCTGGAAGGCTCATTTTGGTAATGTGTTACTTAAAAGGGTGATATCAGGATCATGGACAGATCTGCAGAAGCAAAATCCCCGAGAAGACCTAATATTAAACTATTAACAATAATATATTTAGAGTAATCTGTTTTAATACTCAGGAAATTAATAAAAAGGCTTAAGATGCCATACAAATCTGTGAATATAAATGAATATGGAATTGCTACCATCAGTAATAATTAGAGGGCTACTTAAAGGCTAGTAAAGTATTTCGCATTTGCCACCAACACAGGTATTTGTATCTGAGTTTCATTTTTGTTTTGCCATATTACTACCAGTTTAGACAATATATCATAACTAGCAAAATTAATTTATTAATTATTATCATAACGTGGCTAGCATAGCACTGAATCCTCTAATAATTAGCATGTTGGATGTTAAAAGTTCAAGCCGTAAAGCCTATTTCATGAGAACACCAAAGCAGTACTGAGACTGTTTCTGTTTTAAATAGAAAAATGTGACTTCTGTGCTTGGTTAACAACTTTCACTCAAACACTAATCTATATAATTAAAATCAGCCATCCACGAGGAGGTAACAGTTCTTTTATGAGTTCTTGGGTACTAAGCAATGGTGTGTACAGAAACCAAACAAAGCAGATTTAGAGATGTATGTAGAGACAGAAAAGAGTTATGAGGGCATCTGTAAACTATGTTAAGTAAGTAAAACACTGACGGCATCCACTTTTGTAACACTTACACTTGGAACATTCTTCAGCCTGGCGCTAATCTCTGTGCTTCACCGCACAGCGTGAACAAGAGCAGGCTTTATTCAGGGGTGAAGGGAGGAGAAGGAGGAGAGCCTGGGCTCGCTTGGCATTATGCCTACACTGCTTTTTATGTTTCGCTTTTCAGTGGCTGTATCAGTCTCCTGTGTTCTGACCCCGCAGAGGCCCCGACGAGGTCCTGAAGCACAGCCCCATATGAGCCATGAAAGTGTCCGTATTTGTCAAAGTCTCAAATTTGAAAAGCTTTTTGACCTTCTTTGCTTTAGTCTACAGTTTTGAAAAGGAACTATGAAAGGATGCCAAGAAAGCATGGATGAAAATGCTGTTGTTTTTGAAGTGTTGTTTGGCTAGTGTGCCATTTAAGACATAATTTATGTAAAAAAAAAAAAAAATAAATTATTACCAGGAAACTGGATGAAAAACAGACTCCTTGCTTACTAAAGACAGGCTGCTTTTGTTGTCAAAATGAAAAAGGCAAAGATAGATTTAATTACAGAACTCTACTTAATAATGTCTTTTCTCTTATTTTCTCTGAGTCAGACCTGTTACATAAGTGTATCACGCACCTACTTAATAATCCCAAAAAGCTCAACTTTCATCAGTTAAAATAAACAGCATGGGTGTTCTGAGAGGATTTTGAATTAGATAAGACAGGAGACTATTTAGGTCACTATTTAGTTTAGTTTATATTATTGGCCACATTTTATTTTATTTATTTTTTTTTTTTTAATGTAGACCATAAGGTGCCAGTAAATTAAGGTTATCATAAACAGTAAGTAATGTGTAAATTATTAGGCAGAGCATTTGGTTAAGGGGATAGTTGTGACTCTATATGTTAGGATAAGTATGAGAAAACAGATTAAGAAAAAATAAACCGTGTCTATAAGAGGTCACTCTGTTAATCATTAATGCCATTACTTAGCTCATCGGTGCAAATGTGTTCAGTGCTGTTAGCAGACAGGCATCGTGATGTCAAATTAGCCAACGTGACTACACACAGCAGACCAGGATATACTCCTGAGGAACTTCAAAGTGTCCAGAGAAAAACAGGAAACAGCAAAGTAGAGAAAAGCATAGTGACTCTCATCCTGTTGTGATCGTAGCCATGTTTTTGACCTGCTCACTTTTACATCTGGTTTCCTTTCTTTCCTCTAATATACTATATGACACATCAGACATTTTGTCACATACCAGACACTCATACCTGGTGTTTTACTAGCGATAAGAGAAGGCACAGAAATAGACCAAGAATGCGACTGAAATAAGATACAGATACTGAAAACATGACAAAGAACAGTAATAATGAGTGCTGTGCCATATCATTAGAAGCTTTTTCTAATCTGGCTAATGCATTTTTTATATTTAGGTACATAAATACACTCTTATGGAAAAAAGTGCTCCTCAAGAATTCTTTCCTAAAGTGGGTCTACCTGAAACCTTTTAAGAAAAGGAAATCTTCTGTTGTAGGTTACTACATAGAAACTTTAGGAGTTCCCCAGAAGAACAAAGCAAAGAGTGCTTTAGGGTGCTGGCAAGAACCTTGTAAAAGTGTAGATGTAATATAAGAATATTATAAAACTATAAACATAAATAATAATGCCATCTTCTACCACAGCTTCTGATTGGTCAGAAGGTGTTGATTAATTTCCTGTAACAGCACTTCTAACAATAGTGCAGACTTTAATTCAAATCACAGGTTTCTATTAATGCACTCGTTCTGATATGTTATCATTTCTATAATAACAAGACTTGGCAGCCACTCCACTTAAGAAAGAGTGGCTTCCTCCACTTGAAAATTTGATCATTTATATAAATTGTTATTGCAAAGTTTTCTGTAAGGATAATTATATAGTAACATTTATGTAGGGAGTCTCTAGTGTCATTGCTTTCTAAAGAGATAAAGCTGTAACATTAAGTTTTCCACTATGGGAAATCTTCAACACTTATAATGTAAGTGATAACAGGCACTAACTTGTTTGTGGACGTTCTGCAACATTAAACGTAACTATAAACAGATAAACTGTATGAAATTCTTTAAATAATAAAAAATTTTAATCTTTGGCAAATTGCTGTGGTATAAGAGGAATAAAACACCTCAGGACATGCTGTTATAGGATAAATCTCAACTTTGCGGTGGTAATGCATCACCCCATTGTTGTTTTTCTATAACAGCATATCCAGTTGTGTTTTATATGTTACATAAATTATATGAATTAAGATAATAATCATAAATAGACCATTGCTATAGAAAGTGTATGTAAAGACAGAAGGTTTGGCAACCCAAGTGCAAACTTTCTCTTCGTTTCTGAGTATCCCAGATCCCAGACCAGATTGATAATTTGTCATCTGTTTGCATTGGACTTTCTATTAAGAATTATGAGCCCAGCTAAATCAATACATACTGTATAATGAAGATGTCTTTTCCTTTTAAATCATTCATAACAGCATCCTAATGTGGGTAATTTTTATTACGATACCTCAGTCCATTCCATTTATGGCTACGCACAGTCTTAAAGGAAGAAAACATTTCCTTTCCCCATGCTCACTCAGTCTTTAAATCATATTGCCTGGCTCAGCATTAGCTGCTGCAGTGCAGTGGGGTGCCATAGGAATTGCTGGTATTCTTTCTTTCCTGAGCCACTATTTAACACAGGAGGGGGTCAATAAAAAGATGAATAATGGATCAGTTTTTTATTCTTGAGCCTCCTGACCTCATAAAGTTGCAGTGTTGGAAAGGGCAAAGACATAACATACTGATGGTCCTGGATGGAATGTCATTTATCTTCTCCCTGTTTCACAGACATCAGTATTCAGTCTGAGATTTCAGCTCTGTTCAGGTCTACAGTGTTTCCACAATAAACCACCATACACGCTTCTGCTTGGTGTGAATTTTATGTGAATATGCATTCCAATGTGCATATGATGCTTTTTATCTGTCTCTCCAATGAATAAATACATCTCCAATATCATAGACATCACTATAAAGATGCAATTATACCCAGTGCCTCTAAACTTGATGCATATCAATTAATTGTTTTACATTTACAGCATTTGGCAGACGCCCTTATCCAGAGCGACTTACAATTATCTCTTTTTTTAAATACAACTGAGCAGTTGAGGGTTAAGGGCCTTGCTCAAGGGCCCAGCAGTGGCAGTTTGGTGGTGCTGGGATTTGAACTCTCAACTTTCCGATCTGAAGTCCAACATGGCCAAACCATAAAGAGGTGATTTAAAGTCTGTTAAACTCCTAAAGCATTCGTATAATTTAAATCCATTCAGAGTGCAGCTCTCAAACAGCAAGGCTTTACTGCAGTTTTAATTTCTATTATTCCATTTCTCTGTGGAATTGTATTAGGTTTTGATTACCTGCTGAAAAAACCCAGCTTGGTCTAATCATCCACCAGCTGCCAAAACAGCCGAGCTGTTCAAACTCGCAGACCAGCTGCCATCTGATAAGTCATTTTCCAACTTCCTTATTACTTATCTAAAGTGCGCAATTAATTAGTACCCATAATTCAGCAACTGTTTCCTTTCAACCAGCACTTGCCAACTGGTAAACATAGTCTATCAGTTTGACCAATTCGGCAGCTGGTCAAACCAAGTCAGACCAAGCCGAATTTTTCCGGAAAAAATCTATTTTTTATATTTCAAAGATTATTTTAGAAGTCACACCATACTCCATACCCAGACTGATATCCAGTGATGTAGATGATCCAGTTTTGCATGGGGCATGAAATGCACTGTGTGATTCAGGCAGAGATTAGCAAGAGCTAGCTAATCACTAAAGACAAACAGCTAATGATGTGTGTTTAAAAAAAAAAAAAAAAAAAAAAAAA
>CM040984.1:8698007-8708802 GCA_022985145.1 Pangasius djambal | reverse complement strand
GTAGGTGTGTGTGACAGGGGTTCAGATTCACCCCTCATCATTTTACAGTAGAGACGCCTGCGCACCACAATGGGATGGCATGCTTGAATGAGCTTGAAACATGACACCACAAGAGTCACCAGAAAAGCACTTGATACACACACCAAGTTTATTTTACTCTAAATGCTAATGGCCATTTAACCGTTTTGGTGTCTGCTTTAATGTTTTGTATATTAGTAGTTTGTTTGTTTGTGTGTGGATTCTTGTAATAATTATGGGTTCTTTGAAAAGTAAAATAATCATTTCCCCAGTAGCTGATGAAGGTTTAACTTATCATGCTATTTCTGCTTCTACTGTCTGGGTCTGACATTTAACAAATAATATTGCATTCCTGCATACAAATAAACAGTTACTATCAGTTTCGCTTTGTATAAATGCACTGATGATAAATTTCCAGTTACTGGGATGGAGTAGTGAACATGATGTACTTAGACTGGGCAGATGCAGGAACTAACAGGGCAGCTACAGGGGAAAATACATGGTGTATATGATGCCAGCATTGTAGCCTGATTCCTGCTGTGCAGTTCACCAAACAATGGAAGGCATGTGTTTCATAGACTCCTGAAGAATACACGGATATGACGAATAAGACCAGAGAGCATGGTTAATGCTTTCTTTAGGATGTAGCACACACAAAGGCAGTGCCACTTATGAAACCCATGAGTTCACACAAACACACCTAAACCAAGTCTGACAAGTCAGTCTTTCAGCTGTTACTTGCAGTAGGTACGATTTACGCAGATATATTAGTCAGACATTTTATGAAGGTTTGCCTTGTAACTGTTGTCAGAATTTATATAACAGTGAGCAATATGTAACAGAGTTACTCTGTTTTTCCTTTGGAAACTGTTTCAATTCATTAGTATGTTTTATAGGAAAAAGCAAAGTCACATAACTTTAAAATGTATTTGTGACATTTTTAAACTCTGGGTAGCAGGTGGTGTAACAACAGTAGTAAATTTTGCAGGGGGAAAAAAGTGATTATAGCCTACTTGATGACTCGACTTTTCATCTTCACCTTGCTATTTACACTAGGATAAAAACAATAAAACAATAGAATAAAGTGCTAGTCAAAAGCACACTGTTCCCAATCCTTCAGTATTTGTGATATTTGTGAGGAAGTTTTTTTTTTTTTTTTTTTTAAGCAACAGTTCTAATATTTTGGCCTTCAAGACAGGTTGGTCAGACATTATCAAGTTATGGCAGGAAAATATGGCCAAAGGACACACCCCCTTTTGATGTGCATATAGCCTGTCATCCTGTGTTCCACATATTGATATCAGATATACAGTGTGTTCATATGTGTACATAAAAGAACATATTTCTAATGAGTTGAACTGATTACAGGCACATTTGATTAGGTATTCCTTAGGAATATTATATATTATTGTCTCAGGCTTTGGGCTTTATAAAAGAGATGCGGTGGAATTTTGCTGGGAGATTTACTGGCTGTAGGGGACACATTGTAAGAGAGTCGGTGGGTGCTATATGTGAGGAATAAAGCATGACGGGAGGAAAATAATCAATAATGAGGTGGTGTGATTCTGATGTGATAACACATCCCGAAGTGTTTTATTCCTAATATACCACAACAATATGTCAGTGATTTACAATAATTCATTTATTAAAGAAAAAACATGTATTTTTTTTATAGTTATACATTTAGTGTCCATGAGACAAATTCATTCCTGTTATCACTTATGTTATAGCAGTTATAAACAGTCATTCCTTCACCAGCCTCTCATTTTTTTCCCTTTCTTGAAGCTATAGATAAAATAAGACAAAAATAAGAAAATAAGACAAAAATTGCAGCTTGTCGTGTTACTGAGAAATCGCAAAGCCCCCTGTCCTGAAAGGTTTCCCGTGACAGAAAACTGACTGACGCTGGAGACTCCTTCCCTTATTTAAACATCCATTAAATAAGACGTCCGTTATAAGTATGGGATGATGTAGCTAATTTGCAAAGGCATTAATACTTATCAAAGATCACAGCATTTTCATATCTCAAATTTAAAGGTCTTAAAATCAACTACAAAATACGATTTCTGCCTTTACAAAACTCAACCATGATTTGCGAGCATGTATTATGTTTTTACTACTACCTGCAACTACTAACAATCAACATGCATATCACAGTAAAAAATATCATGAAAAATAGCATCATTTAATAACAAATTCCAGTGTTACAGTTACATGTAATAAACACAGTTACCATAAAGCGCAATAGTAAAACCATGGTAGCAATATGGTTTAAAGTGTACAAACATTTGATCATTAAGTGCCACAGTAAAATCATGCTGCAGAGTTTGATAAAAGATCATAAAGAAATCATAGTGAGTTTTTTCTATGGTTGAAATGTACCGCAATTATGTATAAAAATATATTTTTAAAAAAAACACACAAATAGCTTTTGCAAGGGGTAAACTTAAATGTTATGGCGGAAACCATTGGTAGTATGCACCAAATCAGGGACACTTAATTATACTGGGTTCTTCGTTACTAAATTATTGCTGTACAAATAGTAAACTGCTGTGTGTAAGAGCATAGCTGCAATACCATAGCTGTTTTGCTTGATAGCTAGTATCTAATTTCCTAGCTAGCGTAAAGCAGACAAAACACTAAAGGACATTACTGATTACTGTGAAATGTTTTATTCATGTTTTGTCCAATGTGCTGGGTAGAGAGGAGTCAGTCCATGTGAATGGAAACTGTTGTTCACGTCACTCCCAAACTTCTATAGAGAAGTGTCCATTTGGTTTTGAAGATGTTTCCGTTTAAGGAAACTTTCAAAATTCAGGGTAACTGAGTACTACCAGAAACACCCACAACAATGGTTTCAAATTTAACACATATATATTATTTTCTCACAGGAGTAAGATGTTTTTCACCTACAGTATGTGTTTCAACTAAACTGGCAGGCCTCTGTCCTAGCAGGTGTTGAATATAGTGTAGGTCAGGTCAGAAAAGTGTGTGAAGAGCCTTGATGCAGACGAGCACTCCTGTTCTTCTTTGTGCTAAGTGCCACCTCTACCATCGTGGATCTGCATCATATGCTGAGTTGTGGTATTTGTGTTGCTGTTACATTAACATGAGTGCCATAGGTAAGTTGCATTGGGGAAACAAAATCCGCTAAATGAGTAAATGTAAAAGTAAAAGGAAGGTATCAAGGAACTGAAAACTGGAACAGAGATTATGTAGAAAGTGAAGGTTTCTTCATATCACCAAGTGAATATATGAACATGTATAAGGAATTATAACACAAATCTGTACAATGTAAATACAACCGTAGCAATATTTTTGATGGGATGAGTCTCTCTTAAGCACTGTAATGCACAGTAATGAATGGACATAAACACACATTCTCAGGCATGCTCAAGGGAGTGTTCCTCTTTTTATACCTGACGAAACAAACACCGAGAATCTCGGCATGACTCATGGACACACACACACACACACACACACACACACACATACATTCAGACAATTGTGCCAACCTCTTTTGTTCAGTTCACATTAACAGCCCTGGAGTCTAAAACTAGCAGAGCTAATTAAAGAGAGACAGATGTAGGTCAGCACACTTAGCGAAGGGATGAGAGAGAGAACTCACAGGAGTAACACTTTCCATCATCACTATCATTTTCATACTGCATTACAACATTTTAAATTCCAAACTGATGATTGCATTGATAAGACTAGATTAACCAGTGGAACATCGGAAACATTGAATACACACAACAGTGGCATGGTAAATATAATAAATATAGCCCATTTGTTTATGATAGAACTAACATACTTTATGACTAATATCATTCACTAGCCTTGCTCTTTTGACAGTACACTCGTTCAGCTGACACAAAACCTCTTGCAACTTCAGATTAGCATTCCACACTTTACATTTCTTGTGTATGCAAAAGAGGCTAAGCTGTATGAAATGAGATGAATTTGATGAATGAGGCATTGTCTTGGCAAAACAGACACTGGAATCTCATTGAAACCACTGAACAAAAGCAAAGGACTGGCCTCAAAAGCTCACTGGGTGTTTTGCAAGGGGTTTTTTTGTATTCTGGTGAAGCAGCGGCTGAGATGTGAATGGATCTGAACTGGTGTGTGACAAATAAGCTGTGAATCATGGGAGCAAGCTCATCCATGAGTAATGCAAAAATGTAGGCCAGGCCCGGAGGCCAGTGTAGACTCCCTGCTGTGTCTGAGGAACGAAGTTCAAACATGTTTATGATTATTGACATAAAATATGTGTGGTGACCTGGGAAAACTGTACATATTTTCTTCTATAAAAAGTTCTGAAAACTAAAAGCTTTCATGAACTGAAATACGAATGTTCTCTTTTTTGCAAGTATCTCAACTGCAAGTAAGGCATTGCACCCACAAGTGAAAGTGGTCAGAATCGCATTTAAAGATTCCATTCCGTGTCTACATTTATAACCTAATCTACATTACTGCCAAATTTTAAAGAATTATACACTTACAATATGAAAATACTTGTCATTTGTGCTACAGCACATTGCTTTGCAACAACTTGATCAAACTGTGGCATTCATTGTATGAGGAAATCACACTTAGCTAGCAAGGTTGTAGACTTCTTTAAGCAGACTGACTGCATTTACTGCTGCTTTTGTTAAACTGGATCTTTACCCAACATGATCTTAGGCAGATGCCAAGGCAAGGTTAGAAAGTATTTCCACATGGTTTTGGGAAATTATGTTTGTTTTCTTACAGTTGTCAAAATATATTATTAGCAAAAGTCATTTTGCCAATTTTTGCCGTTTTGGTAAACAATGGCTTTTTCATTTTCTTTGGCTGTTTCCCAGAATTTAACCACACCAACATCTGATGGGATTTCGCATATTTATTTACATATCAACAATCCTGAAGTCAAGCTGTTTGAAGCTAAATTAGCATGAGTTAAATATGTTTATAATAAAATATATATATTGTACAGGGGGGCACGGTGCCTTAGTGGTTAGCAGGGTTAGGAGTTTGATTCCTGCTTCTGCCCTGTTTTCGTGGAGTTTGCATATTCCCCTGTGCTTTGGGGGTTTCCAAAGGCATCCTTTGTGGACTGATTGGCATTTCCAAATTGTATGTATTAAGTGTGTGTGCAATTGTGCCCTATGATGAGTTGGCACTCGTCCAGGGTGTCCCCCGCCCTCTGCCCCGAGTCCCCTGGGATAGGCTCTAGGCTCCCCGTGACCCCATGTAGGATAAGTTGTACAAAAAATGGATAAATGGATGGATATACTGTACATTATATTGTCAAAAGTTTATGGACACCTGACCATCACACCCGTATGTGCTTGTTGAATGCCATTCCAGATTTAGTCTCCCTTTTGCTGTTATAATAATCGCCACTCTGGGAAGGAAAGTGGCTGTGGGGATTTGTGACCATTCTGCCACAAGACGATTAGTGAGGTCAGGCTCTGATGTTGGCCAAGGAGGCCTGGGGTGCAGTCAGTGTTCCAGTTCATCCCAAAGGTGTTCAGTGGGGTTGAGGTCAAGGCTCTGTGCAGGCCACTCAAGTTCTTCCACACCAACCATGGAAACCATGTCTTTATAAACCTCACTTTTTGCTCAGGGATATGCTGGAACAGGTTTGGGCCTCTTAGTTCCAGTGAAGGGAAATCTTAATGTTACAGCTTAGAAAGATATTCTAAACAATTCTGTACTTCCAACTTTGTGGCAACAGTTTGGAGAGGACCACATATGGGTGTGATGGTCAGGCATCCACATACTTTTGGCCATATTACGTAAATTTGTAAACCCAGATTCCAGCCATCTTATTCTGAGCTCAGCAAAGTGGAAAAGTGGCTGTGTTGCAATTTCACCAAACCAGATCTGACTAGATCTATAAACATTACTCATATAACAGTGTCTTCCACTGTTTGATTAACTGCACTAAGGTCTGACCTCATGTATTTTTATGACAAAAATACCCTTTACACTGCTCATCCATCTTCCAGATATTCTCTTCAGATTGCAAAACAAACCATTTAACTGAGAATGAGCAAAGTTTGGTCACATCTTGGTGAAATGAATCTTGTAGATAGATTGTTGGATGTGCTCAAGGAAATAAACTGATGTACTTGAAAATGAGGGCTAGTTTCAGTTTGTTGAAGTGAATGTGTGACACTCTGTAAAACACAGAAGCATGAGTTCAATAAATGTAACAATGAAAGAAACTGTTCTGAGTTGGCTGACTTGGCTCAATTCGATTTATGAGACACTTATTTCAGCTAGATACATAAGCCTCTTCATACCCTGTTTCCATAAACCATGCTTTAGGAAACTCAGCAGTTCCTTTAACAATGCTATGACTAGGGTTGTTATGGTGTCATGGTTTTACAAGATGTACAATAGGATGGATACCTCACTGCTGACCTTTTACTTTTCATTTTACCTATTAAAATGCAGTTCTGTCTTTCTTCACAGTCACTCCCTCTTTCAGCTTATAATGATAATGCGATGAATAGCTTACTGACAATGTAAGAAAATTAATGGAAAAGTCATTCTGTTTCCTAAAATATCTTTCATATTCAAATTGGACTAGTTTTATTTTGGGAGATATGGTAATATAATTATTATTGATGCATCATGTCCAAATCCATCATGCCAGTAGTTTTTTTATGGACTGCACATGCACTTGTTTGGAAAGATTAAGCTGCATTTGACCTTCTATAAAATAACCAGTCGAAATAACACCAGTTAATATACTGTATATGTCCCATCTCAACTGATGTTGGAAAATCTACCATTATATCCTATGGAAGAAGAATATTAATGTTTTTTTCTTCAGTATAAAGACACTCCAGGAAGCGCTCTTTTCTATCATTTCCTGTCAAAACCGAGTTTAAAATTCACAAAAATAAAACATTGATGGACCTTTCAGAGAAGTTACACTTTAGGGGTTTTAGGTAAGTTATGGAGTTCCTAGCTTAGGTATAGCCTTCATAAATCCATGTGACCTACTAATGATCAAGCCGCGTGAAAGTTTCAAACCATAACACCCCTAGTCATGACTCAAATTTGTGCTATTTTTAAAGTTTTATCTATTGCTCTACCCTGAAACTGATCATTCATTATAGTAAAAAGGGAAGAAAATGTATTCATTTGTCAGTATCTTAATCAGCTATGAGAACATCTCCTGCAGTCATTTTGGCAGTTTCCCAGACTCTGATAAAGCTTGTTCCACCTCCACTCAGACAGAAGGGGTATTAAAGAACACTGTGCAGATTTTTGCCCATGGAAACACAAGGTTTAATCATGCGTTTGCAGGCTTATGTAAGTTTTAATCAGCAGTGCTGTATCCAAGACAGGGCATTTTTGATTCTTCCACCATTGAGTTGCCGTGTATAGATCTCTGGAATGTTCAGCCCTTTATAAATCAATCCTATAAACCTGTCCTAGCAATCTAGCTCTATGTCCTAGCAAGCTAGCAGCACCCACATGAAACTTCTGATGTTCTCTGAAGGTACAAATTGTAAAACAGGCATTATTAAAAGTATTACAACGAATGGATGCAGATCAGAAACACACACACACTGGCTTTTCGTATATGATAAGGTGGTTTAGAGTGCAGGTTGTGCTGTTTGTGTTGCAGGTTGTACTTTTTTATTAACAAAGTAAATACTTTCCATTCTATACATGTATGCAATGCACAATTACACACAAGGGCCATGTTTATTTGTAAGACATTTGGATATTGATATCATTCTCAGTAAATTACTTCACCAGAGCTTAAAAAATTATACATAGGTATATGTGATTTTAATACAAAAATAAGCACACAGACATAAAGGCATGCACACACAGACATGCACCCATATTTTCAAACTATCACACCTTGCCTGAACACACATGATAAAGAGCAGGAAATTCCAAGCTTAATACCCCCAGATCCCACTCTCGCAACCTTTTCTATTTAAAGTGTTATAAACACTTCACCAAAAAATGTGCCATGGCTTTTGTGTATCTTGTTCTTCTTCCCATCTTCACATACACTCACAGAGTACACACACATTTGCGTACAGGAATGGACTTTAAAAAAAAAAGAGTACACAGTGGTGGCTGGCATTGCTCTGTTCTTCCTTGGTCTGAAAACAAACAAGCTTGGATACCTTCCCAAGTGAGTCATTCATTAGGCCAATGACCTCAGAGTGCAGATTTGGCTGGAGGAAGTGTTTATCCAGCGCACAGCCGATCCGAACACTGCCCCGAGCTACCAGCCACCAGGGAATGCTGAACAGATCTTCCAGCTCTTTCTATCTCAGTGCTTACTCAAGCATGTTGCAACTGTCTCTGATTCTTGTCTTTTACCACCAGTCCTGTACAAATATGACACACAGAACATTAGGACTGTCTAGATGGATCCAGTTTGAAATGACAGCAGTTGTTTTGATTGATGCTTCCTGTTTATAGAGTAATATCATTTGCGTAGGTCTTGCTGGAGGTCTTTTCAATGCCAAACCTCTCCAAAGTTTACAATGAAACATGATCAAGAACATAATCAAGTTGGGGATCAAGTCAATTTTATATCTATGCCCTTCAGTCACTGTAAACTACAAATGGGATTACTGAAATTAATGAAACTTGAGTTAAAATCTGCATGGCCACACTGGAAACCATGCACTGAAATCTCTCAGTTACAGTATATCTGTTTACCACTAGCAGCTAATTTGGCTATAAAACACCTATGAAAACAGCCAAATTTTCTTTTTCACAAATGTCATGAAAGCTGAATAAACTGCAATTAGTGTGGCCAAAACTATGGGATAGACTTCAGATCTACTGCCACTCTGAGCTGGATAAAGCGCTGGTAAGTAGCTATGTTTGCTAGAAAGCTAGCTATCAATAAGTAACCTACTTCTAGCAAACTTGTTGGAACTTAGCTACTGAATTAGATAATATATTGTAATATAGGTTTGGCAAGCTTGCTAGCAAGTTTGTCAAATTATTAACATTAAATAATTTAAAGAGGTAACTTCAGCTAAGCTAACTAGTAATCTATTAAACATTAGTGCATTGCTAAGTATAGCTAGCTGGCTAGTTTAATAATGTTGTGTAATAAAACAGTATTTTAATCTTTAGTGGTGATTATAATATGACCAAATGTTTGACTTGCTTGGTTTTTAATGATTGGAATAGCTATAGCCTGCTGTGTGGCCAGTGTTGTTTTCATCCGAGCGCAAATAGACACTTATGTAGGTATGTAGACAGCTGTGCCTATTTATTCTGTATCCTAACACTCTGTGGAAAACTTCACTAATGTAGGATATGGATCAATTGGTCAGACATCCTCTATGGCACTGCTGATTCAGAACAATGGTCACTTGTCAGACTTTTATTTTAGGTTTCATCTCTAAGTGCTTCCTGCAGGTTTCCTGTGTAATACTAGGTGATGAGGGAAGCTGTCATTTGTTGGTGCATGCAGCTGATTAGTGAAGATTTTACCCCTATGGCTCATATCCTGTCATTGTGTAAAATCAGTATTTTCCACTTTGGGAAAGTACACACAACACTATTGATGCTAATAGGACAGTTAGTCAACTAAACTGTACCTTTCCTTGTTGCTGGGGTGGTACCCTCAAGTGTGCACCTATTGTACCATTAGTATCTTTTATCTCCAAAGATGCATGTATCTTTAAAACTTTACACTAAAATGTAATTAAGGTCCAATTATGTACCCTAATTTTTTTAGGTTCACTATATCCACATTTCCAGGTTAAAGATGCATATTAAAGGTACGAAATACGAACACGCAAGGAAAGGTACAATTTAGTACCCTTTTTTCTGAGAGTGTGCAAATTATATACAATAAAATGTATGTTAATATTGACAGTCACATTGAATTGAATGCATTATTCTGTGCCTGCTTTGCACTTGGTATGCACAAATACATTTAGCTCACATCTCACATTAGTTTATTTGTGTTGTATGATTCCTGTGTAACTATAAGATTTGGATTTGCAGACTAGATCTCAAGTAGCAGAATTTTTTCCATTCGCTTTCTTGAGTACCCCAGTGACATATGGCCCTGAGACAGAGGACAAAAAAAGAAAGTTAACATACATAAATAAATCAATAAATTCACCCTTTCCTCCATCCTAACTAGTTAGCCCACGCACTTCCCTTTGAGCTATCCCATCATCCTTCCCTGAGCTCTCTCCATGTGCCTCTTCTCTTTGATGACCTATATTTTTCCCCCCCTTATATTCACCCAAGAGAATGCAAAGATTTCAGGAAGGAAATGCTACACTCTGTACTGCTCAGGTGAAAGAGTGCAGCAATCATCATACTCCCAATATAAAGGATGCAGCTCTGTGTGTTTGTAAAAGCCTTGACAGGCTCTAACTGCTCTTACTGATAGGAGGATGCATAATAGATCAGTCAACTGGCACTCAACAGCATTAAGTAGGTCATCTATTTTTATTTCATTTTTTTTATTCAACTCTGAAGATTCTGCCCAGCAACAAGACGTTTTGCACTGTTTCTCCAATCAAATATGACATGCAAAAACTGAAAGCAAATTTCAAACTTCAAATCAAGTCAAAGTACACTGCCCTCCAAAAGTTTGGAAACGCCTGAACAAAATAGGGTTTTTGGGCAATATCAGCATAAATCCTCTTTAGTTAGTGACCATTTTGCATTGATAATAAGGGACAACACTAGGCATCCGAGCAGTCAGTTTATTCAAACATTGACTTGATATATTACTCCAAGCCTCCTGGAGGATTGCCCAAAGATG
>CM040984.1:8681197-8697907 GCA_022985145.1 Pangasius djambal | reverse complement strand
ATTTGAGTATTTTTCTATGTTATGTTCATGTTTATGTTCATAAACTTTTTATTTAATAAAATATGTTTTCATAGTTTGTGTTGTCCCTTATTATCAATGCAAAATGGTCACTAACTAAAGAGGATTTATGCTGATATTGCCCAAAAACCCTATTTTGTTCAGGCGTTTCCAAACTTTTGGAGGGCAGTGTATATATTAGGATAAATGGCCTAATAGAGGAACAACCTACTGTCATGCATAGACCTGTAATGTAGTCTTGTAATGAATCATTGTCATATGTGTATCAGAAGGAAAGCAGTGTTGATGTGACAGTAGTAGTCATTCTTCTGTTGAATTCTTGATTCTGACTGGTCAGAAGGTGTTGATTAATTTTCTATAACAACAGCTCTTACAATAGTGCCATCTGTAAGAAAAATTACAGATTTATATGAATTGTTCCTATCCTACACAGGGATTTGTATGGCTCCACATAAATGGAATAAAAAAGGTGTAACTGTTGATATGGTGATGTTTTCAGTGAGGAGCTGTTTATTTACCATTTTTGGAAAGAGTATCCACTGTCCACAAAGAGTAACACTCAGAGGTAAAATTGTAACTAAGTTTTTCGGCAGTTTCCATGATGGTGCACTTTCCGGGTTTCTTGACATGACGAGCTGTGTATTTGTCTTACTAACTTCAAGAGAGTGACAGAAGGTGGATGGTGAGGGAACAACTGTTTATACCTGTCATAACATGAGAACAGGAACTAATTGGTTTAGCGGATGTTTACAAATTGCTGTGGTATAAAAGGAATAGAATACTTCAGGATATCAGGCCGCATCACACCACCCCATCATTGATTAGTTTCCTATAACAACATAACCCATAGTATTTTATTCCTTACTCATTATATACTGTATACCTTATCAGGTGATGAGCTTGTCAAGTCAGTACTGGCATCGGGAAGGAGAGTACCAAATACCATTTTATTTTGCTTTATCCAATAAATATACTTATCTTTTGCTATTGTAATATGAATACAAATTACAGGGTGGATAAGATTTGTCACCCTTTCCTCTGTTGCATTCTTTTAATTTCCGCATTTACAAATGGAACAATAATGATGCAATACAAAAGTGTTATCACAATGTAACAGCATTTCTAGGTCATAATGCTGCATCATCACCAACACTGTATTTTATTGTCATTTTCATTTATCTTTAGTTGTGTCATGAGGATTTGCAAGAATGTTCTCTGCATATTTGCAGCCACTGTGATTTGGCCTTAAGCTTGGAAAACTAGCCTGGGCATGTTAAATAGTCTAAAGAGCAACCCTGAACTTTCATGTGCTAATGAGAAAAGCACAGATAACTGCTCGCCAAATTAGCAATGCGGAAACATCACCTTTAACTCTCAAATGTCGGTTAAATCTACAGGAGGTCTCACATCTACTATAACCCTAGAGAATGTGTATTGTGTGGGGGGGAAAAAAAACTCAGACATTTTGAGCATCAGTTGCTTTTACTTTAAGTGTAACTAGAAACACCAAACACTTCCAAGTCAAAACAGCAAACCATATCTCACTCTAACCTATCAATATTTTTTAATCGCTAATCACACAACAACATGGGAGGTATAAGTGTTGGTATTTTGTTACAGGGGTAGTTGTAAAAGACAAAAATCAATTTAACTAAGAACACTGTTGTTTATACCTTGTCCAAAAGTAAAGAAGCGTTTAACTTACAATGATTGCTCAGATGGTCCAATACTCAAATATCTCATGTTATCCCAAAGCTGCATTTTGTTACATCCTTATATTAACAATTTGGGTCAGTATATTACTATGGATTTCTTGCCTCATTTAATAGAGGCTCTACAGAGAACCATAAAGAAAGGCTATTATCATACACTTGAACCATTAGAGATGTAAATGATTCAAAATTCCTCAAAATGTGGGGAAAAGATTTTTTTTTTACTGTACAGTTTACCTGACTAGCTTTTGTCAAAACCACAAATTTATGTGGAGGGAAAGACAGTAATATCCTTTTCTGATATTATATCTAGATGTATAAATACATGTACAACTATGAAATAACATATTTAGATGACTGGCTACTGTTAGATGAAATTTAAATGGTATGGTGCTCAAAGCATCTGACCCAACCCTTGTTTCATTTCACTTCCAATTTTTATTACTGTAAAACCAGGTATACAGTTAAAACCACAAGATTTTCACAAGAAAAAAACAAAACAAAACAAAACAAAAAAACACTGAAGCCTTAAGGCTTCTGTCAACATAAACACAAAACACATACTTATATTCACATGAAACATTTAATATTTGTTCTGTAAAACATTCATTCATGTCAAATACTTGCTGGGTTTATGTAAACCTGACAGCTTACGACGTGAACCATAAAAATAATTTTAAAACCAAACTTAAAAGTACCACAGACATTAACAAGTGGGGGGAAAAAAATGCATTTATTGTAAATCTCCTCTTAAGCTGTGTGCCTCGGTGGTATCGAACACAAATATAAGGGCTTGTACAATGTTATGTTTCATTTCTTTTTAAACAGCAAATGGCAGTTTCTTTCAGTGCAGTGGCATTATGGTCATGGTAGACCTGGCATTTAAAACCTCCTTGTTTTTCAACAGATTACCAAAACAATAATTTAAACATTATGTACATGTGGACTGCATTGTAACCCAGTGCAAATAAAATAAGCAATCAAATGAGGCTGTGAAATTGTGTGTGTGTGTATTTATATATATATATATATATATATATATATATATATATATATATATATACACACATATATATATATATACACATACATACTGTGATCTGTATGGCAAAATTCTAATGCACTGTAAAATATATATATTTCACTGGCTGTGACTGAAAGCAAGTTGAATTTTGAGCAAAGCACAATGAAACCGCCCTGAGCCCTGACCACCCACATCCCCCACTCCATCCATCCTCCATGCATCCTCATGCATTTCTTCAAGCTTTTGCAGCACTGCGTGGCAACAGTTTCAGTGTAAGCAACACATTTCTCTCTCTCTCCCTCTCTCTATAGTCATGTCTGGCACCAGGATAACCCGAGGCGTCAAATTTTGACCCTATAAATATTTAGGAAGGCTGCTCATAGCTGTAAACCCCATTGTCTGACTTGCAGTAGACCAATAGGTTTTCAATTCACCCCCAGCCGTCCGATCCCATAATGCAACGGGCAAGGGGGCAAATCAGTGTCCCCTCTCCCCCTCAGTGGGCTTTAGAGGAACTCGATACTTCACAAAAAGGAGACGCGCCCATTTTTACAGCAACAGCTGCTGTTCTGCGTGTGCGTTCGTGTAGCGACGGAGCAGGACACGTCGTGATTTCTCGGGATTTTCAGAAGGGTTCAGTGAAGCCAGTTCAGAGCAGTTTGCAGCACTGGCCGCAGCCCGGGGAGGGTCTCGTCCTCTTCTGCAGCGCGGCGCGGGTGGCCGTCTCAAACACCTCCCGCACGCCTTCTTTAGTCTTAGCTGAACACTCCAGGTAGTCGTAGGCGCCGATGCGCACGGCCATGGCGCGCCCGTCCTCGCCCTTCACCGGCTCCTGCTTCATGCGCGCCAGCTCATTGCGCACGTTCTCATCATTGCGCAAGTCCTTCTTGTTGGCCACCAGTATGATGGGCACGTTAGGGCAGAAGTGTTTGACCTCAGGAACCCACTTCTCAGGGATGTTCTCCAGCGAGTCAGGGCTGTCCACAGAGAAGCACATGAGTATGACGTCCGTGTCCGGATAGGAGAGGGGTCGGAGCCGGTCGTAGTCCTCCTGGCCGGCCGTGTCCCACAGCGCCAGCTCCACCTGCTTGCTGTCCACCTCGATGTCCGCCACGTAGTTCTCAAACACCGTGGGCACGTACACCTCAGGGAACTCGTCCTTGCTGAACACGATCAGGAGACACGTCTTGCCGCACGCGCCGTCCCCGACCACCACCAGCTTCTTTCTGATAGCAGCCATTGTACTCGTTCAGTCACACGTTCAGGTCACACACAAAATTAAGAAAATGTAATCACTGAACAGCCGTTCTAGATATAAATCTAGGTTTCAATCACGCCGCTCTATAATCTACAAAGTGACTTCCTCTCGCCAGGTTTGACCACAGCGTTTTCATGAACAGCTGCTGGGCAGAACTTCTTTATAAAGCAACCTCGCTGCTTTCTTAATATAGCACTCCAATGGAAAGCGGCACGATGACTTCATGGTTTTAAACCCGCAATCTGATTGGCTGAGGCAGCAGAGAGGGCGGAGTTCATTCTTTCGCCACGAGGACCAAAATTGCCCGGCCTTTAGTTTGGTTTGCGCATGCGCATTTGCCATCGCAAGTTACTGGGCACGCTAACCTGAGAAAAAAGGTTTACTTCTTTAAACATTTCACAAGACGATTAACTAAGAAAAAAAAAGGGGGCGCCTGACATCTACTTACTCATAAAGAAAATTTAGAACATTTATTAATTTATTACTTTTTAAATGTATTATTTTAATTAAATGTAATAAATTTACTATTTTTTTATTATTTATTATGCATTATTATTAAAAAAATATTAATTTATTTGTCAGGATTTTCGTCATGGTTTTTATCTATTTTATAGCCTCAAATAGAATATTTGTTTTTAACACACAAACAAATCAAATTCAGTATTTTGTAGTAGTAGCAGTAGTAGCTGTTGTTCTTGCTGTATTTTAGATCAACTACACATTAACCAAATTAAATGTAGCAACAATCGACCTCTTTTGGTTTGTTTTTGGAGAGAATGTTTGAAAATATCATTTAAAAAGTACTTTTCCTTAAAATAAAGCTGGAGCACTTAGGAATCTTAAAATGTATCTCTCTGTAAACTATTTATTTGACTGATTGTAGGCCTATTGATGATTAATTTAAGTAATTTCAACCCCTGGCATTGAGGTTATAAAAGTGATGCGTAGACATGCACTGGTTTATTAACTTAAATAAAAAATAGACAGATAAACTACAGCTTTGATATAATAAAACTGTGATTATAAGATTTGCCAACATAATGTGGGGAAAAAAGATGGAGCTTCTTTTTATGGCTGCTCCCAATAAACGGATTTTGTCTCTACGGCAACACGAATTCCCGTCAAAGTTTAGAAATCTCGCGAGACCAAGTAGACTTCCATCTTAGCTATGACGCGCCATGACGCGCGGTGGACTGCGCCCTGTGGCGGTGACGGCTATTTACTGCGCTTGTGGGACATGGGTGGGGGTTGCGGTGATTACAAACAGTGGCTATGATATAACAAATGTTCTTTATCATTATATGCCTATCAACACAGACGTAATGTACAGTGAGATTACTTCAAAGTTAAGAAGCACATCAGCTGTAATAGTAAATGAAATGTAAAATGAATCTTTTCTGGATACTATGTTTCTTATTGTAAAGCACTTTGGGTCAACTTCTGTGATTGTGATCTATAAATAAAGTTTGACTTGACCAGTCTGAGCTCTGTCCAGCTGTTCTTGAAAGAAACAGCATAAATTTAACAAACCTGAGTTTTATACTCCGTTAGAATAACTTTGCTGCTTGCAGCTTTCATTGGGATCCTGCTGAAAAAAGGGCAGTGAATGTATTGCCTTTAAAGACCTTAAAGTACAGCTGGTTTCTTGTCTTGGTCAGAGGTAGTTTTGCACTCCTTGATTTTGGTATGATTATTTTGACATGTGATCTTGTGGCTATTAATTGGAAGCACTGGTATTTTGATTTATAATTACAATATGACCAGTTTATTAACAATGTAAAGTGTCATTTCTGCTTTCTGTACAGGAACAAGTATCTGCAAAGAAAAAAATATTCAGAATACAGTGTTTTTCCTATGATTAAATAATGACACCCAAACCCCCATTAAAGCTTAAATGTAAAAAAAAAAAAAAAAAAAGAAAGTACTTAAAATTGTATGAATCTGTATTCTCTTTTTTATCAGTTATTTTCTGTCCTTTCTTTCCCCATAGCAATATTAGAAATTATATTTTTTCAAACAGAAATGTATATATTCTGTATAAAAGTAAAGAAATATAATTAGAAATGTTCTTTTAGACTAGATCGACTATTTCTAATGGTACAATAAGCCAACACATCATGTTATTGATATTTTATAAACTCACAGATCCTAAGACGGTGGCAATAGAGATATTACAAATGGTTATAAAGGCCCATTGCTGACCAGTGCAAGAGGTTAAAAAGCTGTGCCTCTCAGTCTGACATGGTGTTTTATACATTTTTGTCAGCTGGCGCCACCTCCAGGAAGAGCTGCAGGAACACTGTGAGTTTATCCAGCAGGCCTGGACACAGTTTGAAGTGAATGAACGGAAAATAAATTAAAGCTCCGCTCAGGATGAAGAGGGTCACATATAGGTACTCGAGCTGAGGATTGTCAATGATGGGTGCTAGAACCAGGAACACGGCCACCAGAATCACCAGAATGGGGATAAAAATGGGTACCTGAGAAAACCATACACAAACATTGTTTTTTTTTTTTCATTTTCTTCTGCTTTTCCTTCATAAACATTATGCACAATATTTAAACACTTCCACTCAAACAGGAGGAGAAACTATTTATCTTTGTTCTAAAAAAAAATATCATTCACATTAGAACTACTTTTTAAATAATAGTATTTACTCTCAAAATATATGTGCCAAAACTATTGAAAGCATGAAGGAATATTTTACACAAAGTCAAATAAATTGTCATTCTTGAAAAATTGATTATTTTATATTTCCTCTCAGTCCTGCTGGAACTCTATTCTTGTCTTTAGCCATGTCCTGTTTCCCTGGGATATAAATATGAGGTTGCACACGTGTAAAATCCATTTGTATTCCATTCACATGAGAATATGGATGTCCACAAATTTATTTAAAAAATTGTTATCGTGAATTTTTTTGTATGTGGTTAAAGAAAGGAAGATATTAAGTAATAGACCACTTTTCCTGATGAATACACCACTGAGGCTGTCAGGGCTTTCCAGAGGCAGAAGTAAGTGCAGCAGCCAAAGTCTATGTAGATATATTAAATACAGATATACACCCACCAGCCACATTAATAGGAACACCTGTAACACTGCTCATTCATGCAATTATCCAATCAACCAATCATGTTGGGATATAAATGCATGCAGATACAGGTCAAGAGCTTTAACTAATGTTCACATCAAACATCAGAATGGGGAGAGAATGTGATCTCAGTGAATGTGACCATGTCATGGTAGACAGGAACTCAAATAACCACTCTTTACAACCATGGAGAGCAGAAAAGCATCTCAGAATGCACAACACGCCAAACCTTGAAGCAGTTGGGCTACAATAGCAGAAAACCACACCTGTCATCCACGAACAGCAATCTGAGACTAGAGTGGGTACAGGTTCATCAAAATTGTACAGCTGAAGAGTGAAAAATATCACCTAGTCTTTTTCCTATCTTCTACTTGCAGTTTCAGTGAGTTCTTGGCTGACAGGTGTGGACCTGCCTTCTGCTGTTGTGGCCCATTGTCCTTAAGGTTCAACATGGCATGTGTTCTCAGATGCTTTTCTGGTCACTACGGTTGTAAAGAGTTACTGTAGCCTTCCTGTCAGCTCAAACCAGTCTAGCCATTCTTCTTTGACTTCTTACCAACAAGGCATTTCTGTCCATAGAACCACTGCTCACTGAATGATTTTTGAACCATTCTGTGTAAACTGTAGAGTCTGATGTGCCTAGAAATCCCAGAAGATCATCAGTTTCTGAATTACTCAAAGCAGCCCACCTGGCACCAGTAGCCATGCCACAGTCTAATTGACTAAGAACATATTTTCCCCCATTCTCATGTCTGATTTGAACAATAACTGAAGCTTTGCACCTGTATCTGCATAATTTTAGGCACTGTGCCGCTGATTGGCTGATTGAATAATTGCATGAATGAGGGGATGTACAGGTGTTCCTAGTAAAGTGACCATGAGTGTATATGGGATTGTAATAGTGTGTAGGTATTCTCATACCTTTATTCTTAATGATCATCTATAATATGCATCCATTTTATATAAGAATGAAAGTACTTTCAATCTCTCTCACCTTGTATGCATGTGGAAGATCAGACTTTTTGATTTTTAGATAGAGTAGTCCAGATACCGTAACTCCATAGAAGAACCAGGATGTAAAGCTGAAGGTCATAGTGGAAATAGAAGAACAGGTGATAAATACAAGTGATCATCACATGCACAGCCTAAGATAATACTGTTTATATTGTTGCCATTCAAGGCTAGTGGAGTTTAATCAAATTGTTTGATATCACTGTACTGTACACACACAAAAAAAAAACTCTTATCGTGGACTGACAGCTCTTATCATCTTTTTTGCACGTGTTAATTCTAGATCAGTCATATCATTTACACAACAGCAATAATGTTGTATGGTTATATTCTACAATAAAAAAAAATATCGCTCACTAAATTAATACCTTTATTCAGAGGCAGTTTTAAACATTTTAATCTGGGTATATTATAAGCCACATAATACATTTTGTACCCTTTAAATGGACATAATAATAAATGTATTGTGCTTGTAGTGCCAGTGACGCTGCAAATGTCACATGTTGTCCAGACCTGAAGAAGTTGATTATTCCCTGGAAGTCTCCAGGAATGAGCACAATGAAGGCAATGATTGTGGTGAAAATGAGAGCTGGAGAGGGAGTGAGGCGTCGTACATGGGCCATGGACAGGATGCTAGGCTGAAAGAGCAACAAAACATGAAGGAAAAAGCATCATAGGATATACTGTAACATATATACTGTATACTGTCTTAGTTCAGACATTTGAGGTGTGCTTGATACACAAGTTCATGAAGTTCACTTGATATACAAGTTACAATGAAAATATACACAGAGTCCATACTAGAATAATAATAATGTTATTCTTTTCTTCTTCTTCTTCTTCTTTTGGCTTTTCCCTTCAGGGGTTGCCACAGCAAATCGTCACTCTCCACCTATCCCTATCTTCTGCATCCTCCACACTTGCACCCACTAGCTTCATATCCTCATTTATTACCTCCATATACCTCCTCTTTGGCCTTCCTCTTCGCCTCCTGCCTGGCAGCTCCATGTCCAATGTTCTCCTACCAATATACTCACTCTCCCTCCTCTGAACATGTCCAAACCATCTTAATCTGGCCTCCCTAACTTTGTCCCCCAAACGTCCAACATGAGCTGTCCCTCTGATGTACTCGTTCCTAATCCTGTCCAACCTTGTCACTCCCAAAGAGAACCTCAACATCTTCAGCTCTGCTACCTCTAGCTCTGACACTTTTGTATTTTTAAAATGTATACTAAAGGTTTAATTCGTACTTTTTACTTACCATGTGACCCTCTCGGGCAGCAACAAAGCAAATTCGCCCTCCACTGAAGAACGATCCATTCAGCGTGCCAAATGAGGATAATGCTGCTGCAATAGACATCACCCAGCCCCAGCTTCCCAGCACCTTATTGCTGTTATCAGAGAAAAGATGGTGATCTTCAGTGGATCATTTTTTATAATATATACATGATTTTAGTGCTGTTGCAGAGGTGTTACATGCATTATCTTCTCTGAGTGTGATGACCTACCCCCAAGTAACTGCTACAGCACTGGACATCATCATCTCTCTAGGAGTCATGACGGCCAGATAACTGATATTGACCAGCAAGTAGAGGACCGTTACCATTGGGATGGCAATCATTAATGCCCGGGGGAGATTTACCTTTCACAAATGAATATAATGTAATAAGTCAGTACAATTATTTGCTGTTATTTACAAATCTCATAATCATTCATGCACTTCTAGATGTCCCACCAACTTTCTGTTTTCTCCTGAAAATATCTAGTCTGAAAATATTTCAGACTAGATGAAGCCAATTCTACAGTCAACCACTTGACTACACCGGGAAAGGTCTTTTACTTTAATGGAAGTTTTTTTTTTTTCATTAACACTTTGACTGCAAAACATCCCAATCAGCATGTTTAGAGACAAATCAGGGGTGCATGCCACCTCAAACTGACTGATCCAGGGTCATTTAGACATCACATGGTCTTTTCCTCATGTCATCTCAGGGAGTTGTTGCTTGCTGCTGCTACCTCAGCTCATTAGGGATCTAAATCTACATCCAGTTTCTTTAAAGCTGCTTTGTGACAGTATACTGTATATTATGGAGAGTGATATAAAAAATAAAATGAAATTGAACTGAAATTGAATATCTGAACATTTTTCTTGTAGAGGGAGCCATGTTTAGCAATAACTGAGTATACTATATCAAATAGAGATATGAATAGATAAAGAAAATATATAATATAAATATACTATGTCAATTAAGTATATCAACACAAAATTCCACACGACTTACCTCTGGTTTTCTCACCTCCTCGAGTACAAAGTTTAAATTGTACCATCCTGCGAAAGCCCAGAATCCCTGATACAGAGCCATTCCAATGCCACTGAGCCCCACATTTGTGCCCTCAAAGGCAATGTCTGGATTTCCAAGGCTTTCCAGGCCATTCTGGGCCATGGTAACTATTCCACCAATAACGATCACCATCAGACCTAAAACTTTTGCCACCAGGAAGATAACCTGAATGGCCATGGCAAAGCGAACATTTAACATATTGATGGTGGCCACCACAAAAATGCACACCACTGCTATACATTTCACCACCAATGTAGGTGGGATGCAGCCTGGATAAAAAGGAGCCACAGCATACTGAGCAAAGCTCAAGGCTACAGCCGCAATACCTGCTGGCTTCACTACGATTATGAACGTGAATGCCACAAAGAATGCAGGTAAGGGTCCGTAGATTCTCAGGACGTAGATGAATTCTCCTCCGGATTCTCTGAACATGGTGCCGAGCTCTGCATAAGTGAGTGCAGCACATAGAGTCACCAGGCCACACACAGCCCAGATGACCAAACTTGCTCCAGGGCTTCCAACATTGGACATCACAAACTGAGGGGACATAAAGATCCCCGATCCTATCATAGTGCCTGCGACCAGAGATACTGCACTAATTAACCCTACCTCCCGCTTCAGCTTCAGCCCTTTTTGCTCGTTGCTTGCCATGGTGCCGTGGTGCGAGTGAAAATGAGCTTAATACATCTTGCAGTAAAAGAAAAGATCTGAAGCATGGGCAATAAGATACTAAGTACAAAGTATTTCCGATTAAATATTAACATTTATGACAGCTTGGTGTATGGTACTGTGCAGAAAAAAAATTATGCTTAAAGTCATTTATCTGTGTAGTAAGCAGGGGGAAAATTGGGGCAGGGACCTTGTGACAAATTTAGCAAAAATATATTTTGTAACCAACAAGTATTACTAATCAAGTAGTACTAATCTTATCTTGTTAGTTATTTGTAACAAATATCAAACAAAGAAACGAATAAAGAATTGTGTTAATACCAGAGTTAATACCAGATTTGCAAACTGATTTGCAATCATAAACATGACAAATTAGCTGATGTCAGTAACTAGGTAACTAGCATTTTGACTTATATCAATTTATTAGCAATGTACAATATTGTCGATTGGGACTTTATTCCTGCTTCCCCAGTTCTTGCACATTGCAATTCTGTACTAACACATGGAAATGAATTACGGGTCAGAGCATGAATTTAATAATATTTTATTATTTTATAATATTTTTTGTAAATAAAACTGAACAGAATTAGATAAATGGTTAAAAAAAAATTAACTGTCTGAAATATGAAAGTATTTTTACAGAAGCACAAATGTACATAATTACCATGAATTAAAATAATATTTTGCAAAAATGTTTATTTAGACTAGAAAGCCATAAGGCTTCTACTTGTACTATAAGCAGCGAAAGCATGATTTTTTTTTTTTCATAAAATTCATAAAAGGCAACATGTCCACATTTTTTACTTCTTCTACAATTAAAACAGACCCTAAATGTGCACCACCCATAATACACTAGTAACAAAATTATGAAAAACCCTTTTAAGGGCCCAATATTGACCAGAGTAAGAGGCCAAAAAGCTCTGCCTCTGAGTCTGATGTGGTGTTTTATACATTTTTTTCAGCTGGTGCCACCTCCAAGAAGAGCTGCATGACCACTGTGAGTTTATCCAGCAGGTGTGGACACAGTTTGAAGTGAATGAATGGAATATAAATCAAAGCTCCACTTAAGATGAAGAGGGTGACATACAGGTACTCAAGCTGAGGATTGTCAACGATGGGTGCCAGAACCAGGAACACAGCCGAAAGAAAAACCAGGACAGGGATAAAAATTGGTACCTGAAAAGATCATATAAAAACAGAATAAGCAAAAAGATCTTCTTAACACACATACACATTATATTTACATAATGTACATGTGTCAAAATTGTTGACAACCCTAAGGCAAGCTTTAAATAAATGCTGACAAATTACAAATTGCTGTCAGTCCCCAGGAACATTAATCATGTCCTGTTTCACTGGGGTGTAAATATGAGGCTGAATGCATGTAATCCATTACCATGGGAAAAAACATAGAGATTCCAACACAAAAATCAGGTAATTACAAATTTACAAAAATAATATTTAATTTATTTAATTTACTAAATTTACATAATGGGTATAAAAATAGATAAGCAGTTAAAAAAGCCATTAAGTGAAATAAGGGCAATAACAAAACATTTTACATGTCTGAAACATGATGGAGATTTGCCATGAACTGGACTCATGACCACACTGTCTACCCACACAGTGAGGATGATGCTGGAGGAGAGCCTAAAGTGTCTAAAGATCACAGTTGTAGAACTGCACAGTTTAGTTGATTCTTGTGGTTATCAAGTTTCAAGACTATTAATTGTCACTTTCATAAGAACAAGCTGTTACAAGAAAGGTTGGTAGGTGTCCTGTGATAACGGAGAGCTAGTGAGTGGGTGGGAATTGAAAGGGACACAATGGGGGTAAATCCCCCATTAAAAAAAAAAAAATCAGAAATGAGAATACAAGCAAGGTCAAAACACAGAACTAACTAGAAATGCAAAACAAGGAAACAAGGAAATGCAGGAAAACATGGCTTAGAAACACATATTAATGATAAGACTTTGAGAGGAGACAAAGACACAGGAGGGAATAAATAGACAAACTAATCAATCGATGAACTTAGAACACCTGGACACACTTGGGAAAACACCAATGATAGGACGTGGAAGAGACAAGACTCAAGTCAATACAAAGGCACATGACAGTGTAAAGAAAAGTCATGCTGAGGAATTTATGACATAGACAGTACACAAGAAGAGACTTCGTGCAGTTATATTGTCCAGCACAGGCATCACGGAGTATTAATTGTAAGGGTGCCGATAATTTTGCAACCAGTGTTTTGTAGAAACATTGCACTATAGGCATTTTATTATTATTTGCACCTCATTATATGGAATAAAAAATATATTAGGCCACAGTTTAAGGGAGCTTTGGGCATGTGAATCTCACCTTGTATGCATGAGGTAGATCAGAATTTTTAATTTTTAGATAGAGGAGTCCTGATATCGTAAGTCCATAGAAGAACCAGGATATGAAGCTGAAGGTCAAATGGAGTGGAATTAGAGGAAGAATAGGTCGATGCAGTAAAACTGGTCACATCACATTAAATGCATAACTTAAATTAAATACAAATTTATGCCGTTGCTATTTTAAAGACATGGAGTTCAGCCAAAACGATTTGATATTGCTGTATTTTTCACGTGTATAATAACAACTCTTATTATGGACAGACAGCTCTTATAATTCCATCATGTGGTCATCATGTCAGCAATACTGTTGTATGCTTATATTTATTGCACATTTATTGCACATTAAATTAATTTAATTATTCAGTAGCACTATTAAGCATTCTGATCTGGGTATATTATAAGTCATGTCATACATTTTGTACCCTTTAAGTGGACATAATAATAAATTTATTGAACTACTGTTATCCATACCTGAAGAAGTTGATTATGCCCCGGAAGTCTCCAGGAATGAGCACAATGAAGGCGATGATGCTGGTAAAGATGAGTGCTGGAGAGGGAGTGAGGCGTCGCACATGGGCCATGGACAGGATGCTAGGCTGAAAGAGCAGCAAAACACAAAGAATTCACCAAAGATAAACATTTTAGGATATAACATCTTATGTGAGACATTTAAAGTGTTCTTGATACAAATATAGATCAGAGGGTCATAGTGTATTTTTAAAGGTATGACTACAAATATTAAAAGCTTCATTAGTACTTACCATGTGACCCTCTCGGGCAGCTACAAAGGCAATTCGTCCCCCACCAAAGAACGATCCATTCAGCGTGCCAAAGGAAGATAATGCTGCTGCAATAGACATCACCCAGCCCCATCTGCCCAGCACTTTATTGCTGTTATCAGAGAAAAGATGCTGATCTTCATTGGGTCTCTTTTAATAATACATACATGAATTTAGTGCTGTCCAAGAGGTGTTACATGCATTATCTCCTGTGGGTGCAAACTGTGATGACCTACCCCCAAGTAACTGCTACAGCACTGGACATCATCATCTCTCTAGGAGTCATGACGGCCAGATAACTGATATTGACCAGCAAGTAGAGGACCGTTACCACTGGGATGGCAATCATTAATGCCCGAGGGAGATTTACCTTTCACAAATGAATATAATGTAATAAGTCAGTACAATTTTTTTTGTTATTTACAAATCTCATAATCATTCATGCAGAAATAGATTTCTGTTTCCTGTAGAGAATATCTTTACAGTTTATTGCGGAATTATGCATATTTACTGGCTAAATATACCATTTGAACCATCTGAGATATTAAAAGATATACAGTGTCAACTATGTTATGTTTATCATATCAACACAAAATATCATGCAACCTACCTCTGGCTTTTTCACCTCTTCAAGCACAAAGCTCAAATTAGACCATCCTGAGAAAGCCCAGAATCCATGATACAGAGCCATTCCAATGGCACTGAGCCCCACATTTGTGCCCTCAAAGGCAATGTCTGGATTTCCAAGGCTTTCCAGGCCATTCTGGGCCATGGTAACTATTCCACCAATAACGATCACCATCAGACCTACAACCTTTGCCACCAGGAAGATAACCTGAATGGCCATGGCAAAGCGAACATTCAGTATATTGATGGTGGCCACCACAAAAATGCACACCACTGCTATACATTTCACCACCAATGTAGGTGGGATGCAGCCTGGATAAAAAGGAGCCACAGCATACTGAGCAAAGCTCAAGGCTACAGCCACAATACTTGACGGCTTCAACACGATTATTACCGTGAATGCCACAAAGAATGCAGGTAAAGGTTGGTAGATTCTCAGGACGTAGATGAATTCTCCTCCGGATTCTCTGAAGATTGTACCGAGCTCTGCATAAGTGAGCGCCGCGCATAGAGTCACCAGGCCACACACAGCCCAGATGACCAAACTCGCTCCAGGGCTTCCAACATTGGACATCACAAACTGAGGGGACATAAAGATCCCCGATCCTATCATAGTGCCTGCGACCAGAGATATCGCACTAATTAACCCTACCTCCCGCTTCAGCTTCAGCCCTTTGTGCTCGTTGCTTGCCATGGTGCCGTGGTGCGAGTGAAAATGAGCTTAATACATCTTGCAGTAAAAGAAAATGTGTGAATCATGGTTAATAAGAAACTAACTACTTAATTACTAACTAAGTATTTCTGTTAAAATATTAACATTTGAGGCAGCTTCATGTACTGTGCAGAAGGTCTTAGGTCAACCTAGAAAATCTGGCAAATTTATCTATGTAGTAGTAGCAGGGATTAAATTGTGGGATGGAGCTTACAGGAGATGAGCTGTCTCACTTTTGGTTCATCTGAATTGGAGCTGAGCTCCAGTACTATAATTTGACATAAATTTAAACCATAGCCATTTAAGGGCATTTAAGTAATTTACGGGCATTGTAAAATGTTGTGAACGCACATTTGATTAGTAAAGTGAACTGTGTTTATTTTGCTCATATATAACGACCTTGCTGTATCACATTTCTTGCAAGAAAAAAATCAGATAATATTTTGATATTATTTTAATTCTTAAAAAGCTAACAAACATTACTGAAAACCTAACATCTGGCCACCTACAGTCAGGTCCATAAGTATTTGGACAGCGACACAATTTTTGTCATTTTGCCTCTGTACACCACCACAATGGATTTGAAATGAAGCAATCAAGATGTTATTGAAGTGTAGGCTAAAAATGCCTGACCAGATCTGATGCAAGATTACCTTGTACCAGAATGATGGGAAGAGAAGAGTATGGGGAGCCATACATGCCCACACCATGACATTACCACCAAAAACAGGAAGGCCAGATTAGAGTTTGCCAAACGACATCTAAAAAGGCCTTCACAGTTCTGGAACAACATCCTATGGACAGATGAGACCAAGATCAACTTGTACCAGAGTGATGGGAAGAAAAGAGTATGCAGAAGGAAAGGAACTGCTCATGATCCTAAGCATAGCACCTCATCAGTGAAGCATGGTGGTAGTGGGCATGTATGGCTGCCAATGGAACTGGTTCTCTTGTATTTATTGATGATGTGACTGCTGACAAAAGCAGCAGGATGAATTCTGAAGTGTTTCGGGCAATATTATCTGCTCATATTCAGCCAAATGCTTCAGAACTCATTGGACGGCGCTTCACAGTGCAGATGGACAATG
>CM040984.1:8648047-8681097 GCA_022985145.1 Pangasius djambal | reverse complement strand
GCACCGTTCACCTGATTTGGATGTAAATTCCCTCAAATTAAAGCTGACAGTCTGCAGTTAAAGCACATCTTGTTCGTTTCATTTGAAATCCAATGTGGTGGTGTACAGAGCCAAAAATGTTAGAATTGTGTCGATGTCCCAATATTTATGGACCTGACTGTAGATGCCAATGGAACTGGACCACTGGTGTTTACTGATGATGTGGCTAGTGTTAAAAGAAGCAGGATGAATTCTGAAGTGTATAGAGCTATACTTTCTGCACAGATTCAGTCAAATGCTGCAAAACCAATAGGACGGCGTGTCACAGTACAGATGGATAATGACACAAAACATACCGTGAAAGCAACCCAAGGACAACTCAAGCAACCAAAGGGCTTCTTAAGGCAAAGAAATTAAATGTTCTTAAATGTCCAATGACCTCAACCTAATTTTACTCAAGACAAAACTGAAGACAGAAAGACCCACAAACAGAAGGCAACTGCAGTAAAGGCCTGGCAAAGCATCTCAAGGGAGGAAACTCAGTATTTGGTGATGCCCGTTTGTTCCAGATTTCAGGCACTGCAAAGAATTTGCTTCCAAATATTAAAAATAATTCTAATATTTTTTATTATTTTGTCAAATTTATTTTGTTAGTTTGTCCATTTACTTTTGAGCCTATGAAAATTATGTAAAAAAAAAAACTGTAAAAATGGCTGTAATTTCTAAACGGTCAATGCAATATTTTTTGCTAAACCCCTTGAATTAAAGCTTCAATCAAATCTCAAGTGCTTCATTTCAAATCCATCGTGGTGGTGTACAGAGGCAAAATTATGAAAATTCTGTCACAGTCCAAATACTTATGGACCTAGCTGAATATGTATTTAGAAGTCCTAGACCTAGCCTTTTGGAAAACTCAGTCAAAGTTTATGAATGCTAAGAAATATAAACATTCACTTTCGAATTTGTCACATTGTTTTGGGAACATTAATGACCATCCAGTCAAGCACTTAGTACAGAAACAGATCTGATGAAAACTTCCACATGTTTATTTGTTTGGGGAAAAAAATGACAACAACTCAACCAATAAGATTGGGAATATAAGCCCATTTCCTCAAAAGTATAATAAAGTTAAGATTATCCTAATACAGTATGTACAAGGAGTATCCAGTATAATGTTTGTTCTACCATTTAATAGCAAACTTTGTGCTGCATTGCTTTAAGAAAATTAAGGGCCAAATAGTGACCAGCAAGAGGCCAAAAAGCTCTGCCTCACAGTCTGACATGGTGTTTTATGCATTTTTTTCAGCTGGTGCCACCTCCAGGAAGAGCTGCATGACCACTGTGAGTTTATCCAGCAGGCCTGGACACAGTTTAAAGTGAATTAATGGGATATAAATCAAAGCGCCACTTAAGATGAAGAGGGTGACATACAGGTACTCAAGCTGAGGATTGTCAACGATGGGTGCCAGAACCAGGAACACAGCCGCCAGCAGCACCACGATAGGGATAAAAATGGGTACCTGAGAAGATCAGATAAAAACAGAATAGCAAAGAGTTAAAGAAATAAAAAGAAAGAGTAATAATTTTTTTTGGTAAATTTAATCTGGTATCATAGTGCAGAGTGAGCATGTATTTTTACACAATTTGATTAGCAGATAAAGTATCTTCTTCATTTTCACATCATAATAGTTTAACAATCATGTGAAGCTCTCTCACCGTGTATGTACGAGGAAGCTCAGGACATTTTATTTTTAGATAGAGCAACCCCGATATTGTAACTCCATAGAAGAACCAGGCTGTAAAGCTGAAGATCAAATGGAGTAGATTTAGAGAAGAAATACAGAGATAATTTCTTGCATTAAAACTAGTCTCCACATGCAAAACCTGAGTTAATTAATATTCATAGTGCAGGTGCTACAAAGACATGGAGTTTAGCCAAATGATTTTTAGAGATAGTGCCTATCATGTTAATAACATTATTTACTTTACACAACAGCAATAATGTTGTATGATGTTGTATTAACCCATAACGTGATTGGATTAAAAGGTTGTAAAAAAAAATCACACCATTCAAAACACTCCTTCTTGTCCTCTCTGGGTGAATAATAATTATGTATTGAGCTTGTAGTCCCAGTGAAGCTGGAGGTTACATGTTAGACCTGTTATATGTTAGACCAGACCTGAAGAAGTTGACTATGCCCTGGAAATCCCCAGGAATGAGCACAATGAGGGAGATGATGGTGGTGAAGATAAGAGCTGGTGAGGGAGTGAGGCGCCGCACATGGGCCATGGCCAGGATATTAGGCTGAAAGAGCAACACATTTTTTTTTAACAATGTTTTAAATATTTAGTCTCAGTTTTTAATCAGGAAACTAATACTATACAATAACATTTCCATAAACCAAAATAGCACATGAAAATTCAATTTTTAAAAAATGGCCTGGTGGTGCAGCATGTAGCATTGCCTCTTCACAGCTCCAGGGTTCCATCCTGAGCCCGGATTACTGTTTGTGGGGAGTTCTGCTATTTCTACCTCCAAAAAAATATACTGGTAGGTGAACTGGCTACTCTAGATTGTCCAGGGGTGTGACTGAGTGGATGTGGATGTGTTTGTTTGATAGCGTGGCATCGCATCCATCGTGTATTCCCGCCTTATGCCCAGTGTTCCTGGGATAGGCTCCATCATCCATCCATCAATCATGAAGATGAATGAATGAAAACTAGACACACTGCCTCAGAAATGAACTGAAATACAGAAGTAGACTTGGCTGCATGATAACATTCTAGAGTGAGTACTACATTAACAGACTTTTCAAAAGTTAACACTGAGTGTGTCACCTGAAAAAAAGGCTGCTGCAGTTAAAAGGATGAAGGCAAAATAATGTTTTTTCTTGTTTTCCTTACCATATGACCTTCTCGGGCAGCTACAAAACAAACTCGTCCTCCACTGAAGAACGATCCATTCAGAGAGCCAAAAGATGACAGTGCTGCTGCGATAGACATCACCCAGCCCCAGCTGCCCAGGATTTTATTGCTGTTTTCAGAGGCGACACACTGCTCAGTCACTGACCAACAATATACTCAGTGTGTCATGCCATTTTTCTGAATGCACAAACAAAACAAAAAAACAAAACAAAACAAACTTACCCCCAAGTAACTGCCACAGCACTGGATACTATCATCTCTCTTGGAGTCATGGCAGCCAGATAACTGATATTGACCAGCAAGTAGAGGATTGTTACCATTGGGATGGCAATCATTAATGCCCGGGGGAGATTTACCTTACGCAAATAGATACAATGTAGAAATCAGTACACCTTTTACTGATATTTACAAATTTCATAACAATCACTAATTGACTTCTAGATACCCCTCAAAAAAGATCTCTGTTTCCATTAGAGCATGATAGAATAACATTTTGTTGTAGATAAATGAATATTTGTAACAATTAAGTATAATATTAAGAGATCCTCAACACAAAATATCTTACTTCTCACCTCTGGATGTTTCAACTCCTCAGTCACATAGTTTAGATTAGACCATCCTGAGAAAGACCAGAGTCCCTGATACACAGCCATTCCTATGGGACTGAGCCCCAACTTTGTGCCCTGAAAGGCAATGTCCAAATTGCCAAGGCTTTCCAGGCCACTCTGGACCACGGCCACCATTCCGCCAATCACAATTACTATCAGAGCCATCACTTTGGCCACCAGAAAGATAACTTGAATGGCCATGGTGAAGCGGACATTTAGCATATTGATGGTGGCCACCACCAAAATGCACACCACTGCTATATTTTTCACCACCATTATAGGTGGAATGCAGCCTGGATAAAAAGGTGCCACAGCATACTGAGCTAAACTCAGGGCCATGGCTGCAATACCTGCTGGCTTCAACACGATTATAAAAGTGAATGCCACAAAGAATGCAGGTAAGGGTCCATAGATTCTCAGGACGTAGATGAATTCACCTCCGGATTCTCTGAAGATGGTGCCGAGATCTGCATAAGTGAGTGCAGCACATAGAGTCACCAGGCCACACACAGCCCAGATGACCAAACTTGCTCCAGGGCTTCCAACGTTGGACATCACAAACTGAGGGGACATAAAGATCCCCGATCCTATCATAGTGCCTGCGACCAGAGATACTGCACTAATTAACCCTACCTCCCGCTTCAGCTTCAGCCTTTTATACTCTCTTCTTTTCATGATACAAGTGAAAATGAGCTTACCAAAGTTTGCAATGAAAGGAGAAAAAACTAGACACTAAGTCCAAAGTATTTCTGCTTACATATTAACATTTATAGCAGCTAGGAAAAAGGTACTGTAAAAAAAAAAAGCTTTAGGTCAACTTAAGGCAAATTAGAATAAATGCAACCAGATAGTTAGTTTTTCTTGTGAACATTTGAAGAACCTGTTTGTTTCTCATCATCTTTTAAGGCATTTAAGGCACTCCAGCTATTCCATATGTAGTGAGTCATGCAGTTGGTTTATATTTTAAGACTAAAATGGCACATTAATTGTTTCCGGTATGGTTGTAACGAGCAGGGCGTAGTTTACTCACTGCGTGATTGGTGACATTGGTGTGTGTATACATATTTAACTACCATTACATCTAATTCAAATGAATTAGACTCTGGTTAGCCAAACCTGGAGTGCTAGTGGTGTGTTGTGGTAAAGTGGTAGGGAAATGCTCAAAGACAATGGAATAATGAATGCTGAGGAATATAAACAGAATTCATACTGCTATATATTTCACTGATAAACAGACTTGTAGAAGGCCTTGTAGAGAGAATTGCCTATTTTTCACCTGAGAGAACAGTTCCACACCATTGTTAAAGTGGTAATAGGTCATCCATCACACTCGTAAATGGTAAAGCATGATTCATATTTGCATGACTGTTAAAGCCGCCTTTTCTAATTTTGCATTGTTTCACTGTGTAGATTACATGCAACAAGATCGTGATTTACTGCTGTTATCTTCCTCATATTTAACATGAGATAAGAATTACCTCAGGACGCTTAAGCTCTTCAGTCACAGAGTTCAGGTTGTTCCAGCCATCATAGGACCACAGACACTGATAGAAAGCCATTCCAATCACGCCAATGCTTTGGCTGGTCCCTTCAAATGCATTTTGAAGATTACTGGTGTTTCCTTGAATAAGCAACACCACACCACCGATGGAAATGACCAGCAATGCAAGGAATTTAACTGCCATGAGGACTGTGGTGACAACTATGGAAAAGCGTACATTCAGGCAGTTCACTATGACCAAGATTAAGAGGCCAACAGCAGCTACAGATTTCACCACCACAGCTGGAGGTGCACAGTTTTCATAGAAGGGTGCGACAGAATTCTGGGCAAAGCTGAGAGCCAGTCCAGTCATACCGGTTGGCCTCACAACCAGCACAGAGGTGAAGGCAAAAATAAAAGCCATCAGGTTGCCAGAAGTACGTATTATGTAGATGTATTCACCTCCAGATTCACGGATTACTGTTCCTAGCTCAGCATAACTCAGTGATGCCAACATTGCCAACAGTCCACAGCAGGCCCAGATCACCAAGCTAGCCCCAGGACTCCCGATGTTCAGCAGCACAGTCTGTGGGGACATGAAGATCCCTGAACCGATCATGACCCCGGCGATTAGGGACACTCCTCCCATTAGTCCCACCTCTGACTTTAGCTGAAGTTTCCTAGATGTGCTGTCCATGTCTATATGTGTTAGCAAATGGATTTCCAGTGCACACTTTTCACAGAAACTGCAAGGTGTTATGTGCACTGTGCTCCACCTGCAATTAAGTCAGTTAATAATTACAGGCTTGAGGCTACATTTAAACTCAGCCCTCTATTCAGTATTATCTGCAGATTAAGTAAGAGAAGCTATGTTAATGTCAAGCCACTCATTTAACGTCTTGTTTTAGTTTTAGTGTAAAATTGTGGAGATTTACACAAGCCTTTTCTGTTTGACAAGCTCTTGTTTTTGAATAACTCATCTTATCAGAAACAAAATGATTTTGTTTTTACCATGTAGCCATAGTAGTCAAACTATTAAAACATTATTTTACTTCATTGAATTACAATGTTCACAGTAACATCCAAGCCTGTTCAGGACTGAGCAAATGACAATAAACAAAAAACAATAAGCAGTGTTAAAGATGTATCTAGATCTAATTAAATAATGCCATGAATAACGAAATGATTAAGTGAATACTTGCATTGCAGTGTTCTTCAGTTTTTTTTAAGATAAGTAAAAACACAATCATTTATATATTAGATGTATATTTGAAATATATTTGCTGCTGTTCTTCTTAGCATTCTCCTCAGTTCCAGTCTGTTGACCTTCTGTTGCTTTAACTTTAATCTCATGGACTGAGCCTGGCACTGAACCTTATAGTCTTGCTAAAACATCAAAGGTAATCAATTTCTGTCTTTAGAAAGGTCATATTTCCATTAAACGTAAGGACTAAATGTTGATAAAAGTAGCATATAATTATAGTTCAAGGACAAAATGAGGCTTTAATATAACATGGTAGACAGCAAGCAAGTAATTTACTTCTTGTAATGACATACCAGTCCAGAAGATGTCACCATATAGCTAGTTTACCAATTCATCTAAAGCCAGAATGGACTCTTTCGTGAACAAGCTTGTAGACATTGAATTGAATTGAAAGCCAAGGAATTCTTGGCAATCCAGACTGACTTTAATATGATTGTCCCAATCAGTGGGTAATCAGCAGGACTTATTAAAGTAAAGCCATTTCTAATAATGGACTTCTTTAAATGTGAAGTATCTCACAGACACACTGGTTTGTAATTCACTCACCCACCAACACAAATCACTCACTCACATTTAATAGGTTTAAGATTCTCCACAAACGGGAGTTATTACACGCAATTTTGCCTTGTGCAAAGTCATATATCAGGTGGTGAGGCTAGTAGTGGGCCAGAGCATCCTATCCCAGAGGGCTGTCTAGCTTTGCCAGGGAGAACTGCACCTGCCAGTGTGTTAACCTGGCATAGGCAAAGATGTGCCTGGATAAACTTCTTTCACAAAATTTCTACCACGAAATTGTAGAGAAAACTCCCCTGGATGTATTTTGACCAACACAATGTTGTCTCAGAGAACGAGAATATGGTGAAGTCTCAGAATTTGCAAGAAGGACTTCAGGTCCAGATGGATGGCTCTCAACTCCAGTTAGTTGATGCACCTTAAACCAGGGGGCCACCTTCCCCCAGTACCTCTGAGGCACCAGACAGCCCCTAGCCTGTGAGGGAAGCATCAGTGGTGATTATCTCTCTCTGGTGGAAATCAGCTCCCAATGTGACTTCTGATAAAAATGCCAGCAGGCAGGTAGGTTCTGCAGGGCCAAACAGCACATATCTGGCAGAATGGATTCTGCCAACCAGACCTGACATTAAATATAAAGTTTGTAGAGAGTATACACATATCCTGGCCCAGATGCCAGTTCTTGCCATACATAATGCAATATCATAAGTTTTCACTATAGAGTCATCAGTGCGGCTGCACGCAGTACTGCACACATCTGGGTGTAGTGCTTCATCCAGTAAAACCACCAGTAATGCAACACAAACATCAACAGCGGGTGTATGTCCAAGGTCAATCTGTACAAAATCCATAATATTAGCCAGAAGACACACCATGGAGCCTGGGCATGGATGAACTGGGGGCCCACCAATATAGAGTTCAGTGTGGTGACTCAGACTGATTTCTGGGCTTCTTGTTCATTGGTTGTCACTTTGTCTGGATTTTTTTTTTTTTTTTTACAAACAACTGGCTGTTTAGACTGATGAGCCGAAGTCAGATTCAGCTCTGAGCCAGGATTAAATTATGCCAGCAAGCACATGTGTTAGCATAAGTTAGAGCCGGTGTCCTTAAGATGGCATTGGGCACATAGCCCATCATTGTTTTCCAAGAGATTCAGACATTGTCTGGATCAGCACAAGCATAGTTAGTCTGAAAATCTAAATTGAAATGAAAATCAAAGCAGCCCACAATCATGTTGACTGCTCCCTGCAAAATGATTTTGTCATTACTGCAGTTACAAGTTAGGACTGGTTGGTGCAATCCAACCCAAGTGAAGAAAAGCAGATGTTTGTGTAGAGGGAATACCCATTCCAAAACAAAAGGCTGTTCATCAGTGAGAATTCCGGCTAAGATTAGCGGGCTGAGCAATAAACAGTGCAAGGTATGTAGAGGGAACACCAAGTCTGTGATGCTTAACAGCATGTTAGCCACAAGCTGCATTAACCAGGAAATTAGCATAACCAACCAAAATGTGGACCACTGGTAGAATACCTCTGGCAGGAAAAATGAGAGGTACTGTCCTGCTCACTTGACTTGGACTTGTGCAGTTTATCAGTAACCTTCCAAGGTGAATTATACCAGCATGCTTAAAAACAGAGTGAGAAGCAACTCAGTGAAAGTATACAGTAAATAATAGCCATGTAGTGTGGGCAAGGTTGGCAACATGGCAGAGAAATAGTTAAATTCGCTGGAGCCTGCTTGAATTGAATATCCAAAATACAGGAACACTGACTGCTATGTGAAAAACAGTAAAGCAAAGATGGCTAGCGGATGCTATGCTGCTTTGTAGTGTTTAAAATAAGGAAAGGAAAAAAACACTCACTGTGACACTCTGACAATAGTCAAAGATTGCTACAGCTCAATATTGTGAATTTCGGACAGCTCAGTACTGTGTTTGAATAGTCAGACATGAGCGCAGGAATCAAGGACAAAGAGAATGATTGGTGTATCACAGCAGTATTTATTACAAATACTGTGTCTTACGTCACTATCTGACCTTGTTGAAATATCTCAGTATATGTGCACATGCACACATCCAGATAGTATATGTCAACCCCGGCAGTTAGCAAGGGAGAAATAGAACTCGTTAACATACAATGGAAAGCATAAATCAACCGAGCAATTAATTTAACTGAGAAATTAATTTATCAAAGGGGTGTTAATTTTTTTACCCACCCAATTTAAAGTGCCAGTTCAGGTACTCACATATTGCTAGTCTGGAAAACTGAAACCATAATTTGAAATGAAAATAACTTTTTTTTAACTATAATTAAAAATCAGTGTAATATATGTTATCAACTAATTCAACTAATACTGCGTACAGTTGAAGAGTTTGTGCTAGCCCTCCTTTTTCATAGAACGTACTTTTCAGGGCCTATGGCAATTCGTCTTCATTGATAGAACAATAATATGTTAAAGAAATTACTAGCTTTTGGCCCTTCAACGGCTCGCAAAATGCTGATGTATCCCACACAGAATGAGTTTGCCATACTTGCCCCTGTTCTAAGGGGACAAGTGAACCCAAATCATGCCAGCAAAATGCCTTTGTAATATAAGGGATCTACCCATTTTTACTTTAATATGTAATTCGTCTGTATACCATGTGATAGTTACCTGTGGATGCTTAAGCTCTTCTGTGACTGAATTCAGAGTGCTCCAACCGTCATAGGCCCACAGACACTGATAGAAAGCCATTCCAATCACACCAATGCTATGGTTTGTCCCCTCGAATGCATTCTGAAGATTACTGGTGTTTCTTTGAATAAGCAGCACCACACCACCAATGGAAATAACTGCCAGTGCAAGGAACTTAGCTGCCAAGAGGATTGTGGTGACAGCCATGGAAGAGCGCACATTCAGGCAGTTTACTATGGCCAAGAGCAGGAGGCCACAAGCAGCTACAGACTTCACTACCAGGGTTGGAGGTTCACAACCTTCATAGAAGGGTGCAACAGCATTCTGGGCAAAGCTGAGAGCCAATCCAGTGTTGCTGCTTGGCCTCACAACCACAAGAGAAGTGAAGGCAAATATAAAGGCCATCAGGTTGCCAGAAGTGCGTAGTATATAGATGTATTCACCTCCAGATTCACGGATCACTGTTCCCAGCTCGGCGTAGCTCAGTGTTGCCAGCATTGACAAAATGCCACATCCAGCCCAGATCACCAAGCTAGCCCCAGGACTCCCAATGTTCAGCAGCACAGTCTGTGGGGACATGAAGATCCCTGAGCCGATCATGACCCCTGTGATGAGGGACACTCCTCCCATCAGTCCCACCTCTGACTTTAGCTGAAGTTTCCTAGGTGTGCTGTCCATGTCTATTGGTGTATTAGGGAATGGCATTTCCAACTGATGTACTTTTTACAGACACTGTAAAATTGTAGTTTCCACTGCCCTACCTACAACTACGTCAGTTAATAATTACAGGCTTAAGGCCACATTTAAACTCAACCCTCTATTCATTATTACCTACTGCATACGAGAAGCTGTGTTTTTATCTCTGGCCACTCATTTAACATTTTGTGGCTTATTTTCCCCCTTTGTTCAGGACTTAAAGTTAAAGTGTTACAAAAGTACACTTCAAAAGTACAATCCCATCAGTAACAAAGTCCTTGATTTTTTTAACAAGATAATCATACTAATCACACTATTAAAACATTCTATTACTTCATAAAGTTACTCAATAACCTCTAAACCTAATATGAATCAAGACTGAACAAATAGTGGAAACATTAAGCAGTGTTATCTATTAGATATTTTACAGACCGAGACATGTTTAGAACTGCAGAAGAGTGTAATATGGCGAAAACTTTGTGAACAAATGACCATCACACCAATACAGTGTGTGTCCATTCCAAAACCATGGGCATTAATATGGTATTTCAGAAACTGCTGATCAGAATGGTGCAAAAAAATGGTGCAAAAAATAAATAAATAAATAAATAAATCCAAGTTCTGTGGGCAGAAATGCCTTGTTGAGGACAGAGGTCAGAGTAGAATAGTCATAATCTTTCAGGCTGACAGGAAGGCTATGGTAACTCAAATAACCACTCTTTACGACTGTGGTGAGCAGAAAAGCATCTCAGAATGCAAAACACACCGAACCTTAAGGTAGATGGGCTACAACAGCAGAAGACCACATCGGAGTCCACTCCTGTGAGCCAAAAAAGAAATGCAATCTGAGGCTACAGTGGGCACAGGCTCACCAAAGCTGGGCAATTAGAGGTGCTGATGCTTGAACAGGGGCCCAACCTTTTAACCATTGAACCACCACTGCCCTAAATATTTTGCTCTTGTTTTTTGCAGTATTTTCTGTTAACTTTAGAGACAGTCATTCATGAAAATCCCAGGAGATCTGCAGTTTCTGAAATACTGAAACCATCCCCACTGGCACCAAAAACCATGGTCAAAGTAAATGAGATCACATTTTTCCCCATTGTGATGTTTGATGTGAACTGAAGCTCTTGATCTGTACCTGCATGAGTTTATGCATTGCACTGCTGCTGCACATTTGGCTGACTGGATAATTGCATGAATGAGCAAGGCCTACAGATGTATAAAGTGTATAAAGTATAAAGCGGCATATCTGTTGTTCTTCTCAGCGGTCTCCTCAGTTCCAGCATGAAGTTCTTCTGTTGCTGTAAATCCTCTGTACATCAAATTTAATCAAGAGCTGTCTTTATAAAAGCCACAATATTTCCATTAATATGTAGGACCGCCGATGGATGTGGCATATAATTATAATTTGAGGAACAAATGAGGCTTTACAATGACATGGCTAAAACGTAGAAACTCTTATCTGTATTCACTTTAAAATGAAAATCTCTAAAAAAAGTTTTTTAAAAAAAAGGAAAAAAGGAATTTATCTGAAGCCAATATTATGTAATGACAAATTTATCCAGAAGATGTCATCATAGAGCAGGTTTACCAGTTCCGCAGTTCAAAACCAGCATGGTATCTTACAGTAGGTGATAACACTGAGCAACCCAGGCTGACTTTCACCTTTTCAGTCACAATGAGCTGACAATCAGAAGCACATATCAATGTAAAGCCATTTCTCATAATAGACTTTTTTTAAAGTGCCACATAGATGGCTTGTAATACACTAACTCACTATGTGTATTACTATAAAAAAGTGTATATTGCATGCTCCAACTCTTGGCCTTCTCGTTTGGTTTTTAATTAATATGAAATCATCTTAATGAACTTAGATGAATAATGTTGTCCTTGCTACCATTTTGGGAGCTAATATTACTGAGTCAGAGCAGGAAATGCATTTTCAGTTTATTTGCAGAGAAAACATTGCACTGCTTGCACTGAAGCCTGAATAAGCATATAGACTTGTGTCAGTTTGGGTCATGGTCAAGCCCAATTTCACCATCCATTTTTGTCAACAGATCTACTCAGAGAGAAAGCTGCCTGTGTGTCTTGACAATCAGTGAAAGCAGCAGGGCAAACAAAGGTCTTGCTGACCATCTCGAGGCCACAAATAAGGGTCTATGGCCTAGTTTCTCAATACTGCACAGAGGAGAAAGAATCAGTTATAGATGAGAAAAGGCATATATCAGTTTGTTGGGACAGTCAGGGGCAAGAATATCCCATCCAAGCCGGCTGTCTAGCTCTGCCAGGGAGAACCACAGCTGGCAAAGGGTTAACTTGCCAAGGGTTATAACTTGGCACACTTGCCACATGTGCCTGGACAAACTCTTCCCAAATCTGGGCTACCAACAATGTGCACACACCACTTCCCTGGATGTATGGTCCCTCTTGATAGTGCATCTCCCGCAGCACTACACAGCCCTGGAAGTTGAATTGCTCTCAAAGAGCCCAGATGTGATTAGGCCCACATGTCGAGCATGATGAAAACAGTCCCTCGTCCTCATACCACTCTGATTCCTCATATAACTAACTATCACGATGTTGTCTCAGCGGACACGAACATGGCAAATTTTGAGAACCATCATGAAGGGCCAGATGAACTGCCCTCAACTGATTGATGCCCCTTAATCCAGGCAGTCACATGACAACCTCCCTAGCCTGTGGGTGAAGAATCCATGGTGATTAACCCTATCTGTTGGGGAACAGCCCCAATGGCACTCCTTCGGCTAGAAATGCCTTTCACTGCGAGCAAGCTAATGATTGCATTCTCCTGTGACAAGGACACATTTCAGTCTGTAGAATTTGGGGTACAGTTTTAGGCTGATGCCCTATCTCTGGAATGCCTGCAGTTTTAGGCGAATATACTGATACCACAGGTAGCAGACTTGCTGAACCTCATTGACAAGTGTGATAATATCTGCCACAAGCTGGTATTATGGGGTGGTTAGCATTCTTAGTGAGTCCAACTTCATGCTGCTGAACTATGTGATCTGCTTTGATTTTAGGGAGGTCTCAACTGCATTCACTGTGAGCCTAAGTGTAACAATGTGACACAATGTGGCCCAAAGTGAGTTACAGCAGATTTTGTCAGAGCACAGCTGCGTCTCTCAATAGACATGCATTACTAGGTTATTATAAATCTGGTCACCTGAAAGGGTTTAATCCAAACCTTACTAATGCAAAAATGAGTATAAAGAATATAAATAATCATGACAAAATTGTGGTTAATATGATTTTTTTTTTAAAAAATGTTTCAAACTAATTCAATTAAATTAACACAGTATAACTGGTTTAGTTTATGTGGATGAAATGTTCATGAATAAAAATGTCCTGTTATAAGCAATAGATCACAGATTTTATAGCAAGCCATCACTACTGAAATCTGCTACCTATGATTAGTACAATCTCAAAAAAGTCGAGCATGCAAATGTGTCGAGCATGCAAAAGGAAAGCAATGAAATGTGTAGGACACTGTGTACAGATTCTTTTCCCCTTTCATTTAGATGGTTATATTTGAAATTTTGAAATATTTGACTCCTATGGCTCATTCATTATAGGATCATGGTGATCAGTCAGAATAATTTGTATTGATTTGCAGTGACACTTCCCTCTAAGGCACAAGTATCAAACTCAAATTCTGGACACATCAGCATTTTTGCTGATGAGCCCTTGAGGGTCATAAGCTAAGGCTATTAATTTTTTTTAACATATTATCTATTCTATTGATAAACACCTGAAAGTAGAATTAATTGGATGCTTCTAGGAAAAAGGATGGACATTCAACTGAATCTATTCAGAAACTATTCAGCTATATTAGGTGAACTGTAATAATGTTATTTTATGGCAACTTTAGTAATAACATTATTCAGATTCGTTGATGGTGCATCACGCTTATCAATATAATTGTACAAATCATGTAGTGATTTTACTTAATATATATGTACTCATTCCCCCCAACCCCCACCCCCAATTAATTCCTGCCTACAACACTGCCTACACCTGATGCATTTCTGAATCATTTTAGATGCATGTCAGACAATTTTTAACCTGGTCCATTTTAACCAGTGTTTCAGCCCTGTGAGGCGTGAGTCCACACGCACTGCACAGTGGCAAGTGCAGAACTAGATAAAAATAATGAGTAATACTACCACATATCAATTTTATTTATATGTTTTGATATGATAAACCAAACCATGGTTTAAGATATGTGGAACCAAACCATGCCAGCAAGATATTTACCACAGTATTAAAGACACACCAGATTTTCTGTCTGTCACTCAACTATATAGCATGTGATAGTTACCTCAGGATGCTTAAGCTCTTCAGTCACTGAATTCAGAATGCTCCAGCCATCGTAGGCCCACAGACACTGATAGAAAGTCTTCCCTATGACACTGATGCTTCTGTTGGTCCCCTCAAACGCATTCTGAAGATTACCAGTGTTTCCTTGAATTAACAAAACCACACCACCAATGGAAATTACCAGCAGTGCAAGGAACTTAGCTGCCATGAGGATCACGGTGATAGCCATGGAAGAGCGCACATTCAGGCAGTTCACTATGGCCAAGAGCAGGAGGCCACAAGCAGCTACACACTTCACTACCAGGGTTGGAGGATCACAGTTATAATAGAAGGGTGCAACAGCATTGTGCGCAAAGCTGAGAGCCAGTCCACACATGCTGCTTGGCCTCACAACCAAGAGGGATGTGAAGGCATAAATAAAGGCCATCAGGTTGCCAGAAGTGCGCAGTATGTAGATGTATTTGCCTCCAGATTCACAGATCACTGTACCCAGCTCAGCATAGCTCAGTGATCCCAGCATTGATAACACACCACCAGCAGCCCAGATCACCAAGCTAGCCCCAGGACTCCCGATGTTCCGCAGCACAGTCTGTGGGGACATGAAGATCCCTGAGCCGATCATGGCCCCTGCGATGAGGGACACTCCTCCCATCAGTCCCACCTCTGACTTTAGCTGAAGTTTCCTAGGTGTTTTTTCCATGTCTAAAGGTGTATTACGGAATAGTCTTTCCAACTGATGTACTTTTTACAGACACTGTATAATGTTATAGTGCATACTGCACCACCTTCTTCTACGTCAGTTAATAATTACAGGCTTAAGGCCACATTTCAATTCAACCATCTATTTAGTATTATCCACTGCATAGAAGAAGCTACGTTTATATCTCTGGCCACTCATTTAACTGTTTCTGTCCCCTTTGGTCTGGACTTATAGTTAAAGTGTTATAAAAGTACAAAGGTTTACACAGTTTTCTTTTTCACAAACTTGTTATCGAATAACTGCTTTGATCAGTCAAAAACGCGTACAAAGTTTTCACTTTTTACAGGTCAGTCTGGGCTATACGTCAGGCTCTTATGACTTTATTTTACTTCATACCCACAGTAACTTAATTTAAACTTGATATAAATCAAGGTTGAACATTCCATGGATAACACGTACCACATTTTATTTGTGTTGACTTTTGAATGATCATTATTAAATTGTAACTTTTAGGTCAGCATGAAAAGAACTAACTTGAAGTCAGTATCTTGTAATGACATGCTGTTCCAGAAGATGTCCTCGTATAACTAGTTTACAGATTCAGCAGCCTAAAATTAGCATTGATCTATGCAAGTGTGATCAAACTTGCAGGCATTAAGGGCATGGAATTGTTTAAGATAAACAGTTTAACAATCTGGGGGGAAATGCTTGATTTGCAGTTACATAATCAAAACCAATATCATCAGAAGAGCTGAGAAAGTGCTGCACTGTCCCTCTGGTCCTGTCCCAGTAAAACCAAAAATAACAGAAATGCATATTTATTTATTAAAGTGGTATAAATTCACACATTTTCTTTGTAAGTAAATTCACCACCTATCTGATTTTTAACTATGTATCCTATATATAAACAGCCTGATGAAAATGTGGCTGATTTAGACCTTCACATATGCATGGAGATGACTTTATTAAATACAGGCCTTGTACACTTTTCCACTGTGTGTAACCAGTGCCACCTGGTTACACACACCTTGTAAACCTCATGATGTTTATATTGCATAACACAGTTTGAAGAGGCAAAGCAGCCACCTTGTGGTTACCACATTGTGGACATGTATAGGCTAAAAGATCTGTGGATGGCATGGCGGCACAGTAGGTAGCATTACCCCCTCCCAGCTCCAGCATCCTGGTTTCAGTCCTGTGCTCAGGTTAATGCTAATGCATAAGGAATTAGTGGGAGCTTGCATCCACTGAAGCCCATTCATCAATGACGCTCAAATTGTATCTCATTTTGCTCAGACATAATGTATGACAGTTTGATAAATGAGATGCAGATCAATGAATAAGAGCCAGTGTGCAGGTCATCAGCATTTGCAGGGTTGGATATGGTCTATTTGAACAAAGTACTGTATTGGTCAAAAACTAGATTTTGTCCTAGGCCTGGACAATATGCAACATATACACTACTATATGGCCAAATGTTAACTCAGCTGGCTTGCGCTATGTACCTCAACCCCACTGAACACCTTTTGAATTAACTGTAACACCAACTGCACCCTAATCCTCCTCACCCGATATCAGTGTCTGACCTCACTAATGCTCTTGTGGCTGAATGGGCACAAATCCCCACAGCCACACTCTAGTGTCTAGTGTAAAATCTAGTGGAAAGCCTTTACGTTATTATAACATTATTATAGTAGCAAGAGGGACTAAATCCGGATTGGGATGTTCAAAAGCAGGTGGCCACAAACTTTATAATATTCATTTTTGTCATCAGAATCAGAATCACTTTATCCATCAAATGCACAGTACACAGGGATTTAACTTGGCATATCAGCGCTGCTAAATAACTGCTAAATGCTATATTTACTGCTAAATAACAAACAGTTACACTTACAAGATAACTCACACTATAGATACAGTGCTATCAATCATCATTATACAGAAACATTGTCAAAATTTTACTTTCATTTTAACATCTCAAGCAGACCAACCTGAATTACTGAACAAACATAGACTTTAACTGTCTAATCTAAAAGTATTGGTTTCAGTATTCAGTATTCAATCCAGACCTGTACTTCAGCTAGGTTGCGGAGATCAGCTCTGGGAAGAAAAGCACCAAGGAGCTGTGTAAGAGTGATGTTTCACATCACTGACACTGTCCCTTCGATTTAACATTAAGCTTAAAATATAGCTGAACCTTTTTAGTAAGGGGTCCAAGCATTATGCAATGTACTGTGGCAAAATGAAGGTTATGACGTGATCCTTCATGTTCGGCCCTGTGACGATGATTTGCGTGATTGATGTTGTCATTTTTAAAGAGAGATGTTTACATGAGCATTTTAGTTAATCTGTTAATTATAATGTCACACGGTTGTGAAATAACAGAACCTTTGATTAATTATAATGTCACGTAGTTGTGGAATAACACAGCACTTTTTGTTGACCTTTAGGGTGTGGTCTTAAATTGCCTTGCCTTGATGTTGATACAAGAATGCATTGCTGAAATACAGGTTCACTTCCTGCATGCCGTCATTGCTATCAAATTTATTAGGGCGTCATTAGTAAACAGTTGGGAATATTAAAAAAATCCTTCAATCATTTTTGGGAGAAATAAAATATCATAAGTAAAATATGCTTCTGTTGTTGTTGTTGTTGTTGTTCTTTCGGCTGTTCCTGCCACAGCGGATCATTGGTCCGCATATTTGATTTGGCACAGTTTTTATGCCGGATGCCCTTCCTGACGCAACCCTCCCCAATTTTTATCCGGGCTTGGGACCGGCACTGGGAGTGCACTGTCTTGTGCATCCCCAGTGGCTGGGGCTGGTTCCCTGGCCAGGAATCAGACTCAGGCCACAGAAGTGAGAGTGCAATGGCCTAACCACTAGCCTTCCAGGGACCCAAAATATGCTTCTGATGTAAATAAACAATATTTAACATTAGCCAAAATTCAACTTGTTGCCTAGCTAATTATGTTACAGTATCTACTGGAATCAGTGCTAGTGTAACCTGGCAATTTAGTAACAGAAAGCAGGCCAACTTAGGTAAATATAGACAGTTAATGTTAGCAAATTTGTGAAACCTACCTCAACATAATAATAAACCTACCTCAACAAAATAATAAAAACATGCTTTTCATGCCTTCTATGGAAGCAAAGGAGACACTTCATTTTATGCAAGTTTTGAAATATTTTACTGAGGGACAGTGTTCTCATCCTCACCTTCAACACTGCAGTCCAGTGGCTGATCCATCTTCAAACGCACACAGATTTAAAGTGTTAACTACATTGTGTAGCGTGAGAAAGTCATGACCTAGAATTGGCACAATTCTAGATTTTTTGATGACCTACGTACACTGGATGCGGAACTGAAATGAGTGGATGATAAACTGAGCCCATATGATTGATATGTAGTTTACAGTCTTTGGCTGTATGGGAGAAGAAGAGAAGATTTGGAATGAGTACTGATTTAAAGGTCTAAATAAAAATGTAAGGAGTAAAAGGAGTAACGAGTAATTAAAAAGTACAAATATTCAATATTAATAATACTTATTTAAAGTATAAATATGTATTATAAAAATATAAATATGTATATAAATATGTAAATATTATACATATTTCATGTATGGTACGTATGGTAACAGAATAATAGTTTCAATTAAGTATCAAGTATTATATAACAATAAGTATTTTCCACCCCTGATTATCAGTTTATAAAATTCTTACAATATAAATGTCTATGTGTTTGTGAAATTAGATGATGCTCAGTATAATTTACTAGCATTTATTTAATAAATAATAAAATTTATTTCTAATTTAAAAATTAAAGATAATTAATGCAACATTGGCTCGATATGAGAACAATTTTAAAGTTGGTTTAGAGAAATTAATCAGCTACCTGCAAAAATGCTGCAGTTGTGCTATCTTTATTTTTATATCTTGCATCTGTTGCAACAAATTAACAAATATACAAATTAATACAAATTAAGTTGTTCAGTATACTGTAGATATTACAAACTTGGTCTGACATCCAGGTTGTGTTTTACAATCCAGTGTATCACTGTAGACTGTACTGTACGCTGATTAAATCACTGTATGGGTGGATGGGATTACATTTGTTGCCCAGCCACAGCCTGCTATAGAGATCAATCATGCAATGAAGGTGTGATGTGACACAAATGAAGTGTTCAAACACATGCACACGAGGGTCATAAAGACAACACAGAGTGAGAGAGGGAGGGATTTAGACACTGTGATGGACACTATTCAAAATTTACCAGATTTAGTCTTTTATATTAGTGTATTTGAAATGTGACTATGTGAAATGTGAATAAGAATTAACTAGGCATAAGTACTGAATAGGCCAATTGCATATATCCAACTGTTTAATATTTTTATATTTTTTCTATAACTTTCATTTAAAAATGTGTTCCAGGATGCTATTTATCGCACTGCCCAACATTTTAAGTGTATAATGCTTAAATGGTATTTTGGCTCAAACTCATATCAAGCCCCACATCACTGAGCTGACAGAGCTTTAGTGTGGCATGAGGTAGACTCAGACATCAGATCAACAGCCAGCTGCTTCCAATTACATTCAAGCAAAGCTTGTGCAGGATCCCTCATTAGGAATGAAAACCCAAAGCCACATGGCAGCAACCTGTGGGAATCATGGAGCAATAAGAAAGTCTCTTCACCACAATTATAGTCACACTGACACATGCAGGATCTCATAGATGTGTAGTGTAAAACATGCTTTTTTTCAGCATCTGCAAACATATGTGCATGCCTATTCTGAGGTCATTCGTAAATGCTATACCACGGAATATTATTCAGAATTGTGAATATATCGGCTATACAATATCTACTTCAGCCTGTTACTTAAATCATGAAGAGATTCTATTTTGTCCAGACAAAGTGCACAAAAGTAACTGTGAATCATTCCACATGTATGGCTCAGTCAGCAGCAGATTCCAGACAGGAACTGATACCATAAGCAATGATGCAGTGTATAATCATGCTGACCACAGAGAGAAAAGACACTGATTTCGTCAGTCTACATGGGAAAAGATATGACTTCAGCTGTGCAATCATCATTTCCTATAAGTTCCACAAAAAAATATGAAGCCTTGTAAAAGTCTTCGTTCAGCATCATTCCTCATTGGATTGTCAGGTGGTAATTATGCCTAAACCAGAGCCTTGCTGAGTTTATCTTGAAATGTCTTCAATCACAGCTCAATTCACTGGGCAGAAATGGACTGTTACTGTACTGCAGCACTGTTCCAAATCCCAAGGAAAAAAACAGACTAGCAAGTGAAATTATATATGGACGAAGTAGTGCTAGTGGCACTGAGTAGGAAACAACTCAGTCATGGGTTTAAGTGGTTGGATAACTCTTCTTTGAGTTTGCCATTCCATGTGAAATTTTAGACTAGGGTGACTATTAAAAACATCTTTTAATATCACATCTGAGTTTACCAGCAGAGAAAGTAAGATTTGGACTTATAAGTAGGTTGAGTTTTACAGGATTATTATTGCTCAAGAGTTTGTGATGTGGCAATACTAAAAACCAAACATCACTTCCAAGTCATGACTGGAGGTTTAGCTCACTGTCAGTGAAGGACGTTCATTTGTCAGGGGATCCATCCTGTATAAAAAAAAAAAGAAGAAAAGAAAAAAAAAAAGAAAAAGATCTTTAGTAGATTTGTACTCTGAATCATTGCTTGATTAAAAAAATCCTCATGAATGAACGAATGAAAACAAATGAAAAACAATGAATTAACTTAAAAATGCAGGATTTTCTCCAACCGGTCTGATGCCAGTGTCATTTTTTTGTCTTTTATCTAGTTTAATGTCCTTTGATAAACATGCTTTACACTGAGAATATGCTAAGCAAGGAAAATTGAGTTATAAAAATTCCGAATACACTGTCAATAAGGACACCCCGCATTTTGACCCTAATGCACTTTCTGTGTTACCACTCGAGTCCTCGCTTTCACCCTTCCCCTTGATGAGTCTGTCTGGTTGTGATTAACTCCCTCACTGGAGCTCTTCAACCCTGCTATAGGGACTTCCAGATCGCACTTCCAGGAGAACAGGGGTTCTCAAACTTTTTGCAGCCAGGAACTTTAACTGTAAAAATAAATTTTACAGTTCAAATTTATTTTATAAACATAATTTAATTATTCAAATATTAGGATCATTAATTAAATATTTACTGCCTATTTATCAAAATCATATACCTTTTTATTCTGAAAATATAACAGAGTGCATTAGGTCCAAGTCAACATTATTTATAAGCCTACATGTTTCTGGGGTAATCCAAACCCATTTATTTCAAGTGATCAGTCAAACAGTCCAATAACTAGACGAAAACAATAATAAATAGAACATCTTTGATCATGTTTGGGATTTCCACCACTGTAACAAAATAGAAAAAAATGGCTATGACTATGCCTCATGGACCTCTGGGGGCTCCCAGCCCACTGTCCTAGACACAATAAATACAAGATACAAGACCTTGCAAAAAGACTTGCACAATACAGAAGGCAATATAATTGTTTACTTTGGAGTTCTTTGGGGATCTGGCTAGCGTAAAGTAGAAGCTGCCAAGAACTCCAGCCCAAGTTTTCAGAGTCATGTCCACCTAATGCTCCACACCCCCCCCCCCCCCCCCCCCCCCCCCCCCCCACACACACACACACACACAATATTACAGTACCACTCTTCAAAATGAAGGAGTTATGAAATAACTGCAGTTTGTGAAAAGACCATGTCGGAAACTTCACCTTCCTCCCAGTTCACTTCCTATAAATTCCCATCTCTCTCTTTTTCTTCTTGTGATGGACGGTCTGCACCCACCATTTGTGCGTTTCTTCCCTATTATTAAACAATTCCTAACCAAGACTCTTCAGGGGGCCTGCCTGTCTGGCTCACAGCAGAAGCCAGGCAGAACTCCAGCCCAAGTTCTCAGAGTTTTCCCTCCCATTAGTTCCACAATCACTCTTCAAGCCATTTAGTTGACAACGTGGTCTGTACTAGCAAACTATGCTTTAATAAGGTGCCTCCAAGAAGCTTAACCACAGTCACCAGATAAGATGGCTACTCACAGAGGGGAGGAATGTGTCAGATGCCACAACCTCACATGAACACAGCTGGCTGGCAGACTCCTAAAATATACCATGATCTTATTTCATGCAGCACACAAACACACAAAACATTCATGCTTGTCTTCAGGGATGTCACTGGAATAGCACCCACAATTCGACCCTATGCCCCATCCTGTCCACTACTGTCTGCAAATGAATGATGTCTGGGGTTGCCATTACTTGAAGTCTCCATCCAAATACTTTTCTTGATGGTGGAACAAGCTACTGACCGTGATTCTAATACACTCACATGCTCTGTATGTTCCCTGTTGCTTTATGCCTTAGTATGTAACTGTTAATTGGTTGCATGTTGTGTGATATTTGGTTTCTCTCCTGTTCAGTGTATTTTTTATCCTAGAATTGTATGTACTGTGCACTTACTGTATCATCAGAGTTGTGTGTTGCATAATATCGGGATTCTTCCTTTATTATTTTACACTGCTGAATTGTACTTTGCACCATGTTTATTTGCACTTGTAGATAACTGCCTTGTAGCACTTGGCAGCACTTTCAGATTTTGCTCAAATCCATTTCTGATTTGACACTTCACAAAGTCATCTTAACTGGGGGTGAGAGAGAGAGTGTTCACTGTAATGCTACCATTTATTGATAACCCTTGCTCTGTGATGCTTTTGGAAAACTTGACCCTGACAGTTTTTATCCATTGTAGTGGTTGTGAAATACAGTCCATGCATTGGATATGTATCTGGATATGTAACATGCTTTGTTCACCCAGCAGTACAAATTAGAATTGTTTCTTAAAGTGACATGTCTAGAAATCCATAATTAGATTTGAGACCACCTATCAATACAAGTTGAATACCATGTTTCTAGCCTTTCACACCGCAAAAAAAATAAAAAATAAAAAAAATCCTGCAAAAATCAAAATCAATCTGTCTGAATAAAGTACCTTAAATCTTTAAAAATTTAAATTTTTTATTCATATTGGTCTTAAAAATATATATATCAAATTTGGGTGACATCATCCTTGTAATATGAACATAGTTATAGTTGTGTAGCACTTGCATCAACGTTCATGTTTCATAGTTGAGTTGGACAATACTTATTAGACAATGTTGAAAGTGATAGTCAGTCTTGTTTCCTCTTTGAGCAGCAATCACTGAACAATATAACAATCTAACAGTCAGAATACCTAACCCAGAGTCCTGGCATGCTCATATATACAGTTATGATTGTTGGTTTGATTGCAAGGGTCACATCCTCAGTCAGTCAGATTACCATCTTCTTTGGAATCTTTGGAATTAATAATTATTTTCTTCAACTCTAACAGCACTAACTTAATAGAAGATTAGAAAGCATTACATTATTATTGTTGTATCAGTGTTATATATTCTAATATATACTTTTGAATAAGTAAAACATCACTTTAGTCATCTTAACACTGAACTGCAACAGTAAAGTGATTTTAAAACCTTTATAAAGAAGACTTTTCTAATTTTTAAAGCTTATATTAGATATTGCTGCAACTACTAGTGAACTGTTTGTACAGCTTAATACCTGCAAAAAACATTTACTTTCTATAATTAAGGTAACTTAATGGGATTAGCCATCCATTTTATTTGTCACCATTAACCTGCTACCTATACAAGCTATGCAGATAAAGACTTTAGGTTAAAAAAAAAAGATTGTAAACTGTTTGGAGTTATCAGGATTTCTGCATGAGTGGCTCCTTCTATGATCTTCATCTAAAACCAGCTTTAATTCAATTCAATTCAATTTTACTTGTATAGATGGACATTGTCACAATGCAGCTTTACAGAAATAAATACATTCAAGATATATGTTGTAAATGTATGAATTTGTCCCTAATGAGCAAGCCAGAGGTGACGGTGGCAAGGAAAATCTCCCTGAGACGATATCAGGAAGAAACCTTGAGAGGAACCAGACTCAAAAGGGAACCCATCCTCATCTGGGTGACACTGGATAGTGCAATTATAAATAAATCCCTTCTAGAACTGTGTATTACATGGACAAATAGTGCAATTGTTTACACATTGTTTACAGTTTACACATGAAGTCTGCTCTCTCTGCTACAATGCTCATCTAAAAGCCATCAATAGTTTCAAGTTTCAAGTTTATTTGTCATGTGTACAAAATGTCAGGGACAGTTGTACATTGAAATGCTTGTTGTGAGGCTCAGGTACTCTACAGTTGTACAATATAACAATATAAAATATATACACAAGAAGATAAGGGAGATTATGTACAAATATCATATATATATATATATATATATATCATTATGAAGAATATATTAGGGAACTGGTATGTACGCCTAATAAGTAAATAGGTAACGTGCAGATCCTAACTGCAGACACTGGAATATGTGCAGTCACAGTATGTGAATGAGAGTGCAAAAGGTAGTAAAATAAATAGTAGCGGTGTGCAATGTGTAGTGTCAAAGCATTCATTTATAGACAGAGAAGGGTATAATAAGCAGAAGTACAAAGCAGCATTTGAAAAATGTACAATAACTTAGAGGTAGTAGTATACAGTACGTGGTATGTAATAAATATGATGCATATATTGCACAGAGACTGGACTGAGTCCTTAGCAGCAATAAAGTGGTAATAGTGCCCTTAGAAATATTGCAACATGCCCAAAAGTGACAGAAAGTTGTGAAGAAATTGTCCATGAGTGTCTGTGAGCTGTCAGTGAGGTGACCAGTGTGTGAGAGTGTGAGAGAGTGAGAAGTGTGGGGTGATAGTGGAGGAATGAGTGAAAGAGTGGGAGAGGGAGCAATGACTGGATTACAGTTTATTCAGGATCCTGATGGCCTGCAGGTAGAAACTGTTCTTAAAACTGCTGGTTCTGGATTGAATGCTACGGTACCATCTGCCTGATAGCAGTCCGGGAAACAGTCCATGTGCTGGGTGATTGCGGTCTGTGGTGATTTTGTGAGATTTCCTCAGACTGGAAGATGATGGCTGGGAGTTTGTTGCCAATGATGAGTTCGGCTCTCACGACTCTCTGGAGGGCCTTGCAATCACGGTGGGAGCATCTGCCAAACCAGACAGTCATGCACACAGTCAGAATGCTCTCTATGGTGCATTTGTAGATGTTGGTTAGGATGTTGGGGAGAGAATAAACTTCCTGAGCCTCTGCAAGAAGTAGAGTTGCTGATGATCACACATCACATCACGGCTGTCTTTGTGTGAACAGGTGGATAGCAGAGGATTATGAGCAACTCATGGGACAGCTACAAATACAGTAGTGGCAATGGCAAAACATAAACAAAACATGCTAATAGTCATGCTAATTCTTCCAAACTCACTTCCAAACCCAGTCGCGCTGACTGATGACGTAAGCAGAACATAATCATTTTCTTTAATAGCAAATCTATCCTTAGAGGATCATCATCATGCAGTGTGGCAAGTAAAAATCTTAAAAGACTTATGTAATCGCATAGTGTAAAACTTAGCTCTGACCTAGTGAACCAGCATGAGGATATGTTTTTGATAGAGACGGCTTTTGAAGAGCACTTCTGTAAGTCGCGTCTGCCAAATGCCATAAATGTAAATGTAAATATCATACAGTAGGCTGTGGTGGCGGATGTGACCATATTTGTCTGTGGGCGGAGCCCTAACTGCACTCACCTTTGGCCAACCGGGAAGGTGGGCGGAGTCTTGAGTCTCTTTTCACCGAGTCGGTGCTTATTAGCGTTCTTGTCGGTGTTTGATACTTTTTAATAGTTAGACCTGCTCGTGTGAGAAGTTCAGTGTGTCCGTGAATCGTCGTGAGAACACCGTGTCGCTGACCGCAGTGTGAAAATGAGGCTTCATCGTGGAACCGCGTTCGTTGTGTGCCTCTGCTTGTGGATACCTGTTGCTCAGTCGGTAAGTTGGAAGTGAATTAAAGTATTCTGACGTAGTCGGAATGATCTGGTGCTACAGATGGGCTTTATTTTTAGGGGTATTGTTTTCTGTGATGCGCTGCGTTCACACGTGGCACATAAAGCATGGATAAAAGCTCGAGCTCAGTGTTGTGCAGCTGGGATTTTTCTGCCTTTTGTCTTTTATTTATTTATTATTTATTTTTTCATTAAAAGTGACCAGTCTGAATTAAGAACAACTTGAAAACCTGTACCGGTTACATTTCCCTCCTGGGGGAAAAAAAAAACCTCAAAGAAATTGCAGTGGTTTTAATGATTATAATGGGAATTGTATTGGTTTAATGGAAACTGTAATGGTCCCTGTGGGTCTTTACTGGTAATTTGTTGCCTTCTTTTGCTGACATATTATGTCTAGTGGATACCATTAAGGATTATGGTTTTAATGGTTAGCTGATGGTTTGTAATGGTATTTGTAGTGGAACCAATTAGAATTTTTTTTAAACCAGCAGGGCTGTGTTACAGTTTTGTAGACCAAACAGTGTTTGTGCTGTGCCTGAAAGATAATCTGGTTTTACTCTAACAGGTAAGTAAGTGCATTAAAGAGAGCAGAAGACAGGCACAGATGATTATCAGCAGGCCACACTGCTCAGAAAACAAACCTCCTGAGAAAACCTGCACATTTTATAGTTTCACCTCTTTACATGTGATCATTTCAGTCTGATGATTGTCATATTCAGCCTGAACCTCCTAATCATCTTTCCTGATCTCTTTAGGTGCCTGTATAAGAACCTGGAGATCAGATCTTTATAGGCATTTTAGATTCCTGTGTTACTTCAGATCTTCATGGGGGAAACACTGAGATTCAGTATCAGAGCAAAACGGTTTGATTGCAACCCTTTTCCTTGTGTGGTAAACTGCACTGCCCTCACCTTGCAAGCATTCACACATGACTTCTCAATCAGGAATGCTGCGAGTGGAAAGTTTGAATGGCTTGGGGGCTTTTATTGATGGTTGTTGCCTTCAGCCAAGCCTTAATTAGACTGCTCCTACTCTTACTTGTAGATGTAAATGGCTTTTCACTCAGGGTCAGCTCTGCTGAGATTTTAAGCAAATTGCTTTGCCATATTGTCCCACCATGGTTGACAGGGAATGTAATTATGCTAGATGCTTTATGGTAAGAACGTACAGCTATTTATAGAATTACAGCCCTTTTTGGTTGGTTCCCTACTTCAGTTACTGCACTGCATTCAAGAAGTGCACAGATTTCTGCTTTTTGTAATGTTGTCTCATCCTTTTACACTTGGGTTAAATATCATGTATACAGAGAATACAAGAGTAAGACACAATTCATGAATTACACGGTTGGTACAAGGAGAACAGCACATGAAATATACAGGACACTATAGAAAACTACTGCAAGTCTCCAAGCCTTGTCAGAATTGCTGCACAAACCCCATACAATAACTGCATATGAAAGACCAGTGCATTTAGGTTGCACTTATCTGGGAAAAAAAACAGGAACTGCCTTTTGCCTCTTGTTTTACATGGCCATTTCCTGAGATCTTGGATTAGTAGTTCTATTGTGACGTACAGTAGCTGTGTGAAGTGCGTTTTAACAACGAGCAGGCCACCAGGTGTTATCTGCAGCAAACACCGAGAAACATAAAGACAAACCGAACACACCCAGGCGCTCCATTATCCAGGCCATTAGTTCCTTGTCTGTCAAGCCCTCTCAGCATGTTTGGTTTTCTTGGCCACTAGGATTGGTTTTTCGTCGTTGCTATGAAAGCAGAACCTATTTTAGGATGAGAAACTTTTCATGAGGCTCTCCGGTACAAAATGAGAAGGTTTGTGAGTGAAGATCGTACACCCATTGGCTTTCAAGGAGATCTACTTCTACCACTGTGGCCTTTTTTTTTTTTTTTTTTAAACGTATAGCTCTTTTTTTTCCGCCCACATGTATCTCATGTTGACTTGAACTGTCAAGACACTGATTGTACTAAAGTCAGCAAACTGATAATCCACTGTGAAGAATCCTTTGGTTGGCCATGTTAAGTTTATACACATCCTCTAAACTCAGTTTCTTATGTACATAGCTGTCTCTTTATTCCCTTTGTCAGACACAACCCAAATAACAGATTTTTCTACCTGGTTAGGTGCTTTGGCTTTTCTGCGGTTGCTGTCATAACAAAGTAATTGCTGTGACTACAGACTAGTTCACATGGCTGTGTCATGTTGCCTGACTCATCGAGCCTACGTCTGAGAGCTCCGCCGTACACACACAGGAGACTGCTAATGCATGTCTTTATTTGAAGGAACATCTTTTGTTAGTGTATTTGTAAAGCTCTAAATTGCACCCCTTTTTTTTAACTACAGCGATGAGATGTTCTGTATTTGTATGAGGCCTTTTCAGATGTAGAACCAACCAAACACCCCCCCCCCCCCCCCCCAAAAAAAAAGAAAGAAAAAAAGGTGGATCGGTGTAATCTCTTGGTGATTAATTAACATAACAACTAAAACAGACTCCCAAGCACTCTGATGAAATGTGAGTGGATCACCGTCACTGAACTTTTTTCTCTTCACACCTTCTCTGAAGTACTTTATCTGCCTATTATTCGCAGCGGTCTTTGATTGGCAGCCTTTTTGACTCGGTATTGTTTTCACCTTTCGGATAATCCTGGTGAATGAGTTGGCTAATCCTGCTTCAGCAGTGAACATATGTTGCTTTAGACATTGAATGACTCATCACTACAGTGAAAGTGAAAATCCAGATTATTAAGCATCTGGCAAAAGGGTAAATCACAGATATAATAAGGGCTGGGAAATATGAAGGCATAACTAGAAGTCTCTTTCTTAAAAACTATCGCTTGTGGTTTCAAACTTCAAACCTTGAAACTAGCTGTTGTCCTGAGAATTTCAGATAATACAAAAGCTTTAGTGAAGTTTGTCCATATGCCTGTTAGATATGTGCAATAACATTCTTCCTAAGCTCATCACTAACCACAGGTCTGGACAAATCATACATTTATTATCGGACAAATAAAAGCTCCATTGTGCTGCGTAGTCCCACGTTTTAGTTACTGATTAACCTAAGTGAATAGGGAAGAAAACGGTACTCCGTGTAATGTAGTAATGTGCTGTGAGCTAGTTAGATAGTTACGTGCATTAATAAGGGAAATTATTATATGCTCATGTAGCATATTTGTGCAGTCAACAGAAAGTCAGTGAGACCTTGGCTGACATTTCAGCTGTAAGATTTGGTGTTCTCTCCTTGTAAATTACATGTAAATTATATTACTTATATCTGGCTAGCATCTGCGACTTTTTATATTTTTAACCTCAAGTGCGCTGTGCTAGCAGGAGGTTTAGATGACAGCTAAGGTTTTATCAGTGTTTCCACATATCAGCGTGTTCCTGTTTCTGAAAAGATTATCGGTCTTCCATGGAATGTAATTAACCTGCTAGTAAAAATTGTCCTATCATCAACAAGATTGTGCCTCAGACGATGTGTAGTGCAGCAAGCGGTAGGATTTGGAACATGTAGCGCACGTTGACGCCAACATCAAGCACATTAAACATGCATAGCAAATCAAACATTTGCGTAAATCAGTAAGGATTAGGGTTTATTTTAGTCTTTTTCTGGTTGGTGAGCCTACTTGAAGAAAAAAAGAGAGATCTGTTTGTCCCTGTGCACGAGATCTGTTTGTCCCAGGCATCATTTGTCCACCCCTGAAACAGATAGTGTATTTATAGCCCTTGAATTTACTGCTATTGCCTTATCCACACACAGTTTGTACATCATGCCCGTGCAGTAAGGATAATGTACCTTTTGTGGTGTACGCCTGTTCGAGGAAAATCCCAGCTCTGAATTCCAGTCATCGATATGTCTCAGCCTGTTTGTCACATGCCTGAAAGCACAAGTTATGGTTATCGGAGCATGGCCACTGAATGTAAGCCATTTTATTTTTCCCATGAATATTGCTTAGTGCAGTTGTCACACCCAGCTTTGTGTAAGATGTTTTCATGCTCTTTTTCTCTAAGCAGCCTAAGCATGCGTGACATTTACAGGTGTACATCATGCGGTTTTGTGTTTTTCCTCTTCTCTTCTATTGTCCTGGACCATCAGTGGCACAGGACTTGAAACAGTCTTTTGAGATGGGAAGTTGCACGGACAAAATGTCTGTCAGTGGTGTATGTGAATGTTTTGCCACTTTAATGTGTGATCACTCCAATTGTGGTGGTTGCCTGCAACGTATTTGTTTTAATGAGGCATTTCACACGAATCCTTGAGCTCTTCAGCAGGTTGTTAACGCCGATGGTTCCTCAAGGTTGATTAGTATTCTACTAAATGTTTTGTGCTTGCTGAAGTTGCGGCTAATTAATTTTTTGTTTTGTTTTGTTGTTTTATGTACTCGGCTTAAAGCAAAAACAATCTGGACAAATGCTAAAGGGTTCTTGTCAGCATTTTCAGTATAACCTAAATGCCCACACTAGCACTTGTGGAATGTGTAGGGCGATCAGTGAAGCCCTTGAACTCTGCAGTCTGTGTGTTTGCGTAGAGAGTGTGTGTGTTTTTTGTTTGTTTTTTTTTGTTTGTTTTTTAAATACAATGACTGCCAATGCAAAATACACAAAATTAATCCTGTACTGTAAAATCTCAGAATAGTGTAACATTGTTTTGAATATCTGGAAGGCTGAACTGTTTTTCAAAGGACCTTGTTATTGTGTGTGTCACTAAATTGCGTGTCTGTGTCTGTCTAATACATAAATACCCCCAAAGATCACACTCTGTACCTTATCCAATATAAATAAGGCTGGCTGTGGTTGTCTAGTGGTGTAAACATGTATGACGTTAACAGGTGTGAATTACATCATGCAACTTTGTCTGCCCCCCCCTTCCCCCACCTATTTTAGTTCATTGTCCTGGATTGCCATACTTGGTTACCTACCTTTTGTGGTGCAAGCAAGTTTCTTTTCCTCCATTTTCTACTAAGTAAAAAGAGTTTTGGGATGCACATGCAGTCAGTAATAGAGGCCAGCTTGTGAGGAATATGATATTCAAACATAAACTGGTCAGGGCTTCCTTTTGATGCCTGGCCTTGGTGTGTTTTTTTTTTTTTCTTCTCTTTTCTCCCCCTCTTTCCTCGCCCCCATCTATTTGAATTCATTGTCCTGAATTACCATACTTTATTATCTACATTTTGTGGTGCAAGCAAGTTTCTCTTCCTCCATTTTCTCATTTTCTACTGAGTAAAAACAGCTTTGGGATGCACATGCGGTCAGTCATAGGGGACAGCTTGTGTGGAACATAATATTCAAATATAAACTGGTCAGGACTTCCTTTTGACGCCTGGCCTGAGAATGGCCTGTGTTTACATAGGTCCTGTAATGACCATAAAGCAGGGATTAAAGCGATGCTGAGCGTACCAAGCGGTGAAAGATAACGTCTCCCTGTCGGATGTGTTGGCTGAAATTTTCCAGACACTGCTGGAGTCATGTTAGGGTTCTGTCTGGAGCATGCAGTATTGAAATGCCTAAATAGTTTCTTATCGAGCACCGATATTTGACGTTTTTTTTTAATTTATTTTTTTAAAAACCATTGTCTGCTCACTGAGTGAGTCAGTGACCTTGAGTGTATAAGGGAGGAAATTGGAGAAATTGCTCATTATCTTCTGGAATGCAAGCATGTGTGCATTTAATCTTCAGTCTGCAACCCATTCGCAAATGTTCTTGTATTCTGTTGTATATTATTATGGCATCATGGGTTGAACTCAGGAAAACAGATTGCAGACCTCTTGGCAGAACATAAAGTCTATACTGACTTTAGTGATCTCAGGAAATCAGCACATTGTGTGAAATGCGTCTGCCCCCTCACTCTTCCCCGAATAGTACTTAACTTAACCAAGGGCCGGGAAGACTTATAGAGGTGGGATGTCACACGTGTATGTGAGTGTTCAGTGCAGGGGCCTGCGCTGGGTCTGGGCTATTTATACATGGCTTTAGCCTCCCAGCAACTCCATGCTACCCCAGTAAACAAGCGACTTCAATCGTAGACTTAGCATAGTCGTTTACTGTAATTCAGTTCAACGGTGTCAGATATACATGATAGGATTGTGTGTGCCATTGTATTGTGAATCAGTGCGTGAATTACTCTTCGGAGTGGAGTGCAAATATAATGTGTGTCAATACTTTGCACTAAATACACATAACAAACGGTTACTTAAAGTTTGACAGTGAATCGAGCCATCTGATTTGCATATAAATGGCAAGGAAAAGCACTCTATTTATTGTAATGGAAAGGCTGTGTGCGTTGTGAAGGCACCCAAATGCTTTTCTGTTTTCCGAGTTTTGCACCTTGCTATAAAAATGCCGGCACCAAATGGCCACGACTGACAAAAACTGTTAAGGATCAAGTCTCTACGAGAGACCTAGGATAAGCACAGGTACACTGTAAACTTGTAACGAGGAGCCTGGGGACTAGTAGAACACCCCCAACGTTATAACTGACTGTTAATTGTACAGCCGTGCAGCTGTTGGAGCTTGTTAGCTGACCAAACTAGATTTTGATGAAACCTGAACTTGAATGCCAAATGGTAGCAGGAGGACAGAATATTGACTAGCTTTATTACCTCATGAAAGATTTTTTTTTTTTTTTTATTTAAAAAACCCATTGGATCAGCCAAAGCACCTGAAGTTGTATGCATTTTTGTAATGTGAAGCTGGCCCACTGGCCTTCATTGTGATTGGCCACTGGGCTGAAACTTTGTGTAAAGTGATAGCCTGAGGCCTGTGGCTCAGTGACTTGAAGATTCAGTGAAGACTTACTTTTCAAGAGTGGCTCTCTTGAGTAATGTGAAATGATTAAACTCAA
>CM040984.1:8624437-8640443 GCA_022985145.1 Pangasius djambal | reverse complement strand
GTTAGCTTATGGCTTGTTCATGGCAAACATGTTTGTTACTTTGTCCTGATAACTGCAATGCACCTGTATCAATAACAGCGGGACACAATATGTAAGCTTTTTATTCACTGCATTTTAACATCGTATTGGTGAGTCAGACATAATGTTTGCTTATAAGGAAGTAAAAAAAAAACCAGCAAGGCAAAAACTCTGAGTAATGGCATGACAACTTTTAAACTTTTATTGCAACATATACAAAAAGCCAACATGGAAGAAGCTGACTCATAATGCTGTTACACGTCAGGCTATTCACTGTACATAAGCAGCTTAAATGACAGGTCAGGTCATGCTTGAATGAGTCATTAACCAATGGAAATGATTTAAACACCTCTGGCACTCACTACTTGCTATAACATGTAGATAAAAGCTAGCCACGGAGTTACAACATATAGACTGATAGGATAGTACCTTCCTTTAAGAAATCAAGTTAATTTTAATGCTGCAAATCTTAGATACCTTGAAAGCATAATAGCTTTGAACATTGGAGCATTCCATGATTATAGTATCTTCTTTTATTTTACTAAAATTGATGAGTGAATCTCAAAGTCTGACTTGATAACCCTTGTTGATAGGGTTACAGATTATACACACCAAGAAGGACTCTTATTTATAATCTGATACCATCTATAATGTACTAGTATTTCAAGCAAGACATCTAGCTGAGAGTCTGGTACATTTCATCAATAAACATGGCTGTTATGGGTCTTGGTTCAAAACACTGTCACGGAAAGTTTATTTTGCTGCTGGATACTGGCTCATGGAAGACAGCCAGTCAGTTTGCAACTTTCAATCCCTTTAAGATTATGGTGAGAGAAGTGTACAAAAGACACCAGACACACCAGAGCTTAATAATGTACAGACTTGTATCACATCTAAGCCTTATGTTTTTTAACATGGATTTGTTTAAACACTTTCAGATTTGCTTGTTGCTGAAAACTTTAGATCAAACTGATCTCTTAATGTCCTACCAGAATTCAACTTCAACACTCCTCGAGTTGAGTGGTTAACCATGACACCACTGTGTTGCCAAATGTTACTATCACTACTGGTTACATGGAGTACATAGAAGGGTGTTCCAGGTTGGGAACTGAAAAGATGTGTGATTCAAGGTACAGCTCTGGCATGTCAAGACTAGTCGAAGAACGCCAAGGAAGCTGTTCTCTCCTTCCACATTGTTCTGCTCTATCTCATCAGAGTGTGACTAATTTCCCCTTGGGTGCTGTAGGCCTGTGGGCTACTGCTTTAACTGAGGAGAAAAGCCAAATACAGAACAAGAGAACAAGAGTGAGCTTTCACAAAGACCCCACACATTGCTAAAAGCCCATCAAGCTGTGGGATGCTGGGGAGAGGAAAGCGTCAGAGGAGGAAGTGCATATTTTTTCAAAGACCTCACAGACTTTCATGTCTACGATGAAATGTTTCTACTGACAATCTCTCAACCATCTATCAGATGACAGCTGGGCTGCAGTAGGCACAAACACAGCATAAACATCCTATTATCTAACCAATTCCACACTCCTCTGGCTCCTGATAGACTCCATATGGTGCAGGACTGGCCAGAGAAAAATGGACTACTTCCTGTCATCACTAGTGTGAGCAGTTTTCTGTTATTCCTTTTGGGAATAAATAAAACTTTTGATGCGAAAGTCAAAAATGGTCACTAAACAAATAAAAAACTGGCCAGATTCAAGATGTCTGGATTTACATAATATTGTACAATTGCTCTTGAAATGCTTCACTATAGCTCTTCTAATTGTTACAGTGCACTGGCATTTATTCCATATGAACTGGTATGAACCTGCATCAGCAGGATCTGATAAATGCACGGACGTTTGCACTCACAAATCATGCATGTATGAACTAAAACAACAGAAACAAAAACACCTACACTACATTCATTTGTGCTGTGTAGCAGTTGACTTCATCTCTGAAAACAAATATTTAACGCCTTGATTTATTCAAATTGTTTCACTTTCATTACAACTTTGGTTAAGGCTAACAACCCCCATGTTTGAACATAGACAGGCTTCAGTTATCTCATCTAGGAATATTCAGCTGAGACACCCCATGAGCACAGGCAGTAAAAGCAGCAGGCTTTGAAAGTGCAAGACTTTGCAAATCTTTGCTGTCATGTATAATGTAGTCCTGACATCCTAACAAAAAAGGAAAGATTGGGAAAAAGATGGCAATAGAGGCTCAGGAGCAGTTTGTTTTGCCGACACTGGTATACTCAGCCATCACAAGACACAATACATATGGAAACTTAAAATATATGCAGATTAATTTATTAATGAACTGATTTCTCAGTTGTTGTTTGAAGACCTATTATTCATTTATTAGTCTTACAGTTTACTTGTGTGTTAAACGCTCAGTTTGCATATAAACCCTTTCAACTTATTGTGCTTTTGGGGAACTGTAGTCTGCTGCAGGCCATGCGAAAGCCCAATACACACACACACACGTCTGTCGCATTGGCCCAAATAGAGCCAGCACAGCAGGGGCCTCTTCCTAATGAGGAGCTTGTGCACTCTGGTTGTCGCATTAAATCGTAAAGCAGACTTTTAGCCACACTTTATGACTTCCTTTTATCCCATATAGCATTCGTAGAGGCAAACCTCAAGGTCTACTGTCCACTACCCAACAGCAGCGAGGCCACTGTGTTTATATGCAGTCTGCGTGTTTATGTGGGATTATGTACGAGTCCGACACATTTTCCTGTCAGTGACTGGGGGATCTGTATATCACTCGTGCATATCCTTAGTCTGGGTTGTCTGTGAATCATTGTGGCCATTTTATGATTCACTTGTGAAAGTGGTGGGCCGTGAGAGCCTTCCTGCATTGTCATGCTCATGTTCATGATACACCATCACTACATGTTTATTCGAATCGAGTTTATTATAAGCACAATTTAACTTTGTCAGATCTGTGTGGTAAAATAGGCAGCCTTGATTTTCAGGTGATGGTTAATATTACCCTAGTTATCTGCACCAATTACATCACTTCTATTTTATGAGGTAGTAGAGAGTGTGATTTAAGTCAAGCAGCCTTTACTGAGATGAGGTGAAATTAAATACATAAATATATATAGTGTTGGGTAGATTGCAGATTATTTTGGACTACTTCTGATGTGGTTTATTTGGTATCATTAGACGGCTAATTAGAATGATCTTGTACTGCTGTAATAAAAGTACAAAACTAGCCCTAGGACTGCCAATGAGCTAACCATAAAGTGCTAAAGAGCTAAAGAGCTAAACACAAAGCCCTAAAGGGCTACAGAGCTAAACATAAATCATTGCTTTACACAGATTAATAAAAGTTTTTCTTTGCACTTATCCCCCTCTAGAGAACTATTCCTCAGCAACATTTCACTTAGCAATTTGAGGTTCCTCTTGCTGTCTTTGCCACAGCTAGCTATGTTAGCTCTATGTTTAGCTAACACTCACCAACTACTATTCGCATGTAGCTAGGATGAACAGGTTTACTGCATAAAAAGACCTATTTAGGACCAGAAGTACTGACAAAGTCATTAACCAATTCAGTGAAAAAAGTTCAGGATATATAAATAATAGACAACACTGAGTTATCTTAATTTACTAATGTACATATTGTAATCCAGTGATCCATAAAAATAATTATAATCTGATTACTCATATTTCCAAATAATCTAACCTGACAGTCATACATCATACTATCATACCTACACTGACTTTAAAAAAAAAAAACCTGTTAAAACAGACTTATGGTCTGGTTTTCAGAGCCTCCTTTTAGATTTAACTAACATTGCCAAAGAACGACATCAGTAGTTAAGTGTAAAAAGTAATATCTTTGTGTAATGATGTAATATACTTATTTCTTTATCTTATTACGTTCATTTTTTCATTTTCATTATACTTATAAAACATATATAATTTTATGCAGATTGACTCATCGGTTTAACTGTCTATTCAGAGCACCCATGCCAAACATCTCTTGAGTAACTCACAGACATCAGAGTTTGTGTATATGAAAAAATAATCCTCTGAAATAACTCTCCCACAATGGCAGGACAGCCAAGAATGGGCTTGCCTAGCAACGCCTTCTAACCAAAGACATTCAAAGTTCATCTCACTGTTGCCTGAGGCCTCTCTGATCTGGAACAAAGGCCAGCTGAATATATTCTCCTGAAATAATGCAGGAAGAATTTGCTCTGCTTTAACATATGTGCACTGTACTTGTAGACTTATGTTCTCAATGTGCTAATTAGCTGCAACTCTGTGGATGAGCCTTGTGTAATGGAAACTGAGTTTAATTATAATCAAAATTGCTCACCAGAAAACTACTAAATGATGGAGCACCCGCATTTATTCTTGTAAATCCAAACACCTGTAAAATACACAAATCGTGCTAGTCTGTTTTTTTCCAGCAAAAAATCAAATTACACATTTTTTTTCCCCAATTTACCCTAAATGTAGTTAATGAGCCTCAATAATGCCTCCTAGTGTAGTTAACAAGTAGGTGACATTTATTAAAACCTAAGTTCAAAGTGGAATCATATTACCATCAAGGATAACTGACAATTATGCCTTATTCTATAGAAACAGTGGATTCTTGTTTGTCCAAATTCTTGTTTGGCTGAATTCATAACATATACTGTAATATTTTGGTGATTTATACAGCCATATTGTATCTAAAAGCACATAAACAGCTCTGTGTAATATTACTTATGACATTAGTGCAGTTAGTTTATATTTTGACAAATATTCATGGAAAAGATTTTGGGTGAGACACACATCTGTTATTTGTTAGCTCCAGGGTTAAACTAAGTCTTGTAGCTCCAAGACTAAACTAAAGAAGCAAATATCAGACACCAAACACATCAGGGATGATCAGGTGCATTAGGGTAAGGGGGAAATTTTTTTCCAGATTATCCCCACCCTTGAACGCACATAGTTCATAAATCAGTTTACAACTTGTATGCACATGAGTGTGGCAAGCAAAGGATGGATAAGTGTATAGAGAGGCAAGATTAGACAGCAAACACTTGTAAAAGCCTGCAGGAAAAAACACTGGAGTGAAAAACATGGTTAAGGTCAAAAACAAGTGAGGGGTGATGTGCTGAAATTTTAAGCAGTTTTTTTTTTTTAACCTGCAAATCAGCATGATACAAAATACAGTATAAAGGAATGTAATTTAATGTCCACACAAAAAAAGTCAAATCTTCAAATTAGGCATCTTTGAAAACGTTTCATCTAGGATGTTAAGCCAAACTTGATAAAGATGGTGTCCATGATCCAGTGTAGTGTGAAGTAAATCCTGACAACGTGTCAGCGAGGAGAGGGGTTAACTAAACAATAGCAGGAGATCTATCTCATTCCTGGTATATATCTACATTCCACCCAGAATCCCACAGCAGCCACATGCCAGGCATTCCCATGTCAACTCTCTCCTTCCCTCCCATCAAACCCACATTAATATACCTGCAGAGGACTGGGGGAACTCCAAGCATCAATTTACAAACTGTCCAGGTTTACATAGCATAATACAGCATAGACAACAGTCATTGTTTATTTTTGCTTTTCACTTTTCTGTAGACATTTTTCTGTGGCAAAACTATGGATTGGTTATTATTTAAAGTGCAAAAGTCTCTTATAGGGCTTGACAAAGCCCACCATGTTAAGTACTGATGCCACACATAAGCATAATTCTATAACAGATATACACTATATGGTCAAAAGTTTGTGGACACCTGACAATCACACCCATATGTGGGTTTTTTTCCAAAGTGTTGCCCCTTACAATTTCCCCTCACTGGAATTAAAGGGCACCGAAGCTGTTCCAGTATGACAATTTCACCTGTGTGTGTGTGTGTGTGTGCGTGCATACAATGATCTTTGCCTCACATCATTCTTAATATGCTATTGATAAGACCTTGTGATATAATGAATTGCTCAACCCTAATAGTTTCATTGTTGAGCTATTTACTGTTTATTAGGTATATATCCCTCCCATCACAACTAGCCATCACTGCTAAGCTTAGTATGGCATTGCTGAATAATTCAAGCAAGCACTGTTAATGTCTCACAGTAATTAGGAATAACTTAAGGGTACAACAGCTCTGCTTTGAGTCATTAATGCTGACTGGTTTAACTGATCAGTGCACAACAGACATTGTGTTAATTACCTAATCATCAAATTAACCCATTTAAATGTAATTAACACAATTTTCCACTTTAGTTTGGTTATGAAGCCACAGCATGTTTTTGCTTCTGGCATCTCTACAGCATGTGCATATAGCCATGTACTATACAAACGTCTGTGCACTATATGGACATGGATTTGTTTCAATGAGTACAAAGTGGAATAAGTGCTCAAAGAAATTTACAGTAAGTGAGTATGTGGAGTAGTCAATTCACAATGGATTTATTAATCCTCTGCTCTTTACAGCCAGATAATAATATGCTTTATTGTGAGTATGTAACATGAAGAGGCAGAGAAGTAGTATTTTGGCAAGCCCAGAAGAGAATGTAGACTTAATTCAGAAAGGAGCAGGAAGAAACTTGATTGAAAATGGGAAGATAGCCTTCTGTTCGAGACAGACAAGAAACTGCAGGTGAGGGATAAAGTTCCACAAGGAAAGGAGGAGGAGGTGGAGGAGTAGAGGAAGAAGGAGTGATGGAGAAAGGCTTTGTAGCTCAGTAATGATCAGATGTCCCTCAGCCTCATTTTCTTCTGCGACTCCCAGCTCCAGCTGGATCAAGTAGATCAAGAGGCCCTTTCACACACACCTGGACAAACAGGCAATAAAAGGCCCACAATAATTTCTGCCAAAGGTAATGTGTATAAAAGAATATGCAAGTCATGATACAGGTTGAAAATAAAAGTCTTATTTGTTAGATTGTAATTTCATGCTCAATCACAAACTTGTATTTATTGTATCCTTTGACCTGTTTTAATTATTGTGCCATGTTGGGAACATATTGTACACTTGTATGCCCCAGGGTTCTGCTATTTCCTATTGAGTGTCAGAATATTGTGCGTGAAACAAGTTTTCCACCCACATGTAAACATAACAGGTAAAACAAGTGGTTTCATTTCTAGTATCTGTTGTCAATAATTACATAATATCTTTCAAGCAAAGGTTCTGCTTGTCCACTGCATTGAGAATTTGTGGCATCACTAATTATTGAAGCCATATGAATTTGGTTCATCATGCACAGTTCGTTCTTGCAAGCATGTTATACTATTCATGTAATGATCATTAGATTAAATCTAAATGTATATATTTTACTAGTAGTTCCTTTTACTTTTAAGGTGACCAGCTGTTTCCAGGGCACATGTTACACAATGTTCGAACATGGACCTGAGTGATTTAATTTTGCCAAACATTTGGAGTTAGGCACTTTGTCCAGATCCCATTTTTATCCTTGACCGGTGTTCACATGTCATCATTAGACCGTGTCGCTCCTGGACCTTCCTCCTCAACCAGTGCTTTTATGGAGAAAATGCACACACACAAGCCTGACTCGATCAAAAGAGAAAGGATTTCCACATCCTTGCTGGCCTCCATTAACGAGCCCTGGAAATGGGCACAGGATTTATTGGTCACTTTATAGAAAGGAGTTGGGCTGCCGTTGAGTCTGCAGGCCCTTCAGCGACATGCATAAAATGCCCTCATGGCCTGAGTTATAGCACAGACCTTTTAACAGGCTATCGTGTTGCAAAAAAGGCATGTGAAGCAATAATCACTTTTGGGCTTTTTCAGGGGTGAGACATCTTACTGTTGCTCTATTTCTCAGGCTAGCACAGTATGAGATATGGAGGGGGGACTTAAAGGTCAACTGTATTTTGAAATAGATATATGTGGCCTTTCCCACTTTTAAGCAATTCATATCACTTTTGGTATTTTGCAGTGCTTGACAAATACTTTGCAGCCAAAAAATAAAATCACAGCCAACTACTGTACCTCTGAAGGATTTTGTATTTAGCACTGTTTTTTTACAGTACTGACCTTGTCTCAATCTTGTTCTCTCTTATTCCTGACTCTTCCTCTTATCATCCTCCTCTTCCTCTCATTATGCATACAACACGCTTTCCTAAGTCATAAATAACCTTTTTTAGTTTAATAAACAAGCATAATGCTGCTGTGTATTGCTTTAACGGCAGGGGAACGGGGCTTTGAAGCAGGTTGTTCTGGGTACCAGATGGCCGCACTGAAAGGGTCAGAAAGAGAAAATATCAAAGGCCCTGGACTGCAATTTATTGTGTGGGCTGTGATCTCACATTGCCTCCTGATTGGAATTTCACTGGTGTTTTTTACTGGTGTTTGCCAGTTCTCCACATGCACACCCTTACTCACTGTCTAATCTGAGAATGCTGTAACTGGCTGATGTTTACCACATCCCTTACTCTGTATTACTCTGTTAAGCTTGCAAATGTCTTAATGTGGGCTGCAAATGTCTTTCTGTATTTATGCATATGTGTTTATATATGTGTCTGTCTACCCAAGAAAGGAAATATCATTGAGACTTCATGTGGTTGCAAATGTTTGCCATTTAAATTGAGTGAGCTGGAAAATAAAAGAGTCGCTCTACCTTCAGGGTTGACAGAGAGTACACGAAACGGCTCATTTTCAGCGAAGTGAAAAGCAGCCTGAACTATATAAATCAAGACTTTGGTAAGTTAGTGAAGGCCAAGTGGAAATAGAAGAGAATGGAAAAGAAAAAAAAATCTTCCAAAAATATACTGTAGACAAAGCAAGTCTAGCTGAAGCGTTTCACCTTTCATTAACTTACAATGAGAGAGTTTTGAGCTACAGTGTGATTTGCAATGCAACATGCCTCACAGGAATACCACACCTGTCAGCTATCATACTATCAGAATTCACCACAAACACATTGTCTTTGTTCTGAAAACATGAAAAAAGTTTTGCCATTGCCGTAATGCTGCATGGTCTTGCTTTACACAAATTTCTGCAATCCTATAAATCACTTATTAGAGAGAACTGTGAGAAAATCGGCTTATGGTGAACTCTGGTCTACGTTCTTTCCACTCTAACTAGAACTTTTCAGTCAGGTTCAGTAAGTGTGTCCACATATCCATTGTGACATTACATTTATTTAGTAATGAGACATGGTTTTGCAGTGAGATGGCCAGACAGTGATGCAATGCTACTGCAACAAGCTCCAGCTCAAAAACAGAGAACTATATTCGAATACCCTGGCACTTATATCAGTAACTGTCTCAAGTTAAAACTGAACCTTCTGCTAAGGAGGAGTAGCATCATCTGTGAATCTGCTTATTCTTCACATAACAGGCTCAGACAGTCACTAAGACGAGGCAGAAGAGTCATAGGCTGTGAGTCGGGGTATTTATAGACTGACTGTTAGATACACAGTAAAGTATGGAGGTATGGAATGATGAGTTGTTCTGTGTCTGTTAAATTCTTGGCTATTGAAGGAGGTATGAAAAGGGCTTGATCATTCTGGCTAACCATTTATCTACAGCACATACACTAACCATCCACTTTAATAGGAGCACCTGGACACCTGTAGAAAAGCATCTCAGAATGCACAAAACATTGAAAATTGCCAGGCCAGATTGGGTTCCACTCCTGTCAGCCAAGAACAGGAATCTGAGGCTATCATGGGCACACGTTTGTCAAAACTGGACAGTTGAAGATTAGAAATAAAAAAATCACCTGGTCTTTTTCCAGTCTTCAGTTGTCTAGTTTCAGTGAGTCTGAGCCCATGACCAGCCTCAGATTCTTGTTCTTGGCTGACAGGAGTGGAACCTGATGTGGTCTTCTGCTGTTGTAGCCCATCCACCTCAAGGTTTGATGTGTTGTGCATGCTGAGATGCACTTCTGCCCACCAGAGTTGTAAAGAGTGATTATTTGAGTTTCTATAGACCAGTCTGGTCATTCTCCAAAAATTAAATTTTCTCTCAAAATAATTAAAGATACACTTTTTAATAGCAGGTGCACTAGATGGGCAACAATGAGACGACCCCCAAAACAGGAATGGTTTTACAGGTGGAGGCCACTGACATTTTTTTCCCTACTCATCTTTTCTGACTGTTTTTCACTAGTTGTGCATGTGGCTAGGGTCAGTGTCACTACTGGTAGCATGAGGCGATACCTGGACCCTACAGAGGTTGCACAGGCAGTCCAACTCCTTCAGGATGGCACATCAATACGTGCTATTGCCAGAAGGTTTGCTGTGTCTCTCAGCACAGTCTCAAGAGCATGGAGGAGATTCCAGGAGACAGGCAGTTACTCTAGGAGAGCTGGACAGGGCCGTAGAAGGTCCTTAACCCATCAGCAGGACCAGGACCGGTCCGCCACTGGCGCCCTGTGCTTTTCACAGATGAGAGCAGGTTCACCCTGAGCACATGTGACAGACGTGAAAGGGTCTGGAGAAGCCATGGAGAACGTTATGCTGCCTGTAACATCGTTCAGCATGACGGGTTTGGTGGTGGGTCAGTGATGGTCTGGGGAGGCATATCCATGGAGGGACGCACAGACCTCTACAGGCTAGACAATGGCACCCTGACTGCCATTAGGTATCAGGATGAAATCCTTGGAGTGCAATGGGTCCTGGGTTCCTCCTGGTGCACGACAATGCCAGGCCTCATGTGGCGAGAGTATGCAGGCAGTTCCTGGAGGATGAAGGAATTGATACCAATGAATGGCCCCCACGCTCACCTGACCTAAATCCAATAGTACACCTGTGGGACATGATGTTTCGGTCCATCCAACACTGCCAGGTTGCACCTCAGACTGTCCAGGAGTTCAGTGATGCCCTGGTCCAGATCTGGGAGGAAATACCCCAGGACACCATTGTTGTCAGGCACGCATACAAGCACGTGGGGGCCATACAAACTACTGAGTACCATTTTGAGTTGCTGCAATTGAATTTCAGCAAAATGAAATAGCCTGCTGCATCATTTTTTCACTTTGATTTTTGGGGTGTCTTTGAATTCAGCCCTCTGTAGGTTGATAATTTTCATTTCCATCAAACGATGTGGCATCCTTTCGTTCTTAACACATTACCCAGTCCATATCAGTATAGATATCCAGCATGATATTTTCCCCCATTGAGATCTGATGTGTTTTCAAAGTGTTCCTTTAGTTTTTTTGAGCAGTGTATATATATACACTATATATATATATATATATATATATATATATATATATATATATATATATATATATATATATATATATATATATATATATAGTTTGGTATCGAAAAGTATAGCACACTATACAGGACTGCACAATGACAATGTAAAGTGTAGGTTGTGCATGCTAAAGGAAGCAACAGGTTTAGCAGATGGCCGCCCCATAGACTCTAAAGAGCATCCTGTTTTCTCCACTAATCCATAAAACCCCTGCAGGAAAGTTCATATAGTGGAAAAATGTGCAGGAAAAGCAGTGGGTGGGCTGAGACTCGTGAGGGGAGGGGATGGGGTTACACATACCTACATTAAGCATAATCCACTTTTTTACTTTACTTTGTAACACCTAAGCAACTAGATCCGAAGTTATATTTTTTTAGATGATTTACAGTGCAGTTACATGACAGATATGCAAATGTCAGTTTGGGTTTTCAGCTATGCAAATGGGGAACACAAAAAGCCTCCTTTAATTGTTCTGGTTTTAAAACCTGGATACTAAATCTCTAACTCTTTAGAGCTCTTTTTCACCATGAAGTTCTAAATTTCCAACATCACCAGTGTTCCCTGATGAGAATGTGATTTTGATGCATTTATAGTTATATACAAATAAATTATATTGAAAGAATGAAAACATAAACCTGCATCCAACTAAACCAGAGTTGGTGTAATACACAGATCTTTGACATCCATGTATGGAATACAACAGCATCTTCATTGAAAGCAGGTTAGAATGAAGTTTAGAGACATGATGCCGCCTTCAAAGGCAGAGAATGACTGGAATGTGTGTGTGTGTGTGTGTGTGTGTGTGTGTGTGTGTGTGTGTGTGTGTGTGTGTGTGTGTGTGTTTGAGATTAGAGGCGCTGTATCCCTTTCCACGAACTTTCAAGCACCGCCAGCATTGGAGCAAAGAAGAAAATGGAATGTAGGAGCTCAGAATAACGTTTTCCTAGGATTACACACACACACACACACACACACACACACACACACACACACACACACACATGCTACTTCTAAGTAGAACCCTTTTAGGAAACCTAAAACTCTATCCAAGGACCCCATAAGGAATCCTTTTTTAAAAATATAAACAGAGATTATCTTATACAAACTGCAGACGAACAACAGCCATGTGGTCCTTCTTTCCCCATTTAATCCGGCTGTGAAATGGTGGGTGCGCTTCCATATAATGAAGGAAAGGCCTAAAACCCCGGAAATGCTATGATTACTATGAGGAAGCTTCTTTCTCAATATTCTTCATCACTCAGACGTGACAACTAGAAATATGAATTATGGAAAGCTTTTAGGACACTGAAATGTAAAATAACAGTGTAAATGAAGGATTACTTCAACATAGCAACCATGTCTTCTCCAGCACTTCGTGGTGTGAATTTGCCATGTTAATCTCAGGTGTCAGAGTGCTAAAATTTATGGGTGCTAGAAAAGTAAAGGTGGGTGGCTGAGTCCAGCTCTGACTGTTCCCTGTTGAATTTCACAAGTTCATGGTGCCTGGACAAAATGGATATTATCATGGCACCAGCAGAGAGGTTGAAAGAGAAAGTTTACAGAGCTATCAAACAGCACACACAAGGGTTAAGAGAAGGACACGGTGTCTGTGCACTCATCTTATACCATCTTGTACTACATCCATACGTGTTATATACTTGTACTGCCATGCTCATGGCATGAAAAGATATTATTGAGATGTATGGTTTAATTAACAGCACATGGATATCAATACAGTTCCAGCTCTCTCAGAAATAAAGGTAACATACTATTCCTTGATGCTGCCAAGGTACCATCAAGGGTACATGTTTCTACATTTACTGTGTATCCTTTACCTGGAAAAGTACATGTTTTCTAACTTTAATTAGATTTTAAAGACAAGCTTCAAATGTTGGTCTTTAAGGTCCAATTATGTATTAAATTATGTTTTTCCAAGAAAAAAGATACATAATAAAGATGCATAAAATCTACTCTTAATTGTACCACCCCAGTGGCAACAAAAAATAGAGCTTGGAACCTTGATTTCTGAGAGTGTGATGTATCACACAGAAGGCAGTCTGGATCAAAATGAGCAATAACTTGACATGAGTCAGGGACAACCTTTCAAAGAAATTCAAAAGCAGAATTTTCATTTAATAATGCATTACAAGTAGTAATCATGACACTATGCCTCACAATCCAGTAACACTCAAATGACAACATGCAAACTGGTGCAAAAGAGTCCCTTATTACTTAAAGTATGAAGCTCTACCACTTCCACTACAACTACAAGCCTTCAACATTGATGAACTACAAAATAACACTTCTTAATATTCCCTTCTTCTTATGTGAGAGATGGCTGCTTATCAAAGTCATCTGAGATCTAACCCTTTCTTGCCCCACTGAAGTGTGGGAAAAGGAGTATGAACAGATGCTTTGTGGAGCAGATCGCTTTCCTTTCCCTCATCAATGGTAGACTTATGCTCGCCTGGTCCAGGGTTTCAGCGCTTCTGCCAACTCTCAAAGGAGCTTTCATGTCTCCGACCGATGAAAAGAACGGAAGCCAACAGATCTTCGTCCTTGATTTGATGTAGTCTTAAGCAAATAAACTGCATGTCCTTGGAGGAAAGTGAAGCCTGTTTCACACTCACATCTTCTACAGATATCTCAGAGATAAAAGGTGTCTTTTATTTCTGAGAGATCTCTGAGATACATATCACCCTTCTTCAGCAAATTCAACTATCCCTAACAGGATACTAAGCCTTGGCATTTAAAAATGCCACCAAATCAACTCATTCGACACTCTTTACTAAATACTAAACAACATTTAGACCAATTTAGCTAAAAGCCTATACTGTAGCTGTTACGCCCCATAGTGTCCTGCCTTTGTTTTCACAGTATTAGTTAATATTAGGCCACTGTGTATTATAAGCAAGCCACTTTACATGAGTGCAGCATCCATTAAATCCAGTGAATATTATTGCCATCATCTCTGACTCTGACCATTATTTTCCATCACATCCATTTATACTTTTATATTCTACATGCTTTAATGTCCAATGAAGTGTATGCGGTGGTGCATAACCCTTTCATAGCACTGTATTGCCATCTGGTGGACCTGCCTTGAAAATGGCATCATTTATTTATAATGCAAGGTGATTGGCTGTTCATATGTATTCAAGCAAATTAAATTGTGTACTTATATTTAGAAGAATGACAAAGCTTCCTTCATAGAGATGCATGATGCGAGCCACAACATCTTTTTTGAACTTCTGTTCATGCAGCACTGGGCAGCTGAACACACTTGGAGGGGAGCGCTCCTTTATATACACAATGTCTTTGGCTAGAGTCGCTCTGATCAACAGGGAAGAAAGTAATAACATCCCTACCATCTACAGATTAATTAATTATGCTCTCTTCCAGTCAGGAATGGTTTTGATATCTCCTGACTGTGGTTGTTCTTGGTAACAGTGAGAACATAAAAGGTGGCCAATATTTTATCCTAGCCTTGACAAATTAAACATTGTACATTTTGCATTGTACATTCTGAGATTTTGCTTTCAGCTATTAAGGAAACATTGCTAAAGCAAAACCACAGGTCATTTGATTACCATGTTGGGCTTCTGAGTTCAAAGCAGCAAACTTGACTTGCACACCACCACGCTTTAGAAATAAAACAGTATAAGTCTTTAGCAGTTCCTTTCTTAACTCTTTAATCATTCCATGACTCTGGTATGTGTTAATCTGTCCGTAACTGTACAGGCTTTATCGTGGCCTTTTAGCAACCTGACTTCTCTGTTCTAGAGACAGAATCTTGTTAGATCTGGTTAGCACCTTGTGTTGAATCCTTTGGGATCATGCTGGGTTCCTGGTACAATCCTGAGCTCTGGATACTGTCTGTGCATCTCATGAGATGTCCTGTGCGTTCTGGGGGTTTAGTCCTACCTTCTGAAACATGCCAGTTACTCTAAATTGCCTCTAGGTGTGAATGAGTCCTAGGTTTGAATGAGTGCCCTGCAATGGACTGGTGTCACATCAAAGGATGGATCGCACCCAGTGTTACTGGTATAGGCTCCATAGCATAGATAGGAAAAAGTGAAGTGTGGCCAAGTATGGTGGCCCATACTCGGAATTTGTGCTCTGCATTTAACCCATCCAAGCGCACACACACACACACACACACACACTGTGAACACACACAGTGAGCAGCCTTTTTTGCTGCAGCACCCAGGGAGCAGTGCCTTGCTCAAGGGACTCACCTCAGTCGTGGTATTGAGGGTGGAGAAGAGCACTGGTCATTCACTCCCCCCCACTTACAATCCCTGCCGGCCCGAGACTCAAAACTGCGACCTTCAGGTTCACCTTCGGGTTACAAGTCCGACTCTCTAACTGTTAGGCCACAACTGCACTTACTGAAGATGAATGAAGATGAATGAAGATGAATGAAGGAATGTTAAGGAGCAATGGGGGCTGTGAGAGAGCAAAAAATGTGAACTGTCGTGTTGTCTTTGAGGACTGGAATGAAAAAACCTGCTGTATGGTGACCTTTGAGTTATCTTCGCCTACTTCCTGGAGAATGTTTTTGGTCTGTCCAAAAGTTTTTCTTAATAACAGAAACTTTTCTCGAAACCTTCACTCTCCCTATTATATCTGCTGCCAAGTTCACTAGTGTGTTCTTGCTTTTTAATAACGCACACTATTGATTTTAACAGGCCAAATGCTGAGAATACTCAGGGTATTCATTACATTCATTACATTTCTAATGTCTTCCTCATGCTAGGAGATAATAACAACAGGCACTAGTTGTAAATGTCACATGAACAATCAA
>CM040984.1:8608955-8624337 GCA_022985145.1 Pangasius djambal | reverse complement strand
TTTTTTTTTTTTTTTTTTTTTTTTTTAAAATTAAGTTTTCACAGAAAACTTTATTTCAGCCATGAAAAGTTCAGGACTCTTTATTCTCCCACACTAATGATCTCATTTTGGGCAAGTGCTGTAATGAATTCTCCAGTGCCCAGTGAACAGAACAGCGTGGTTGGTGTGGTGACAGCCTTTCAGGCAATACTTTGCTATTAACACACACTCTCTCCTGAGAAACATTATATAACAAGCTTTATTCTTCTTTTTCCACCATCTGACTTTAATATAAGAAGTTTCAAGTAACTGTTTAAGATGTTCTTATGTCTTTTTGGTGTCAGCGAGGTCCTCTTCACAGTTTTTTTTTCCTCTCTGAGGTGTGTTTTTTAAACCCTAATCTCACATGGTATCTTCTGATGTCTTTTTATCACAGTTTTGAATATTTTGCCCTATTTGTAACATAATTTATTGAACAATATTACAGTATACTTACTTTATATAATTATAACTATTACAATATAGTTATATATTGTATATCTATGTCAAATGATGTATAAAATATACAATTATTCATTTATCTTCAGTAACCGCTTTATCCAGGTATAGGAGCCTATCCTGGGAACATTAGGTGCGGGGCAGGAACACACCCCGGACAGGACACCAGCGCTCTCTGTGATGGACTGGTGTCCCTTCCAGGATGAATCCTCCCTCATTGTGCCCAGTATTCCCAGGATAGGCTCCACATCCACCATAACCCTGACCAGGGTAAAGTGGTTACTGAAGATGAACGAAAGGACACTGCAGTCCATTGCAGTAGGAGCTTTATCCTGGTCAGGGTCATGGTGGATCCAGAGCATATCCCATTAACACACACACACTCTTACATGCATTCACACCTAGGGGCAAATTAGTGTAGTCAATCCACCTGCACGCATGTTTTCAGGAGGTGGGAGGAAACCGGAGACCATGGAGGAAACCCACACAGATATGGGGAGAACATGCAAAACTCGTGAAGCGGCAGTGTTACCCACTGTGCCACCATGCCACCATCCAGCAGTTTCTATAGCCAAATTATTTCATACTTGTACTGCTGATGCAGTGTTTTATACTTAAGTTTTGAAAATGCAAATTTAAAAGCAGATACCATGATAGCAAATAGTTATATTTGGTTCCTGCTGAAAAAAAAAAAGAAAAGAAATCATCACTGAAATTCTAATTACAAACCATCAGCTGTCTACCATCAGCCAAATGCCATCAGCTAACCATTAAAACCATTACCAGTCTTTAATGGTATCCACTAGACAATAGAAGGCAGCAAATTACCAGTAGAGACCCACAGGGACCATTACAGTTTCTATTAAAAACCAGTTCAGTTCCCATTATGACCATTACAACCTTTTTTTTCAGAAGGGGTTGTACGGTTATGTTAAGATGTGTTTCCATAGCAATCAGTCAGTAACTGAATGAATAAATACAGTCAGGAAGCCCATGTGTTGTTTGTAATGGGATCCCCTTTGAGGAGGCTTGTTGATGTTCCCGGATCCCCCATCATCAAACTATTTTAAGTCGGATCTTGTTATTATGATGATGATAATGATGATGATGATGATTGCATGACGCATAGTCTCCGCCCCTAACTCATGTGGCGTCCGTTTAAACTTGGCGAGTCCATTGCAGGAGGCAGTGCGGTGGAATCAGCAGCAGTGAAGCGCGCGCTCTGTGACATTTTTAGACCTTTTCTCACAACCCTGTCTGTCTGTAAGCAGTTGAAACAGCCACGACTGTTTTTCTCGCTTCTCTGGCTTTGCGCTTTCTTTGACTTTTCGTATAGGACTTGCACATGTGCCCACGCCTGGCGTAGTAAAAGAGAGGCGACCTGTGTTTTGTGTGTTTGTAAGGGGGTTTTCACTGTTTTCCCTGTTAATTTGCATCTCTTAAATAAAAAGGATCATCCACAGTGGAGCTGGTGAGTAGCTACTCGACTTATTCGACGTCATTTTAATCGACTTATTCGACATCATTGTTCATACAGACTGTCTACCTGCTGGTCGGTAGTGAAGGATAGACTTTCTTCCAGCACATTAGTGAGGAACCTGCTGTTGGGTTACTGCTGGGTTGGAGACAGCTATTCATGTTTTCGACTTTTATTCGAATTAATCTCATGCATGTCGTGTTTCAAATGCATCCAACAAACGACTTCCTCTAAATGACCTGTTTAACCTGTAATTTAGTTAGATGCTTCACATAGTTAAATTACAGAACATGTGGAATTGTGGAACTTGTACTTTAGACAGCTTTAACAATATAAGCACTTGCACTTTTGTGTTGCTTACACATTTTCCATAAGGACATTATTTATTAAAAAAAATAAAATCTTCCCAACTTGCTGTGCTTCATGTTCCCATGTTTATTCTAGTCTCTTTTCAGAAGTTGATTATTACCTATAAATCCTTGTCTCTTGGTCAGTTTTTAATCGAACAGTTTTGTCAAAAATCATTTGCGTGTTATTCAGCTACTGTGTCCTTATTAACTGAAGGATCTGTGAAAGGTAAAACACTGAAAGGAAACCAGCAGGTTGTGGATGTGTCACTTTCTATAGAAATACACTGGAATGGTCCTTACTGAAATTTGGCTGGCAAGTGTGGCATGTGGCATGTGCCAAAGGCATTTCTCCTTCCAGTGAAATGATAAGCTAAATATTGAACGATCCTGTTAAGGGAAATATAAATTCATTATTAGATAAAAAAAAAAAAAAAAATGATGGGACATATTTAACAAGAGTGTTTTCATGAGCTAATATGCTGATCCACCATGAATTTTAACGGTATTCGTTGTCTATATTTTCTCTTCCCTTCGGTCACAGTGCTTCCTACAGTTTAGCTTTGGTGGTGTGTTGGTTCCTTTTTACTCAACAGTATTACAGTATACTGTGTTGTTTACATCTGGATTGACCAGTTATCCAAACATTGTATCGGAATTAAAAGCAGCATTTTTGTCAACGATGGCCTGTTTTCAGTTTTGCTTTGTTGATGGCGTGCATCTTTTTGCACAGGCTCCATGTCACTGTGTCTGTGCATTAGTTTATATGTTTGAATTTTCTTACACAGCCGGTGGTTCCAAACTCCCATTCCTCCAACCTGGCTTCACTCTTTCATGTTAGTAAAAACGTGCATGGTTCGATCAATTCTGGAATTGTTAGTTAAAGTAGTAGTTAAAAATTCACTGTTAAATGTTGAGGAGTCTGATACTTTTGTAACCAGTGTTTTGCAGAAAAAAAAAAAAAGCAATTACAGTATAAATTATACTTGCATAAAGTGAGGCCTATAATTATTTGGACATTAACAAAGTTAATGTTTTTTTTTTTTTTTTGCTGTCTACCACAGTATATTAGTTAAAATTAAATAATACTTTAAAACATTTAGCTTTAATTTAAGGGTAGAGGTGAAACTCAGGTACAACAGGGTAAGATTTGCAGCACTTGTTATATGTGGTCCTCTCTTTTTATAAGGGATCAAAAGTAATTGGACAAGTTTACAGGGAGATATACTCAGTATATTAATTACAGTGAAATGCTTGGTAGCAAGTTCCAGAGCTGTGCTTACATACATTACTACAACAACAACGGAGTCTGGCTAAACAGGATCTATATACAGTGTGATATAAATAGACTATACAATATGCAGCTATGCAAGTATGAGAATGAGCAAATAGATTGGAGTGCATAAGTGAAGAGTCCATAGTGAGTTGTGTTAATATGTACAGGTAGGCATGTACCAGGAGACATAAGAGGGAAATAAATAGGCAGCAGCAGACAGTGCAACAAAAAAGATCACAAGAGACAGTGACAGTACACAGTGCGACAAGACAGTGTTATTTAGATGCAGATGTGTGTAGGTATGTATTTTGGGAATTTTACAGGGTAAGAGGTAGATGGTCATAAAGTACAATATGTGAATGTGCATTGTGTGCAAGTTAGTCTGTACCTAAGTTGCATCTTTATTTGATGAGACAGATGCTCTGTGGAAAGTAGCTTCTGTGGAAAGTAGCTTCTGCTGAAGCGGCCTGTGTTTGCTTTCATGCTGCGATGGCATTTGCCAGACCACAGCAAGGAGAACAGACTGTGATGTGGATGATCTGGAGTCTTTGATTGTTTTCCTCACTTTGTCCCTGCGACACTTGTCATAAATACTCTATACAATGACGGAGTACAATAACGGAAAGGCCAACGCATTATGCTTATGACAAACTAACATAATTGTTCTTGGAGCATTTTGCCTTCAGTTTTGTCTTCAGCAAGTGAAATGCATGCTCAATTGGATTCAGGTCAGGTGACTAACTTGGCCATTGCAGTACATTCCACTTCTTTGTCTTGGGTTGCTTTCAAAGTATGCTTTGAGTCATTGTCCTTCTGCACTGGGTTTTGAAGCATTTGGCTGAATCTGAGCAGATAATATAACCCTATACACTTCAGAATTCAACCTGCTGCTTTTCTCAGCAGTCACATCAATAAATACAAGGAAACCAGTTCCACTGACAGCCCATGCTATAAGACGAGGTAGTATAATTCAGATCATGAGCAGTTCCTTCCCTTCTCTAAACTCCTCTCTTCCCATCATTCTGATACAAGTGGATCTTTGTCTCATCTGTCCATAGGATGTTGTTCAGAATTGAACTCTAGTCTCTGGTCTTTCTGTTTTTGAATGGTTTACATTTTGTGGTAAACCCTCTGTATTTACTATGGTGAAGTCTTCTCTTGATTGTTGAATTTGACACAAACATGTCTACCTCCTGTAGGGTGTTCTTGATCTGGCCAACTGTTGTGTTAAAGCATTTTTTTTCTTCTACATCAAAAGACTACTTCTACTTCCACCACAGTTGTTTTCCATGGTTTTGGTGTTCCTGATTTGACCACATCTAATATTTTGCTATCTCCCTGATGGATTTGTTTTGATTTTTGAGCCTAATGATGGCTTGCTTCACTGGCAGTGGGAGCTCTTTGGACTTTCATATTGAGAGTTAACAGCAACAGATTCTAAATGCAAATGCAACATTTGAAATGAACTCTAGGCCTTTTATCTGACTATAAGTGAAATAATGAGGGATTAATACACATCTACCCAGGGAACAGCTGAGCAGTCAATTGTCCAATTACGTTTGGTCCCTTAAACACATATTATAAAGTATTCCTACACTGTTCACTCAATTTGTATGTACATACCCTCATATTTAAACGGAATTAACTACACAAGACCATGATGGCATGAAAAATAAAAGCCTTCTTTCTGTTTGAATGAATGAAATCATGAATTGAGAAAATTGATGAGATCGTTTACTGGGAACGTAAATTCAGGAGGATTGCTGTAAATAGACGAATGCTTTTCAGGAGAAGCTGTTACTGCAGTATCAGTCCTGTTATGTATCATAGACTTTTGATACAGGCATTTATTTTATTTTGTACTTTATGCATTTATTTTTGCTCTGTTTTACAGTTGGTCAGAGTGGGAGGAACACTTTTTATATAATAGTTTATAGTCCCTTTTTGCTTTTTATGGGAGTAATGTTAGAAATGAAAGTGGCATCCAATAAAAAAGGAACCATTATGACTTCAGTCTCATTTTAGACATAGAACATTATGACTAAATTTCCTGTAGGAGTGCGTATGCATGAATGTGCTTTTCGTTGTCAGTCTACAATCATAGCTGTCTATAAGATTTCAGAAAGATGTTAGGTTCCTATAACCTGGAATTAAATGTGTCAGTATATGTGCAAGATACAGTAGCTGTAAAGGAGTAGCATGAGGAAGCAAGCAGGGGATGAGGGATTGAAAGAGAAAGAAATGTGACTATAAAATTGGTGAAATCATTTTGGCTGTCGTTAAAAATATGCTTAAACATAAAATAAAATAAAAAGAAATGTCCTGGTTTGTCTCCTAGCACATTTTCATTGATTCTCCTACATTTTTTTTCCACAGCGGCGAGCTGAATGTTAGTTGAATTCCGTTTCACATGTACAAGTGCATGTGAAGGGATGGCATGGGGGACGGTGGGTACGCAAGAGGCTCAGATCTCAAGAGAGAGAGAGTGTGTGTGTGTGTGTGTGTGTGGGGGGGGGGGGGGGGGGGGGGGGGGGGGGGGGGGGGGGGGGGGGGGGGGGGGGGGGGGGGGTGGGGGGGGAGACAATATCTGTGAATGAACAGATGTGCAAAAGCCTTTTAAGGTCTGAAAGCTTTCATGAGGCATTGATGGCCATGCAGTCACACCTTCTGTATGGTGTTGAATTTCTAAAGCATGAAATCCCAACACAATAGGGCTAATTTCTCATCCCAGTAACTTTGGTCCTACATCAAACCAGTAGAAGTCATTAGTGTATTGCTAAATGAGGCATATGTGGTTGGTTTATTATCTTTGGCATAAAGATAAGTCAAAACATTCAGACCACACCAACTGAGGATACCAGCCCTCTTCGCTGTTGAAGACACCATTGCACATTACTTTTGCAGTCAGAAATTTGCTTTGTTTATTTTATGTGAAATGGAGTAGAGTTAAAGTGCCATTAACCATGCTGTTATAGTAAATTTCACTGTTTCACTGAGGAATAAAACATTATGGGATGTGCTGTTATTGGAAAATCATAAACTCCGTGATGGCAACAGATTTCTGCTCCATGTCGGGCTGCTTCACACCACCCTGTCACTGATTATTTTCTTCAAAAGAGAAGGAAATTCTATTAAAAGCATATTTAACAAAAATATTTTATCATTGTATCCCACAATAACTCTGTAGACCATTTTCATTCACACTTTATTTGCTTTATTTATTTACTTTTTGATTTGTTACTGCATGTCAAGCTGCAGCAATTTGTCATGGGGTGAATCAAGTGTGGGCGTGGTTGTTTCATTCTGTCTTGCTTAATTTGTTACAATTATATGCCATTTATGAGAGTGGCATATAAAACAATGAATTTATCATGTCCTTGTGTTGTAGCACACAAGACTCGAGACCAGTCCATGTATAAGCATCTTTCCCCAGAGACAAGTTAATATCAATTTCAGAGAGCCAGAAAGCAAGAGAATATCTCATGAGCACAGATTAAAATAACTGAATAATATCCTGGGAGGCTATCAAGATCAGTGAGCTATCAGGCAGGCAGAGCAGTATAGGTCACAGTAGTGACAGACGCTCGCTGGATGTCACCAATATTTCAATAAGAGTTGTCAAAGCAAATTCAATAGTAGCAGAAATGAATTCACCTTTTGGTTATTCAGATCAAAATGTGTCTATGAAATGACACAAAATGCCTATGAAAACTATATATGGCATAAGATCTAAAGAAACCAAAGCATATTTCCTCACAGACCCTTAGGACTTGTGAAAGTATTATCATCATTTACCAGTTCAAGTTTTTATAATAAGACATGACCTTAGTGTTATAAGGTTATGATACTAGGGTCACGTCTTATAAACACTTGATCTAGAATTTGCTTACGTTAATACAATTCAATTAAGTTTATTGTCATTGTGCACCGTAACATAGTTTTGTTTTCAAGGTGATGCCAATATCAGAACTCTGAGTACTGGCTAGTAGCCATCAACTGATGCTGATCCGATACTGAACCAATACTGACATTCTCTTAGAAGCCAAGTGACTTGCTGCAAAGATTCTGTTTAAGTGTGAAACTTTAGAGTAACGATGGCAGGTTGCGTTTTGATGAGTTCCTGTGCAAGATCTATGTTTTCTGTGTTGTGTCAGTCAGCATCCTACGTGCTCAATGTTCAAAGCATAAATATGAAAAAGCACAGAATAAAGCAAAAAAATCTGTTCTGATCCAATACCAGGTGGCACAGTGACACAGTGGTTAGTGTGGATGCCTGACAGCTTCAGGTCACCAGTTTGATCCTGAAATTGGGGTACTGCCTGTGCAGAGTCCACATGTTCTCCCTGTGTCCCTGTAGGTTTCCTCTGGGTTCTCTGGTTTCCTCCTACCTCCAAAAACATGCCGGTAAACTGGCTTGGCTACTCTAAATTGCCTGTAAGTCATGATACAGAGTTTAATCACCATTGTTCCCAAAAGCCATACTGTAACACCAAAATAAACAAAAGGTAATGTTTATAGGCACTAAATACAGCTGTATTCTAAGAATAATGATGCAACAAAGTACTGCCATGTTGCATGGAACATGGGTGGTGTTTTCAAGTGTGTCAGTTTTTTAAACAGTCTAACAGAACAATCATTTCCTCCATTCCTCAGGGACATTGTGAAGCTGTTCCACTCAATAAGATTCTTAGAAATCAGGCAAGGTCAGATCTGGCTAATGTTTTGTTACACTTGATTGATGATGAAGAATACATTTGGTTTGTGGTTTTATTGTTGTTAATAGTAATGCTTTGCTTGCTTAGTACTAAGGTGCAATATGCAGTTTGGCTTGACATCAGTTAATAACATTTTAAAACAACGTCCTTCATGTCAATGTCAGGGAAATGCCCACATCATGCTTGGGGAAATGTTACAGGCAGGAAACTGTGTGTGTGTGTGTGTGTGTGTGTGTGTGTGTGTGTGTGTGTGTGTGTGTGTGTGTGTTTGTTTGTTAATGATTAAGCAGCCTGCACGTCTGCAGTGGAGGACTATAGTGAACTTCTGGACAAGGAGAGTCTGTGTCAGGACTGCTCTGTGTGTGGGAAATGACATTTATTCCCACTGAGCCAGAAACACGCTATTCTCTATCAGCAAATGGTTTTGTTTCCTTTGAGTGTACTGATATACTGGCCAAATAAAATGCTAAAGAATTATTGTATAAATCCAGATGCACATTAGCAAAAGACATATAGACTAGGAATGTAACCAAATACAAATACATTCAGTAGATAAAGTCTTATACAGATACGAATAGGAAACACCCTATTAGTTTTTTTTATTTATAGAAGAATGCCAGGAAGGTTCACATGGCATCTGGCTGAGACTAGAGGCATGCAGTGGGGCTGATAGAACCATCCACGTTTGTTTGAAAATATTGCGAATATTACTGCGGTTGAGGAACTGTCAGAGCCAGGAGTCCATTCTGACAGTGCTAGCATTTCTTTTTTCCAGTGTTCCCATGGGCATAGTCATAGGTTTCATATTTAATTAAAAAACAAAAAAAAAGCCTACTTCAGGTTTAAATCCGAATACAGATAACTGATATATGGAGCGCTAAACAGATACAAATATAGATAGAAATAGTGGCATTACATTAAATGCCTAATATGGACATAAAAAACAGAGAAATTCTTAAACTGAACTTCATTTAGCACATTGATTGAGTAGTTTCTATCCAAGAATTATAGGAAGCTATATCTCTTGCATGCATGCACACACACACACACACACACACACACCAGACTGTTTCACACTTCACACAGGAAATCTTCCATGCTTAGACAAGGCGTCACTCTTCCTCTGTCAGGGTTTCCGTGCAGTCATTTATAGAAAGGGAGCTTCTCCATGCTGCTCTGGCAGGAAACAGGGATCAGACATGGCTGATTTTTTTTCAGGCAGTGCTGGAAATGGTGGGTGGATTTTTCTGAGGTGTTGATCAGCTTACGAGTAGCTCCATGTGTCAGGCTGTTTGCATGACTGTTGTTTTGTGAATGAACAACTGAATGAATGTAACCTAATTATAGCAATGGTGCTGTTACTTTACATATTTTATGCAAGGATGGGGCATATTTTTAAGAATTATATTGAAATGAGGATGACCATATTCCTTGAAAATCTGGTTTTGATCTTGCCAGCAGCAGGGCTAGTCTGCAGTAATTACATGAGATGAGCTGTGCTCTAATCAACTATGCAGGTCAAGATTAGCTAATGGTTTAAGACTCTTTGCATAAAATATTGCTGAAAGGTCTTGAACTTCTTATTTGCAATACTTTAAATAGTAGTTTCAAGGTGGAGATGGGAAAAATGTTTTAAAGCGCACACCGTTATTAGTCTGGAACCCAGTAAATTGCACAGTCATGGGCATGATGTGTTGCTGGTTATTGTTAATGATTTCTATTGTCCAGTCGTGCACACTGTGGTTTGCCTATCCTGAAATCTTGATGAGCTATTGCTCAAAGCCTTGGTGAATTGCATAATCAATTCAGGCTAACAATGCAGAGCTTTGCCACCTGCCACATCAGTGTGAATAGGTAAAAATTTAGAAGAGCCAGGGGTGTACATGATCCCTTGAGGTTCACAGGTTCTAGCTATTGACCTCCTTCAAGGTGATTTCTGCAGATTGTCCATGTTTGTCCTTATTAAACACCAGTGTTGGCGGTTCTTAAAGAACACCACCATTAAGTCAGTGCTACATCTGATATATCATTGCATAAGAGTAAAATACAAGGGAATGGCCATCTCTCATAGAGTTGGTTAGAAAAGGTCATCTTGTATGGCATGGGCAATATGGATGTGTTATATTTTTATTCTTAAGGTCCATATGGCAGTACTTGCTATAATACATCTACAGTACCTTTAGGAATATAGCTTTTGTTTTAAATGTAAAAATATAATTTTGTGTTTAGACAACATTCGGGCTAGAAAAACTAGGGGAAAAACTGACCTTCTTTTTAACTGAAGTATAAATGTGAATAGAAGGTTTGCATATGTTTATTTAATTTTCATTAGTATGACTAATCTATTATTGTTGTTGATGATGATGATGATGATGATATTATTATTATTATTATTATTATTATTGATACTACTACTACTACTACTATTAATATTAACCTCTACTATTACTGATACTCAAAATTAATAATAATAATAATAATAATAATAATACTATTAATATTAACCTCTACTATTACTGATACTCAAAATTAATAATAATAATAATAATATTAACCTCTACTATTACTGATACTCAAAATTAACATCAGGCCTACTTCAGCTGAGCGAACTGCTTGGAGTGGGCTATACTGCCTTATGAGATCAGCAAGATTTGGAGATTTAGACATCATAAGCAGTTTTGCTGGTAAAGATTTGGGCTTGGGAACTAGCTAAAACATACTTAAACAGTCATCAGGGCAGCCAGGAAGGTTAAGATCAGCCAGCTTCTTGCTGTCTGTCAAGGCTGTCCATAAAAATATTATGGTCAGTAGTATCAAATGCAGCACTCAAAAACAGCAGTATTGCAAACAGATATCTCTCCTCAATGTAAGGCTTGCAGTAGATTATTAAACACTTTAGTCTGCATTGCTTCTGTACTCTGATGCTTCTTTGAAACCAGCCTGACAAACAGCATGTTTGTTATTCTAACTTATGTAAGAACAAAGCTGTTGGAAGCCAATGTTCTCCAAAGTCGGAAAAAAAGATTGCTTGCCCTGAACAGCAGAGACAAATTTCATATGGAAAATAAAATGGTCATGTGGAACATGCCTTCTGCTTAATTTTCTTATTCATATGCCTGTAAGAGTAAGTGAATGGATATTTGTTTACAACTAGTAGAGGAAAATAATGTTTAATATAGCTTAATCAAGTATAATTTTCCCTTACATTTAAACATCCCTCCTGATGCTGTGTTTCACAGATTTAATACAGAGAAATAATGAACAGCAACCTCAAAATCACAGTGTTACTACATATCAAAATTTTACTAAATATCAGCTCAACATTTCAGCCATTGAGCTGTATATCACAGAACATTTTGATGTTTGTTAAAATTCAAACTCTGTGAAAGCTATAGCTGCTACAGATTAAAAGGCTTTGATATTTGTAGACAGGATGTTTGAAGTTCTGTATGACCACTCAATATGACCACAGTGGCGATGTGGGTTTATAGTAAACTATATACACCGATGAGCCATAACATTAAAACCACCTGCCTAATATTGTGTAGGTCACCCTTGTGCTGCCTTGTGCAACTCTGACCCATCGAGGCATGGACTCCACAAAACTTCTGAAGGTCTGTTGTGGGTCCTGGCACCAAGATGTTAGCAGCAAATCCTTTAAGTCCTATAAGTTGCAAAGTGGGGCCTCCAAGCATCGGACTTGTTTGTCCAGCACATCCCTCAGACGCTTAATTGGATTGCACTCTGGCGAATGTGGAGGCTCCTTGACCTCAAAGTCAACAACTTGAACTCTTTGTCATGTTCCATTCCTGCCATTCCTGAACAATTTTTGCTGTGTGGCAGGGTGCATTATGTTGCTGAAAGAGGCCACTGCCATTAGGGGTGTACTTGGTCTGCAACAATGTTTAGGTAGGTGGTACGTGTCAAAGTAACATCCACATGAATGCCAGGACCCAAGGTTTCCCAGCAGAACATTTCCCAGAGCATCACATTGCCTCCTCTGACTTGCCTTCTTCCCATAGTGCATTATGGTGCCATCTCTTCCCCAGGTAAGTGACGCACAGACACCCAGACATCCACATGAAAAAGTGATTCATCAGACCAGGCCACCGTCTTCCATTGCTCCATGGTCCAGTTCTGATGCTCACGTGCTCATTGTAGGTGCTTTCAGTGTTGTACAAGGGTCAGCATGGGCACTCTGACCGGTCTGCGGCAAGGTAGCAAGCTGCAATGCACTGTGTTCGAACACCTTTCTGTCATAGCCAGCATTAACTTTTTCAGCAATTTGTGCTACAGTAGTTCTGTGGAATCGGCAGTTCTTATGTTGTCCTTTATTGAACCACTTCTGGTATGTACTAACCACTGCATACCGGGAACACCCCACAAGACCTGTTGTTTTGGAGATGCTCTGACCCAGTCGTGTAGCCATCACAATTTGGCCCTTGCCAAAGTCACTCAGATCCTTACACTTGCCCATTTTGACTGCTTCCAACACATCAAACACAAACATCAGGTTTGTAAATTAATCTCATTTTAAACCAGAAGCAACATTTTTTTTTTTCATTTTACTTCTGGTTTAAAATGAGATTAATTTACAAACCTGAAGTAACTGATTTGTGTTCGTCATAGGTTAAGACTTAGTGGTGTCCTACTGGACATTAATGGAAATGTACACTATATGGCCAAAAGTATGTGTACACACTTATATGATCTTGTTGGGCATCCCATGCCAAAACCATGGACATTAATATGGAGCTGATGGCACTGATGTTGAATGAGAAGGACTGGCTGGCAATTGACATGCCAATTCATCCTAAAGGTGTTCAGTGCGGTTGAGTTCAGGACTCTTTGCAGGCTACTGGAGTTCCTCCACACCAAACTCATCAAACCATGTCTTTATTGATTTTGCATTGTGCACAGGAGCACAGTCATGCTGGAACAGGAAAGGGCATTTCCCAAACTGTTGCCCCAAATACAGTACATTGTCTAAAATGTCTTTGCATGTTGTGCCACCGACAATCCTATTCACTGGAGCTAAGGGGCCCAAACCTTGAAAAACAACTCCAGACCATTATCCCTCTTTCACCTTGACTCAAACTGTTGGCATTTCAGCAGGTTCTCCTGGCATCCGTCAAACCCAGTTTCATCTATTGGATAGTGAAGTGTGATTCATCACTCCAGAGGCGGTGTGCTTCAGCTGACGCTTGGCATTGTGCACAGTGATCTTAGGCTTTTGTGCCGCTGCTCGTTCATGGAAAGCTCCCGACGCACAGTTCTTCTGCTGATGTTGCTTCCGGAGGCAGTTTGGAGCTCTGTAGTGAGTGATTAAACAGAGCATAGGTAATTTTTACATGCTTCAGCACTCGGTGGCCCTGTTCTGTGAGTTTGTGTGGTCTAGCACTTTGTGGGAAAGCTGTTGTTGCTCCCAGAAGCTTCCATTTCACAATTATGCAACTTAAAGTTGACTGGCACAGATCTAGCAGGGAAGAAATATTACAAACTGACTTGTGGCAAAGGTGGCGTCTTATGACAGTGCCATGTTTAAAATCACTGAGCTCTTCAGTTTGACCCATTCTACTGCCATTATTTTTGCATGGCTATGTGCTTGCTTTATTATTATTTTTTTTTGTACCTGTTAGCAATGGGCGTGGCCAAAATTTAGGAGGGGTGTCCACATACTTTTGGCCACAGAGTGATTGAAATTATTTTATATTGTTTCAATTTGTTACTCTTAATGCTGAGCATAGCAGCAATTCATAAACTGCAAAATACATTTTCTCATTTTTGTTCACATTAATTCATCTTAAGAACTTATCTTGAGAACATAACTTGCTCGCGTTATCCCGTGTGTGTGTGTGTGTGTGTGTGTGTGTGTGTGTGGTGTTCGTATCCACCATGCGGTGTAGTCTTGAGGCCTGGTCAGGTTACTCTCACTCCATTGTGGGTTGACCTGGTTGAGTGAATACCTGAGGACATGCATTAGTGATGAGAGCTTTGACGGAGTTGTAGCTTTATTCTCTCTCTAGCTCTTTCTCACTCTCCCTCTCTGGGACCAGATGGTGTGAAAGAAATTGCTAAAGGGTACTGGGAGTAGGGGGGATGAAGCCATTGTTGTTTGATGTGAACATATGGCTGGTAGCATCCAGTTCTTGTAACAGTGTTGATAAATGGTTGTTATTCAGTTGAATACAGCACTGTTAGTTCATCAAAAGATGCATGTAATTTCCTTCTCTTTTATAATATAATAACATAATGATATGTTTCAGGTCAAATTAACGCAACTCATTTACTTGATACCCTATGGTGCGGTTGTCTTTTGGCTGCAGCTCAGTTTCTGCAGCTTAATAAAGTCTATTACTGAGCAGCGAGAGTTGTGGGGGTGGGGGGGTGGGGGGGTGGGGGTGAGTGGCTAGTGTTCGTACATACGTGGGCTCCTTTCACAGTCTTTTGTAATACTTGAAGGTGTCAAACTTGCCAAAGGAAAAAGTTTCTTTTCACACACAGCAGTCACCTTTCCTTTTTTTTAATAAACACACCTCTACACAGTCAGAGTCTCTCCAGTGAAGGTCACACGTGGTGGGTTAAGAGTGAGAGGCTGAGCGGGAGAAAGAGAGAGGAGATGACAGCTTGGGTTCCTCTCGCGTGGTGTAACAGCCTGTGTGTGGGAAGGAGTTCACTGCCACAATGAAGACGCCACTGAGTTATTACAGACCAGAGAAATCCAGAAATTATGAAATGAGATGAGGATGAGACAGACATGAGTGAGCATCTTGGCAAAGATGTTCTTGTGGAGGTTTTATCCAAATTTCCAACAGTAGTGCTAAGCAATACAGTAAAAAAAGAATTCAGAGTGTTGCAAACATCTAAGATTTAGCTGTTGCATTTTTCGATTATGACCCCTTGCTACAGAAAGGACCTGGAACATGAAAGATGCATATTTGCTTCTGGGAGCAGTTACTTTTGCTTTGCACTGACTTTATCTGGGTGAACTTTGACCTGTGACTTTGAGTTTAACTGTATTTTGAGTCACTAGAAACCAAGAAGACAGCTGGACTGTGGTCTCTTTGGCTGGTAAAGAAATGGAGGGCAT
>CM040984.1:8581455-8603955 GCA_022985145.1 Pangasius djambal | reverse complement strand
GGTGCCCTGCGACTGATGGGTATGACTGGTGTGAATTCAGCCTTGTGCCCAGTGTTCCCAGGATAGACTCCAGCATAGCCTTGGCCAGGATAATGTGGTTACTGAAGATGAATGAATGAATGAACAAACAATGACATACAGTGGTGCTAAATAAATTTGTCACATACAAACAGTGCAACACCAGCACAAGCCAGAAGGTGTCTCTATCATCATTGCCATGATTGTCAATTTATTTCACCTGTTGTAAATGTTAAGGTCTTCAGCATGCTTTACAAAGTATTAATTGGTTGATTTGCCTGTTTCAGTCCTTTCCTCTGTTTTGACCTTTGGCCTTTGCATTACCCATGTGACTTGTTTACCTGCTTTGCACTGTTCTGAACTTGGATTGTTTCTTGCACTTTGATTCCTGCTCTGTGTTTTCGCTATTGTTTTCTGGTTACCCAGCTACCCCTGTGTATCCAATAAACCTCTGCACATGCATCCATTAAATCCAGCCAAGTCCTCTTTGTTACACGAAGCAGGAAATGGATGTTTTTGATAGCGATGAGAGCGAGGCCTGTGGGATGCATATAATTTCATCACAGTGGGGATAGCAATTTGGAACAAGGCTGCAGTCATCATTAAGCCTAGCTAAACAAAGCTAGTCACCTCTCTAGGCTTATTTTCATACTAACCACAGTACATTGTTTTTCACTACACTTAAAGGTCAGATGCAGCATTTCATCGCAAGACTTGGAAACTGAAATCAAAATAAGGAATATGTCATGAATTGAATCTAACCTATTACAGTACTCAGACAATAAATTAAATTGGATGCTTTTCAATACCCAACACACACACACACACACACACGCAAAAACATTATTATTATTATTATTATTATTATTATTATTAAAACTTTAGCTGATGAATTATTTAATTTGAATTTACATTAAGCAATTTAAATTATGTTGTGTACTGATTTTATGAGTGAAACCTCTCTGAATTTCCATCACGCCTGCTTAGATAATGACTTGAGAGCATTGTAATTACGTGACAAGAGAAAAAGAAATATTTGCTGTTTCTAAATGCATGCAGTAGGGCTTTGTTTCTGTATCCATTGTTTTCAGTATGTCAATGTCTTTTGATCAAATATGGAGATTGGAGATAAAAAAAAATTAAATATTTAATTAGCATGGCATTATGCTTTCATGTATTCTGAAAAACTGTTTGCTGTAGCCCTAGCTGTTATTTCCAAACTCTAAGCCCTGTGCAGTACTGAAACCATTTAGCATTGTAATTCATCTGCAGTGTTAAATGTAGCGCATTTTAAGTCTTAATGAAAATGAAAAGCAGGTTCTGGCATCCGTAGTAAGAAAGAACTGTCTTTTTGTAGCAGCCGCTTAGACTTTATCTTCTTATTCCACATAAGCTCACTCTCACTGTCTCTCTGCTCACTGATCATTGGACAGAGTGTGAGGTGTGAGGAGATAAGAGGAAGAAGACCGAGAGGAGAAGACTGAACACAGCAGAGCACTGTGAAAAAGAGAGAGAGAAGAGGAGAGAAAGGCCTGAGAGGCATTCATTTACTTGGGCGTCATGGGGAAACAGAACAGCAAGCTGCGGCCGGAGGTGCTCAACGATCTGCGCGAGAACACCGAGTTCAGTGAGCATGAGCTGCAGGAGTGGTATAAGGGCTTCCTGAAGGACTGCCCCACAGGTCACCTCACTGTGGACGAGTTCAAAAAAATCTACGCCAATTTTTTTCCATACGGAGATGCCTCCAAATTTGCTGAGCATGTCTTCCGAACATTCGACACTAATGGTGATGGGACTATTGACTTCAGAGAGTTCATCATCGCACTGAGTGTGACGTCACGAGGGAAGCTGGAGCAGAAGCTGAAATGGGCCTTTAGTATGTATGACCTGGATGGCAATGGCTACATCAGCCGAGCAGAGATGCTGGAGATCGTACAGGCAAGAACAGACCTGCTTTCTCTCTTGTAAAGTTTGTCATTCATTTAAATTGATGCGAATATATAATTGATCCTTGTCGTGTAGACAAATCGTGACCTTAGTATTATAAGTTTCCATCTGGGTGACGAGATTTTGAATCAAAGTTTTGACATTCCAGCTAGCAAAACTCTAAAACACTGAAATGTGCAGTAACCTTAAAGTCTGTAAATGTACATTTACGTTTTCTAAATTCTCAGACAATGATGAAGTCCATTTTGAATATGGGCCAGTCACAGATAGAACTTTATTATTCTGTAAGATCAAATACTGTTTCATTTTATAAGGTTCTACTTGGTGGTTCCTTATTAAGCAGTCTCTTAATTTCATTAAATAAGTATCCTCCACTGGTGAGGTTTATGTGTTTAACTCATTTTTGACCAAAATGTCAGATAAAACCTTATAGTACTGTCACAAATTTAAGACACTGAGCTATAAAGTCAAAGGAAATACAACTTTTCAGAAATAATTTTGACCTATATATTTGTCTGAAAGTTCTCACATATGGTACAGTACTGTGCATAAGTCTTAGGCACCAAATACTACATTTGTCTTATATGTTTATGACTTCACTTTTGGGTCAGTATGTAAGCAAGTGCGACAGTCAAAGTCCGTGGCAGATTTTCCAAGATGCTTAGAAAAAAAATTACCAGCCAATTTACTTATAAAACTGTACGTGTACCTGAAACTAGTGATGCATTTTTTAAAAAAAAACAAAAAACAAAGGGATGTCAAACCAAATATTGTTTAGTTTAGTGGAGTTTCCTGCTCTTTATAAAAGATTTTAAATGTACAAAACATTTCATTTCATTATTTTTGAAGGCATTATTTGCTCCACAGCATTTGTTTACATGGGCCTAAAACTTTTGCACAGCACTGTATATTCAGGTAAATGAAAATAACATGTTCATAATATTGTCAAATAGAACATTACAATACCAAGGTCTGATATTAATCAGTGATATAAATAAAAATAAAAAAAAAGAAAAGCTGGGGGTTGGTATATTATGCTGCAATATTGTGCATTTTATTCACTGTTTTATGCTGCTTCTCTTCTGGGACTTTACTGAGCAGTTAAATGAATAATATAGAAATAATAAACATGAAGAAAGAGAATTTGAAAATATGCTTACAGGAGTCATGAATACTAAGAAACCAGTCTGAAAAATCTCCAAATATTCATTAGATATAATGATGTAAATAAGGTAAAATGGATTGGAAAACATGAATGATAGTAACAGATTTAAAAATCCCGTGACTGGATGTTTTGAATTATAGAGATTATAAGTGAAAATATATTGAAAACACCTGCACTACATAGTTAGTATATCACCTCTAAAGATTTTCAAGCCCTTATTTTTCCCCAAACAATCCCGGTGTTACAGAATTATGAGCAATTTGAGCGATTTATATCTCATTTTTAAAGACAGTTACTAAATTGTAGTAAATAGTAACCCATATACTTTTTATTTATTTTATTAGGTTCCACGTTAGGTAACACATTTACTTTTTCCTTTAGGCAATCTATAAGATGGTTTCTTCTGTGATGAAGATGCCAGAGGACGAGTCCACTCCAGAGAAGAGAACTGATAAGATTTTCAGACAGATGGACACCAACAAAGATGGTAAAAAAAAAAAAAAAGAAAGGAAAAAATAGGAAAAACCCCAACACTTATAAACTTGTACTTCATTATTCCCATTGTACTTCCCTCCATCTGACCTCTAGAATCTGTTCATTAGTTCGTTAGCAGTTTTATGAAGATTTAAGCATACTGCTGTGACATAATGCTTAATTTACTCTAGTGCCATAACTGCATAAGTATGTCCAAAATGTTTTCATAAATATTTCAAAGTTATTTCATGCTGTTAGGGCTGAGGGTTCAAAATAGTCTACAGGAGTAACAAATCAGATATAGTGTTTTGCAATGCACCATTTCACCTCGAAGTTGATTTTTCTTAACAGCACACCTTGTTGTGATTTATTCCTTGTTCCATTTATTTATTCCCTACTTAACCAAGACATATTGTTCATGGTTAAGGATTGGGCTGTATTGTTATGGCCAGATTTGATGGGATTATTTGAATGCATCAGAGAATCTCCATACAGAATCACTAACCTGGTGCATCTGAGAGCAATCAGGATATAAACTCAGATAATATAACAGTGATCAATTATGTCTCATTTGCAGATTGTAGCCTTGTTCAGTGCCATTATTGTAGAGAGACTATTAAATAGCACTTAACTATCATTAAAGCTCATGTCCTACTGTGCTATTATAGGAAAGATTTCTCTGGAGGAGTTTATTAAAGGTGCAAGGAGCGACCCCTCGATCGTCCGCCTCCTCCAGTGTGACCCAAGCAGCGCCAGTCAGTTCTGAGCAGAACAACCACAGTGCACTCTATTAGTGTTCACTCGAGTCCAAAGTGAACATGGTAAGTGTTTATGTAAGCGTAAGAATGTGGTTGTTCTATTATCACATTTACTAATTTGTCAGTGGCGTTAGGGACCAATTTTGAAATGTGAATGCTAAATAAAGGCCAGTGAGCACTTATATCATTCCTATTACCAGTCACTTAGACTAAAAACTACCACTTGTTATGGACTAGGAATATAGTGTTGTGTATATTTGTGTAGGTGTGTGTTATAACAGCAGGCTACAATGGGAGATGTTTAAAGAAATGTTCATTTTGATGAGCAATGCATGATCAGCCCTGAAACTTAGGGGCCTGATTTACTAATAATTTAAATAAAGAGGCTAATTTGTGTGTCATCTACTAAACTGCGCACTGAGCTGGTGGGTGTGTTATGGGTAATTTACAAAGAATTATTGCATAAAATGATTTTCTACTGATAGCCGTGGCGAGTTCAGGTCTCAGACAGACTCCCAGCTCTGCCCTGACAAAAATCATACAGAATTTGCTTTGTTACAGACAGGTGATGTAAATGCGAATATGCATGCATGCTGATTTACCCTAACTGCTAGAAACGTCGGCGAAGCAGTGGGATGTCGACTAAACGCACATGTACAGTGAGACAGAAATGATCATAAATCAACGCCTGTCTCTGTCTTGAGAAACCATTTTATTGCTATTGATAATTTTAAATCTACTAACACCTATTAAAAACAACTATAATAGCCTAATAATTAATCAGATTAGAGATTCCAAGAATTACTTTTTAAATCCACATAACCAGGAACAAGCACTAACAAGATTATTTAAATTCGCAAAGTATAAGCTTCATGTAACAATACCAATTGATTATAAATTCATCGAGTAGCATAATGTAAGCTAAAGCTAAAGCAACAGCCACCTCAAGCTAGCTTAGTTACATCATGACAAACCCAACCTACCCAAGTCAAAAGCACTCAATCGCAAATCCAGCTGCAAAACTAATCTGATCAAACTGGACATGACCTAGCAAATATTCAGCACATTCTATTCTATTCTATTCTATTCTAACTTGGTCTCACTTCTTAGCTTAGAGAAGATAAACAGTGAAAAACCCACCTCGTCAATTTGCTTCAATCTGTCTCTCCTGTGAAAAATAATTCTTTTGTTCTCTTAATTTGAAGTGTCAATGCTTCTTATATCTAAATGCTGCATAGTGTGCTGGGGGTTACCAAAAAAAATTAATGGCTGCTCTAAACTCAACTCTGGAAAGTGGGGTGAAATGTAACCCAAAGTGGCGTCTGGATTTCCTATATCGATGCCCAGAACAGTAAATCTTCTCACACATGTATAATTGCCACGAATATGCATAATTGTGCAGGCAGGTATAGCGCTAATTAAAGGCAGTGAGACACAAAACTGATGCAAAACAAGACTATAGGCTCTCTTTAAACATGATCGGTATTGGAGCAGGAAATGTGACTTTGGCATTTTTTTTCAGTCTGTGAGACATACGCTGTGTGTGAAATCCCAGACTGATTCACTTCATACAATGCCTTGCATAAGTATCCACCCCCCTTTGAATGAGGGGAGAGTTTAAGAATAAAGCCCTTACAGCCAATAGCATGATTAAGTTCTAAATGATGAATGATCTCAAGAAGTCTTATTTTTAATTTTCAGGTATAAAGTGTTTTTTTTTTATTATTATTATTAATTATTTCATGTGTTATGTTTGAGGGTGTTTTGTGCACGTTCATAAATTCTGGCTGATAATGCAAACCTTTTTTGTAGAATCACAGTTGTTGTTTTTTCCCCCCACATTATTCAGCTTGCAATGTGGAATGATCTTATTTTAACTGGGTTTTATTTAAGGGTATAAAATTTGCTGTGTTTTTATTTGTAATTGTTTTATACATTAATTAATTTTTTTTTATATTGGCAGCATTAATAGATTGCATTAATAGACTTCTGCTTGACAGGTTTCTAGTACATGGATATTCATCAGCATGTATTAGTGTATTTGTGATTGTTCTTTTATAAAAGCAATGATTTGATCATGTTTGTGTCAGACACTTACTGTTGCATGTATTATGGCAATTTTTACATAAATATTGTAAGTAAGATTGCTGTATTGATATTAATATTTTGTATTCTATGCCCTTATTGTTGTTAATGGTGCAGTTTAGGACACCGCCGTGGAATATAGTGAAACCCAATGTGAATGTATTTCTGCTTCTTGTTTCTCTATTTCTCTGAATGTAATAATACTCTGCCATTCACAAATTGATGCATTATAACAGTGTGCCACATACTATATCTCCCTTCATTCCCGTTGGATAACGAGTTTCCATGATGTAGATTATGCGTATGCAACTTCATCATTTTCCATTTCCATCACCATAGAAACTGTGGCTTGATTTGTAAGATGCTGCTTGACTGAGATGGTTACGGAGATGCATCTGACCTCGTAACTGGCCTTTTCCCAATCCTTGTAAAAACACGCCATCAGGAACATGTCAAATGAAGTGTTACTAGAAGTGTTAAGTAAACGCTTCTAGTAAAAACAGAACCAGAATGAAGGCAAATCAAGTCAGAATTTTGATAATGAATGTAGCATTTTAAATCCCTCCATGGCATGAAACTAGGGAATCTTGACATTCTGTATTCAAAGATGTTGTTCATGGTTATAACAGATGTCTTTCAGTATTTATAAAGGGAACTGTAACTGTGCTGTTAATAGAAAAGCTCTGGAGTGTTACTGTGATCGTTCTTCTTTTGTTTCCATTAAAAGCTTGTGCTTCCTCCTTGGATTGAATTAGTGACTCTGTTTCATAGTAGTTCTTTGGGCAGCCTAATTCATGAGGTCAAGGTTTACTTTGGACTTTTTCCATTATTAACGTTATTAATGTAGAGGAAATGCAGATTCATGAAAAATCAAGCAGGACAACTTGGATGACAATTCTGATGTCTTTATTGATTGATTATGTTAGAAGGGAATATGTGTATCATGTTGAAGCTACAGCCTATTTTATTACATAAATGATCTTTTTTCAGATTATATAAGTCTGAATGTAAGATATACAGAATCAGGAAAGCTCTGTATAACAAAGAGTTTCATTTTCCTTCTTCTGCAATGGTCCAATGCAATTTCACTATAGAACGGAAAGGCTGGATAAATCCTTTTCTCTCACTTTTTTTTTTTTTTTTTTTTTTTTTTTTTAAAGGATGTGTAAAAAGCTTTGACTCTCAGCTTTCTCTTTCTCTCATTCTCTCTTGGAGGATTACACAGCTGCATATGTGTTCCCCAGACAGCAAGGAACATGCCATATAAACATCAGCTATTAGTGCTGCCTAATTAGCCAAGGTGCACTGTTGAATGCATCCTGCCTGGAGCTCCTCGGGTGTTTAATTCCCTGTGGTGAATTGGAGGAGGGAATATCGACCAAGGCTGGAGAGCAGGAGTTCACGCACTGGAGATGCCTGTCTGAAGGAGCTGATGGTGGAATTACTAATAAATTAATTGATTTAAGAGATTTCAATGAGAAAAGTTCCGTCAATGGAATTGGAGTAAATTGAAGCAGCTTCCCAAGCTGCCATGGAGCAATGAGCTATGGTGAATGCATGACAGGAAAATGAGTGGAAGCACACTGCTACTAAAGTAATGAGCAAGCTAGAAGAACATTTAAAGCACCGACAGCTGGAATGCATAATTGCTGGAAGCGTCTTATGAAATGGGCAACATCATGCAAGCACTTAATGTTCTACTACAGTAAGTTGTCACTGTGATTCACTGTATTGCTCCCCTGTTTGAGTGAGACTTGCATGGGGAAACATTGCCACCTAGTGGCAAAGTTCCCGTATATGAATCCTGTTTTCTACACAGGAGAACCATTTATTCATTCATTTATTCTTTCATTTTTCTTAACTACTCAATAAAATAAATATTGTATTGTTCCAAACAATTATTTGGAAGCCATGCCAGAAGAAAGCCGCCTCTTTTATCTAATTACAAATGCAAGCTCCTGGAGTGCCTAAACACTACTGGAACTGTGATCTACTGGGTGCTTTATGGCAACAAATACATAGCATCATGTGAAATACCATGAGATTTTAAATGAAAATCTGTCTGCCTCTGCCTTGACGTTACAACGGGGTTGTGGTTGCTTCTCCAGTAGGATGATGAGCCAAAACACACATCTAAATCCACGCAAAAATGGTTCCGTGACCACAGGAGCAAGCCTTTGACGATTCCAAATCTCAGACCCCTGACCTAAACCCTACTGAAAACGTGTGAAGTGAGCTGATGAGAGTGCAGAGGAGCTAGGGACCCTGGAGGATCTGGAGAGACATGGACAGGATAATTTGAATCCAACTTACTGTAACATGGACTACTAGATGGTGCTGCAATACAGTGACCCTATTTCAGTTCTGATTTTCACATTGCTGATTTACTTATTACTTCTCTCAAAAATCCACAGATCTGATCATTGGCACATGAACCCTCCTAAGAGTATTAGATCTACATAACACCAACTGTCACACCACCCCACCACAATTCCTCTAAGTAAGAGAGAAGACTATCATGTATACTGGAAATAAAACTTCCTTACCCTTTAAAATTCTCCATTACTCTCATGTGTCTAATGTCTATTGTAATTATCCTTCTCATCTGTATATGTTCAGTGATAAAAACAAGCAAGAACATGTTTTATTGAGGTTTTATTTATAAAAACAAATTACAAAAACACTTCAAAAAGTTTCCATAGGAAAGCGGTATGAATGCAATCCCATCTCTTTCATATCCATTTTCAAATGCACCATGGTCATAAATAATGCTACTTAAGTATTATCACCATCATTATCATCATCATCATCTTACTACCATACCAACAAATTTCTCTTAAAAGTAAAGAAACAAGAAAGGAATGTGTATGGTTTCTGCGAATGGTCAGAGGAGGCTTCCCAGTGCTTTTTTTTTTTTTTTTTTTTAAATAAAAAAAAAAGGCATGCCAAGCTCCTGAATACTGTGGTCCATTGTAGTGGTTAAATGTAGGTTAAACCCTACATTTAGTGGTTAAACCCTAACCCCAGCAATAGACCACCATTAAACAGTAAATGGAAAGACAACCATGTTCTCCCCTATTCCCTGGTTAAGTAACTGTAAAAAGGAAGCAAGGACGACCAAAAAAAAAAAAAAAAAAATTACTTGTGCATCTGCAATATTCTGGTCACATGCACCATGGACTAATTACCATTTTTATGGTAAAATGTAGCTGTCATTTAGTAACACTGGGCATCAAGACTTTCATTATTAGAGGACCATCAATAGAGTCCATTTATTTGACAAATTAATGCAGTGCAGCACCTCCCTATACTGCACCGATGTTGACTTAGAGCACACGGGTAGCACAGGGCTTAGCAGGCAGCTCCAGGGTGCTTCCACGCCCACAGTGGCCTGGCATGTTCCCAGGGCTCTGCTCCTCCACCAGAGCTGGCATCCCCTGGACATGGATCTGCTGCATGCATTGCCTAAAATATGATGAAGAAGAAAGTAGTCACTTCATCAGACTGCACAGATGGATTCAGCAGGAATATAAATTCAGTACAACCAGAAGCACCAGAGAAAATCAGAAAATGTGAACTCACCAGGCTGATCTGGACATGACATAATGGATGTCCGGTTTTTGGAAGCCGTTAAAGGTGGACGAGGCGGCCACAGTGTAAGCACCCATGTTTTCAAACAGCAGCCAGTCTCCTACCTGCCGGTCAGGCAGAGTACACAGCTCCACAATGCGGTCCAGGCCATCGCAGGTAGGACCCCAAATACTGCATGGGTATATGCGCTCATCAGGCTTGGGCTTCTACAAAGCAAAACCAAGTAGTAAATGTTTATTACTCTGTGCAATGATTTAGAAAAAATGAAATGGAATTTGCATGTCACATGGCATATCAATAAGGCTTAATATAGCTAACAGAACATATGCAATTATTTCCATACCTTGTGCACAATGGGTGTCACATGTGCATGATCAAAAAGGATGCAGTTGAAAGATCCATAAACGCCATCATTGACATAATACATTAGAGTTCGGTCACTGGCCCCATCGTCTTCATCTGCATTACCCCCCAAAAAAAAAGAAAAAAGAAAAAAAAGTAAGGCTCTGTTGTTTCAGAGATATAAAATTACCAAAGGCAACAGAAAGCAGGATCTTACCATCAGAGCCAGACTGCTCCTTCATGTTGACTTTTTTAGCAATGATGTTGACAGCTAGCGTATATGCAGAGGCTACATAGAATCGGCCAGGCTCAGCAATTATCCTCACGCCACAGTCTGCAGGAAAGTACTTATCCAGTGCAGGGTTGATCACAGCAGTAATCTAAGTGAATCAACATTAACATTTTTATTTGACTGCAAAAATTTAACTTTTTTTTTTTTTTTTTAAATAAAACACCACACTCATAAATAGAAATAAAGGTTAGTGGTAAACTAACCTCCTCAAACTTCAGCTTGGAATCATCAGAGCCAGGGAAGCCACCGCCAATATCCAGCAGGGTCATACTGTAGCCCAACTCAGCCTGAAGGAGGATGTACATTTTAGTTTAGTAAAGCAACAGTGCTGAAGGAGCACTTTACACCATCAGACAAGCAAATTCACAGCATGTGCCCACTCACCCCCATGTCAAAGACATAGCGTGCATCTGCAATGGCCTGGGCGTATGTCTGTGGGTCAGTGCAGCCGCTGCCTACATGAAAGCTGACTCCAATGATGTCCAGGCCCAGCTCCTGTGCCCGCTCCAGAAGCAGCCTGCTGCTTTTCAGCGTGGCTCCAAACTTCACACTCAGCCTGCACACTGCCTTAGAGTCATCTGTAGCTATACGCAGCACTAGTCTGCATAGATATACAAATCATAGTTAGATGGACTTTAATATTCACAGGGTTTTTGTCATTATGTAAAAACAATGACATAATTGTAACTCCAAATTCAGAAAGCTACTCACTTGGCATTGTCATGGCTACGAGCGACCTTCATTAGCTCCACTTCACTATCAAAGGTCATCATTTGCACTCCATGTGCAGAAGCATACTTGATCTGCGACACCTGTTTACAGGGGTTGGCATAAATGATCCTACTGGGCTCCACTCCCAGAGACTGGACGAGCTGGATCTCAGTCTAAAGGGAGATACAGATAAGTCAGTATAGTTTCTGCTACTGCTACACCCATTTCGATTTCATTCAAAAGTAACAATATGAACTTTCAGACAGAAATGCGCAAACCTTGCTTGCACAGTCAAAGCCTGCTCCCAATGTTGCCAGTGTCCCTACGACAGCCCTGCTATCATTGCATTTCACAGCATAGAAAGGTGTGACACGAGGCAAGGTGCGTGCCCATCTAAGGTGCTTCTTAAGGACATCCCCCAGGTCTGCCACATAGAAAGCATCCTTGTCATCCTACAGGGAAAATAAAACAAAATTGATCAAAAAGAAAAAAAAGATACAGTAGCATGATTCACCACCCAACTGAAGTAAAATAAAAATGTGATGGAGAAAACTCACTGAAGAGGTGGACTCGTTGATCTTCTGCTCAACGATGTCCCGTGCACAGAACCCCTCCTCCAGGAAGGTAAACTCAAAGTCGTTGAAGGAAGTCATGGTCACAAATCAAGTTCTGATTGCAAGAGAAACTGCAGAAAGAGAAGCACTGGTGTTAAACGCCATCAGTCTGTTCGTGACAAACATGCTATCTATGCCAGAACAGCACACTGAACAAGGGCTGCCCTCAGTTCATTATTAAACTGACATCAATTCATAAATTACTGAATAGTTACTAAAAATTTACATCCAATATTCTAACATCTTACAAGCAACGCATCAGAAGCAACTTAAAAACTGTGTGATTAGAATGATTTTCAAGGAAATATCAGCTAAATAAATGATGTATTTATAACTACAAAACATAGGTACTTTATTTGTGAATTTCATGCCACGAAGCAAATACTATTACAATTACTTACTTGGACAGAAAGAGATGGAATTATCAAATGTCAGAGGTTCAGCGCACCCAAGGCGGCTCCCCAGTGAAGTTAAATCCTTTCAGATAAGCCTCAAGGCCAGGGCCAGTGTGTGCTTTGCTCAAGCGAGTGATCTGAAATGAAAATGAAGAAGCACTGTAAGTAAGTTTCAGGCTTTCAGCAGTCGGGGTTATTATATTATTATAATAAATATAATATAATAATTGCATCAAGAGGACATAGATTATTTATTGATAGCATTACTTTGAAATATTGCTTATTATTATTACTATTTTTTACTATTATTAATACAGAATCCATAATATGGACACTAGCAAGGCATAAAGCTTGCCAAAAAGGAGGGGGGGGGGGGGGGGGGTTGTAAAAGAAAGAAATATAGTTTCTTTTAATGGCAAGCCACCCCATATATGGCCAAACACTGGTAAAGTAAGGGTCGGCTCAGGATCAATCCCAATCCCACCAGTGCACTATAAAGGGGATAGAAGTCATCACTCCACATTTTGGGATCGACCGTCAGTCAGCAGGACTCTCACTGGTCCCCCAATAGGCAACGGGCTACAGTTTGTGGGCCAATGAGAGAAGTGCTACGCAGGCATTAACCTGGAGAGGCCATAGCCGCTAATGCCGCTTTCAGGACACTGACTCGTACATTTAAAAAGTAGAAAAGGTTGCTTCAAGTTCATTCGCCACAGCGGATGTAGAAGTGAACAGGCGCTTGCTGTCCTCCAGCCTCACTTTTACAGCGTTTTGCTTAATATACTGTTATAGCCTCCTGCAACATCCGGCCACGTGGATTCGCTATTTTAAATATTTCAAAATTTAGAAACCCATAGAAAATGGTTACGTTGATCAAAAACGCTTAACTTTAAATTTGTCTAGGGTCCAAGCTTACTGCTCATCGACTATTAAAGTTATCACCATAATAACTTGGTTTTAATGCTGTAAGAGGACGTCCCGCCTGCTTAGCCGGTTTTTGTCAGTTCACGTGAACTCGCTAGCTAACGGGTCCAATACCTATATCGCGTAAACCAAAAAAAAAAAAAAAACAAAATAAGTGATTTCTTAGTAGCACCGAATAGTTAACGATCATTTTGTCTTCGTGCGATTCAGAAAAAACGCACTAGTTACAGACTCGGGGGTGTAGTTTGTGTTAGCATGCTTTCAAATCCGTTTACTACAACGCTAGCGTGCTAACTTTATAGCCACGTTAGCCTGCGGCTCTCCGTTCACCAGAATATCCTGGAAAATAGAAAAAAATATCTTTCCGTCTCAGTTACGTACCTTAAAAAGCATTTACAAAGATTTTTGTCCATTAGACCAAAATCAGGGAAATAAAAAAAAGTCCGCGTTTTCTCGCTCCCCCAGCCGGCGTGATCTGTTCTGAATGAGGCCAGCTCTGCGCCGGCATCCATATATATAGCGCAGCGGTTTCCAGGGCAACACGCCAGCTGAAACCGGCCTCCCCTGTGCCTGCGCTCCGCGTGCGAACCGGTTCCAGCTTGTTACCGGCCTTCGCGCGCAACAAAGTCTCGTGTGAGCTCAAAGCCTGTTTAACACCACATTCACAAAGGTGACACAAGCAGCGTTTTTTCCTCTAAATGTGTTTGGATTTCTAAATAACCGAAAGTGCAGACAGATAATATTGACAGAAACGGAGTGACTATTGACTGAGTACAGGGTTTAAATATGTGGAGAATATATGTTTATAGGTTGGAGAGGGCTTTAAAGAATAAATCCCTGGAGATGCCTCAGGAAGTTTGTGTTTGTTTGTTTAATCTATGGTCCAGTAATGATTTCGTTTAATAAGACCAGGGCCTTACTTCTGTTATTTTCAGTAAGTCTCCAAAATATGGTTTGTTACTGTCATGTGTATGCTTTTTTCACATAATATCTGTAGAGAATATCTGTTAAGATGCACCTAAAAGTTATTAGAACTGATGAAGACTTTCTTGGATGAATGGTGAAACATTTTAACACTGTAACAGATGTCCAGTTGACAAACAGAGTTTTGAGCTTTCTTTAGTCTTGAGGGCAATATTCATGACATACACAATATGCAATAAGTTAGTGGATTCAAACTTTCTAAAAAACTTTAACCATACAAATTTTAAATACGTGTTTAGGCCTTTGCTCATTCCTTGCAGTTATCAAATTAGCCATACTTGTGCAAAGTATAAAATCATGCAGATACAAATCAAGAACTTAAGTTAATGTTCACATCAAACATCAGAATTGGGATAAAGTGTGATCTCAGTGACTTTAACCATGGCATGTTTGTTGGTAACAGACAGGCTGATTTGAATATTTCAGATACTGCTGATCCCCTGTGATTTTCTTGCACAACAGTCTCTAGAGTTTACACAGAGTATTGTGCGAAAAACCAAAAACATCCAATGAGCAGCAGTTCTGCAGGTGGAAATGACTTGTTGAGAGAGATCTGAGGAGACTGCCTAGATTTGTTCAAGCTGACAGGAAGGCTACAGTAATTCAAATAACCACTCAGTACAACCATGGTGAGCAGAAAAGAATCTCAGAGCACCCAATAAATTGTATAGAATGTTGTGCGTGAAAATCAAAAGAGATAAGCAGTTTCTAAACTCCTCAAACCAGCCTGTCTGGCACCAAAACCATGCCATGGTCGAAGTCACTGAGGTCACATTTGTTTTCCCCATTCTGATGTTTGATGTGAACATTGACCAGTATCTTTATGATTTTCTGCATCACATTGCTGCCGTGTGATTAGGTGATTGGATAATGGAATGAATGAGCAGGGGTACATGTGTTCCTATTAAATTGGCTGTTGTGTATATTCCTTAAAGAGAAGATACACAGCCATCTCCTGAATCAAAATAAAATTTGCAGGCATGAAGGGTGAAAATCACAGATGTAAGGTAGTAGTGTGTTTTAAACTGAGATGTTCCTGACTGTCACACCATTTGGTCACTTTTTCTCTCAAACACTGTATTCTGCTGAGTTGATTACATTAATTACATTTGGTGTTATAATTTTGTTCTGCATACACAACATGCAGGATGCTTATTGTTCTCCTGGATCAAAACAATTTTGGGTGATGAAAAGCAATAAAGATTAGAATATTTTGAGACATTTGGGTCATTCCTTCTCTCAGTTGTAAGTTACTATTTTTGGTAGTTTATATACAACTAAGAAGGAGAAGCATAACATGTCAACTATGCTACCCCAAATTTATGTGTAAATTATAATATATTGATAACATTATAATTAGTTTTGCACAGTATCATTTACAGACAATATACAGTATATGATCACAACCTTAAATAGTCATATCTGGCATTAATGTGTTTAACATGCATACTGGAATATAAGACATCTTTAAACTAGCGCTTGACTTTATTCATTAAAACAAATAAAGTCATGAAACATTTATGTAATTAATGCTATGCTATGGTTTGACACTAATACATGATGCATTGTGTGTAGGCAAAATGGCTAAATTTTCAATTAAAAATGTTACTAAATATGGAAGCAATAATAACTTATAGTGGACAGTATTATGTTTATTAACAAAGATCTGATTAAATGTATTAAGCTGCTTTCTTAAGCTGTTTCTTAAAATTGATTCATTTTTATCTTACAGTTCATATTGAGTAAAATCTAAATACAGGTAATATTAGATACTGCATGTAGACGTGTAAACCACAACACCTTACAGTTCTCACGCTTTTATCCAGAGCCGGTAATAAGTGACCAGGTCCAAGCTTAGAAATGAGCAGTTGAGCTCAATAGTGCTGGGATTTGAACTCACAACCTTTCATAACATGCAGAGAACTTATATCTGAGCTACTACTGCCCACATTTCACATATGAAGGGTTACAATATCAGAGATAATCTATTGTTTATTTTGTATATTATTTACCCAATGTATTTTATTCCTTACCCAGTGTATGTTAAATAGGAGAGTGCCCCACCCATTGGCTGTCTAAATGGGGAATAAGACTCTCTTCTCTCCCTATTCTGGTTTAGCCTAATAACACTGTAACTGATGTGAACTGAATATATTTAGAGAGTATTCTACACAGACACACATATCTCCAATATCTATTCTAGATCTGGAAGCAGGTATTTAACAGCAAAGCTGCTCTCTAAACAGTGATTTCTTTAAACATGAAAACGTTTCAGGAAATTGAACAGTCTCTAAAATGCAAGCAAAGGCTCTAGGAGTAGTTTGGACTTTGAACTATGATGCTGTCTCTTGATAGTGTTCAAATCCATAAATGCAAACAAGGTGGGTCATGTAACTCATGAGGCTTTTTTTGTGTAAAACATTTAATGAGGTCTGCATTACCTAAACAGTATTAAAAGGCCTAGCAGTCATTTACCATTCTCAGGATATATAGCACAGTCCTCTGAGCCTGTTAGTGCAGAGTAAAACAATAGATCACACAGGATATCAGAAAGTTATGTTAAGTTGTGAGTTATCAGGATGGGACGGACGAAATGTACAAATTATAAGTGCTGTAATAAATACTGTATGAGACACACTTTTGAATGGAATTAACCAATTCTTAAATCTGAGTCCTCAGAGTCTGAAAAGTGCATTTGGTCTCTAGTTGTCAACGTTTCCACTTTAGGCCTAACGTAGGAAACTTCATGATGCGTAAAGACTACATTGCTCTAGCAGTGGTTGTGAATATGGCTTCCAGGCATAAATGTGCTCCTGCCAGACCTTTTCTAATCTGTTCCCTTTTTGCCACTGTGGTTCCAGACAGAGCCTGTGATCTTTCTCCAAACCAGAGCATGAGGTCATTTTTTTATTACTAGCTTCAAACTCTAGGAAGCACATCACTTTTAATAAGTAAAAGTCAGAGGATGAGTAAGAAGGAGATGTTCCGATTTTGTTCAGGGCTTATGAAGATGACAAATGCTGTTGGTTTAGTTGGTTAAGGCTACAGGACTGAGTCAGAATTTCTGCTATACTTTGTAGTGGGCTTTTTTCTTTGGAGGAGGCAAAGTTGAGAAGGCATAGCTGGCACGGTGTGTATGCCTATGTGTGTTATACACTATATTTATATAGTATATACAATACTATATAAATACTATATTTATGTAGAATAATACATGTGTACAGTGGCACTTGTGTACAGTAAAGGCACTTGTAGGTCAGTTTGTGACTCTGCAAGTTTTAACCTTCTAAAAAGCTTTATTTCTGGCAACAGCCTTAGCTTCCAGCTATAGCCGTTCCTTGGAAAACACTGATGGTGCCATTAAACTTTAAATGACAACAAATGCACACACACTGCCATACTGGTTTCTGTGCAGTTTCCATACAACAACATAAGGGTCACATTGGTGATGTTTACAACACATTAGAAAGTGGGACGAATGACAACATGTTTTACAGCCAACCTAATATAATCAAGTTATGATATGGGAGATTTTTTTTTTTCAGAACTATAATTAGTGGCTCCACAGTTACCTACACTATCTGGCCAAATGTTTGTGGACACCTGACTCTTGCATCCATATATGGGCCTCCCCTAAACTGTTGCATTGTATAGGACATCTTTGCATGCGGTTGCATTATAATTTCCCTTCACTGGAACTAAGGGGCCCAAACCTGTTCCAGCATGACCATTTCCCTGTGTACAAAGTGAGGTCTATAAAGATATGGTTTGCCAATGCCTGCACAGAGCCCTGACCTCAATCCCACTGAACACCTTTGAGATGAACTGGAATATTGACTGCGCCCCAGACCTCCTCACCCAACATGCTCTTGGGGCTGAATGGGCAAATTCCCACAGCCACACTCCAAAATCAGGAGGAAAGCCTTCCCAGAAGAGTGGAGTTTATTATAACAGCAAAGCGAGACTAAGTCTGAAATGGGATGTTCAAAAAGCACATATGGGTATGATGGTTAGGTGTCCAAAAATCTTTGGCCATATGGTGTATATTAATATTAATAAGCTTTGTGGAATAATCTGTAATGTGGATCACAGGATTCTTTTCTCCACAACATGGATTTGAATCAGTTTGGCTGCAATTAATATATACATATTATTTCATTAGGCTCCAAGCTTCTGTATGATCACCTTCTGATAAGACAAGGACAGTTAGAGATGATGTGTTTATCTCTTGTTTTACATCACTGTTTAACAGATCTGCAGCTTCCTGTGCTGACGTGACCATATGACAACTTTTTTTTTCTTTTTTCCCAAATCCCAGCAATTTAAGAATGGCAGTAATGGTAATAAGTGTGTGTGTGTGTGTAAGTGTAACAGGATTATTCATACAGGATATATTGCGAAAATGCTTCTCACATAAAACTATATTAAATAATTGTTTTAACAAGTCCGCTATCAGCATTAATCCACTGCTAATGCCAATTGAGGCACAAATATAGTCTAAAGGGAAATTCTTTTAACATCAGTGCACATAGACTGAACCACATCCTGCTTGTCTAATCCTGAGAGACACGCACAGAGGAACACAAAGATATTACTTCACAGTCCTTGCAAACATGTATTGCAGAATTGATGAGATTCTTGTCCTTATTTCAAAACAGTATACCTGGCAGTAAATGTACTTTCCTGGATGAGAACAATCTGATGGTTGTAGGTCAAAGTGTTAGCTAACTTTAACTTAAATTTAAAAAAGAATTGTTATGGGTGTAGCATCAATATTCTCCACATTCAGATAAATTCAGGATGTACAATTATTATCACTGTGACACATATTGTAACAAGCCTTTCCACAAAGGAAACTTCCTGGAATCCACGTCAGAGGAGTTTCTTGGTGTAAGGCAAAGGGGAGGAGACAGACGACACAGAGCCCTACCCATTTGCACACGCTCTCCTCCATACACGCACACATATTCACGGATATTAAGCACCACATGATCAGGCATACCCTTATGGTTGGATGTGAGTCATTTTTGTTAATCTGATTGATGTGGCTTTGTTCTTGTACTCCTCCCCACACGTGCACACACATGCACACACACACACATACAACTGTTAGGACACCAGCATAGACAAATACAGATGTTTCAACACATGGAACTATAGAAACTATAGCACTACACTAGATTTAACTGGTTAAAGCCAACATGTGTATGTTGGGTAAAAAGTATTTCATCACCAGAAATAGAGCAAGACATTGTTTTACCAACTACAAATTCTGCTGTAATCTACAGTCAAATCTACAAATTTTCACCCATATAATAATCTTAAAGCACTAATCTTAAATAAGAATCTTAAAAATGCCACTTCTACATTGGATATCTCCTTAACTAAGGTTGCTGAAATTTGGAGACCTCTTGCTCTTTTGTTTTCAGGTGTTAACAGCAAAGTCTGACATTATTATTTACATTTGAGATTATGGAAGTATTTTTTTTCTCCTATTAAATGCCATTGTTACTGTTCTGTGACAGTAAAGTGGCAGACAGCCACTAACTTCTCACAGGAATAACCAGGAATGACCACCAGAATTTGTAAACACATCAAAAATATTTGAATGTAAACATATTCAGTGTGTATCAGGGTGGAGTTTTCATTTAACCTTTATTTTTGTAGACACACATCCTGGCCTTGGACTAATTCTCAATGTTCTGTTTAGTCTAGGATGCAGAAAGGAAAGGAATTTAAGATAATTTTGGATGAGAAACTTAAAATGACACCAAGAAATATTTTGTTGACATTCGTATCTGTGTAGTGTGAATAGTTCTATGATTGGTTTAGATGAGCTCAGCCTTTTGTTTGTATATTTAAAGCTTTTTGACATTGAAACTCTTTGTTCACGTCCGCCAAATAACAGCCTACTGTATGTATGCATAGGCTGTGCCTCAATGTACTTTCATATCGTCAATGCTAGATTCCTGTCCTCCCTGTATCCAGTAAATTCTTTCATTATGACACACCTCGGAGGAGTGTACAGGTGTAACATAAAGGCAACACAGACTTGTATATTCGTAATTACTTGGTGTCATAAGGTATTACACAGTCGTGTTAAGACTTGAGAAAATGTATGTGATAAAACTGGGAAGCAACCACAAAAACAGCCCCCAAAAACCCATTTGTAAAACTGACTTCCGGTCTGTAACGCTTGTTTGTGTTTGGATAGCAGTGTCACACCTTCCCATTTTATACAACACAACTTTAAAAGAATATAAAATCTACATCAAAAGAGAAGCACATCGGAATCCATGATGAGTGGATAAAAAAAACCAATGCCTTAGCGCATGATGTCATGTCTGGTTGCCGCCCAAATTCACAGAGAACTCTGAAGAACTTGAGCCCAACTACTTAACCATTAAGCTTACCTAATGCACCTTTAATGTGAAATAAGTTGTTGTGTTTTACTTTGTTTTGCAAAAACCTTGTGTAGCCAAACCTACCCTCAACTAATGTAATTTTAAATTGATGAAGTAACATTTGCAATTAAATATTATTATTATTATTATTATTATTATTATTATTATTATTATTATTTTAAAAAACCTCTCTCTCACCTGGCAATTATGAGGATGTTGTGTTCACATGCTTTGTTGATGGAAAGAACACGAAGCATGGATGACCCCAGGTTCATTCATTCATATTTGTTTTTTCATTTTTATTTTACTTTTATTTTGACCCAATAATATTACTCAGTTAGCTAGCTTGGTGACGATAACGGAATTTTGGTCAAATATGAGCTATTTTCAGGTGTAAAAATGTACAACATGTATAGAATGGTTGCTAATATAGTACATAAATGAATATGACCAAAACTGTAAGCGCTAACAATTAGCTGCATTTAGAAAAATGACCAAAACCTGTCATTCAGTACAGAAACTCTACTCTTCTCCACCATGTTGAAAGTGTAGGACTTTTCCCATCTCAGAAACTCGGGTATCAAAATTATCTCAGAGTTTCCCAGTCGTAATTACGACTTGAGGGGTCATACATGTGCAACTTCCTAGTGGGAAACTCGTATATACTGTAATTCTGATAGCACTTGAAGGCAGCATTAGTACTTCTCCTGCGTTTCTGGTCCTTTCACTACATTCGCGGTGGTGGAAGTTTACATCCAGAGTCTGCAGCAGCTCCGGAAGATAACTGTGATTGACATTTATCAGATATGCAAGAATACTTGCAAAGCCCTTTCTAGCAAGTTGGAGAAAGGCTTCAAATTGTATGCCTTGTCATTTATAGTTATAAAGGTACTGATGAATGTATATCAGCTTCACTATACAGGAGTTCAATGAGTACCTCTGCTGCTGTTCACGATAAGCACATGCACGTATAGTTTTATTTACACATAATTTTATTTAAGTTTTAAAATTAACTTAGTTACACTTAATAACTTATGTTTATTTACAGTTATGACTTATTTGCAGACCTTAATCGGTAATTACTCCAAAAAACACTAAAGCTAGCTACACTCCAACACTAATATAATATAACAGCACTGACATTATTAAAGCAAAACTAACTAAACTGGGACACTGAGCAGTTTTTTTTGGTGGCTCTGTGGTTAACTACTCACCTTTGGGCTAAATACTCCTTTTTTGAAGCTAATGTGCTTTTTGTGCTAAATTGTTCAGTATAATTTTCTACATCATAATCACTTCAATGGTATACTTTAAGCATTAAACATCGTAAACTTTTAATTAATAAACAAAAGGATGGAAAACATACCCCAGAAACACTTGCAATGACTGTCTCACTTTTTTTTTTTTTATTTATTTATTTATTTATTTATTTATTTATTAAAAAATTTATTTAACCTCTCATGAGTTTGCATCCCTGTTAAGGCTCTGGGTTACTGATCAGAAGGTTGGGGGTTCAAGCTCCAGAACTACCAAGCTGACACTGTTGGGGCATCAAAATCATCAACTTGTATACTAGATCCCTTACCTATATGTTTCTTCAAACAGATAATTCCAGAAGCAATTGAACCTTTTCTAAAAATAATCACTTCTTCCCTTAGCACTGGCTATGTACCTAAATCATTTAAACTAGCAGTTATCAAACCCCTGATTAAAAAACCTGACCTCGACAACTGTCCAACTGTAGGCCAATATCAAACCTCCCCTTTATATCCAAGATCTTAGAAATGTTTGTAGTG
>CM040984.1:8546521-8581355 GCA_022985145.1 Pangasius djambal | reverse complement strand
AATCATCTTTGGGCAATCCTCCAGGAGGCTTGGAGTAATATATCAAGTCAATGTTTGAATAAACTGACTGCTCGGATGCCTAGTGGTGTCCCTTATTATCAATGCAAAATGGTCACTAACTAAAGAGGATTTATGCTGATATTGCCCAAAAACCCTATTTTGTTCAGGCGTTTCCAAACTTTTGGAGGGCAGTGTATATAAAATCAAACATGTACAGTCTCAATTAGAATATTTTGAAAATTGTGTTAAAACATTCAATTGAATTAACTGAATTAATCGTGAAAATTGCACAGCACTACGTTGGAGTATTCAGAGAAACTAAGCACAGCTCTGAAATCCCTGACTGGACCTCACATATTCCCAGAAAAGGCAGTGACCAGTGCTCTCTGAAGTGAGTGTCTGATGGATTACTCTGTAAAAGCAGAGCCCTTTTGTCTTGTGCCATGGGCCTACAGTAGTGCAGGCTATGAGGGGGGAAGGGGAAAATCAAGATGCCTCACTCCCTCTCTATGGCCAACCCACTTAACCAGATACCACCCAGACCCAATAAGGAAATTATCACACAGGATATCACAAAGAATTTGGTGTCAGGTGTTTTAGAGTGGAAAAACACAAACTTTAACTAGTCTTCAGCAAGCAAAGCTACTTTTACCATAGATTACATTCCTGAGCCCCAAATCTAACTGAAAGATCACCATTTAAACTTCATAGTCACAGTGATTCTGTGGTAAACGTGCACATAAAATAATATAACCAGAGCTTATGTGAACATTCACTACTAGTTAGAATTGTTAAAATAAGGACTTAGCTTTATAATATATTTTGGAATTTCATAGTTTTTTTTTTAAAGCTGTCATTATAGAATCAGTCCAGTGTGTGGCTGTGAAGCAATGATGTATTTTCTATTGTCTTCCCACCATCGTATCCGGCTTGTGACTTATCCCCAAGCATGCCTGGAATGACCATTTTGACCCTGCCAAACAAATTTGCTTTTGTAATTGATATGCATATGCAGAAGGAAGTAAGCTAGAGCAGAAACCTTTTGGAGAAGGCACAGAAGAATCCACTGAACAAATGCTTTTTTTTTTTTTTTTGCATGATTACACAGGAATGTTAAATGGGTGATGTGACTTCTTAGTTCCTCTATATAAAATGTATGAAGAAAAATCAAGGAATTAACTGGCATGTGATTCATGAATTTGGTATGAACCTGTGTTATTCATTGTGCAGATCTCTGATGAACATCCGAGTGACCTTAGCATCACTGATCATTAAGCGCGAGACAGAATTACGTCATCTGGAATATTGCCATCTGAAGGTAGTTACCATAAACCGCAGTATATACGTGCACTCTGGTTTCTATCGTGGCTGGCTTGACCGCGTGTTTAATTGCAGGTTTAAGTCAATGCCTGTGTCCTGCTCTTGATGTAATTCACACTTACATCTAAAACGATTCAGAAGCATGTCACGTTGTACTGGTAGTGGCATAACTAGAAATTAATTTAGGAAGGATAAAGAAGTATGCAAATTAAAATAAAACATACAATAAAAAAAAAATTACAAAATAGTGGTCAGGACAGGAATTTGTTATTTAGACCATTATACTGTCAGACAATCTTTCCATGTTAATAATGTTGCCATGAAATACATTTATGATGCTAAAAGATTAGAATCTAAATGTTGCATTAGCTGCTGTGGCTAACTACTTTCACAGAGACTAGACAAATATGCAGCAGTGAATTTTGTTCACAAGCTGATACAGGAGAGAGGTGCAGCTCTACCCTAATATTATCAATTGATTTTTTACAATATTTGCTTTGTTATAGACATCATACATTTCTGCATATCACATGTGATGTACATGCAAATATACATGCATGCTGATAATCTCATTTACCCTAACTGCTTGAAACTTGGGCAAAGCAGTAGGATGTAGACTAAATGTAAATGCACAGTGAGACAGAGATACACAGTGATCATCAACCAAGACCTGCCTGTCTTGCTCTGTATTGCAAACAGTGTCATTTTTTTTCTACAATGGTCCAGTGCAGCTTCACCATGGAACTGAAAGTTTGGATAAATCTTCCTCTCTCACTCAGAAACTAAAAATCCCAGCTTGTAGTGTGAAATGTTTCTCTCGTGGAGAATTTAATAGCTGTATATGCATTCCCTGAGCAGCATGGCACATGCCATATAAACATGGTTTAATATTTTTTTAATATTGACCAAGTCTGGAAAGAAGTAGTTCACAAACTAGAGATACCTTTCTGAAGGATCTGAGGATGAAATCATCTGAGGATGCTATTAAATGAATATATTTATATTTTATATTTATATTTATATTGAATATTTTATATTTTAGCTGTCTAACACTGTGTAGTTTAAATTAAACTGTAAAGTTTAAATTAGATAATGAATATGAGCTCAAAGTGCAGACTTTCAGGTTTAATTTAAGATTATTTACATCCAAATTGGGTGAATGGTGTAGAAATTACAGCATTTTTTATATGTGGTCCCCACCTTTTTATGGGACCAAAAGCAAATCTGGAACCTATAGACATCTCCAGATGCTGAGTTTCTTTCCTAGGGTTGCCCTGACAGGCCTTTACTGCAGCTGTCTTCAGCTCCTGTTTGTTCTTGGGGCATTTTTGCCTTCAGTTTTGTCTTCAGCAAGTGAAATGTATGATCAGTTGGATTCAGGTCAGGTGATTGACTTGGCCATTGGAGAACATTCCACTTCTTTGCCTTTAAAAAGTCTTGGGTTGCTTTCGAAGTGTGCTGCGGGTCATTGTCCATCCGCAGTGTAAAGTGCCATCCAATGGGTTTTGAAGCATTTAGCTGAATCCGAACAGACATATAACACTATATACTACAGAATTCACCCTGCTGCTTTTCTCAGCAGTCACATCAATAAATAGAAGGGAACCAGTTCCACTGGCAGCCATACATGCCCATGCCATAAGATGAGGTGGTATAATTTAGATCATAAGCAGTTCCTTCCCTTCTCCATACTCTTCTCTTTGCATCACTCTAGAGTAAGTTAATCTTTGTCTCTGATCATAAGATTTTGTCCCAGAACTATACATTTTCTTTTTAGATTTTTTTTTTTTTTTACAAACTTTGATATAGTCTTCCTGTTTCTTAGGCTTATCAATAAAGATACACCTATCTCCTGGGTGTTTTTGCCCAATTGTTGGGGTTTTTCTTCACCGGGGAAAGAATTTTTATGGCATCTGCCACAGTTGTTTTCTGTGGTCTTCCTGGGCCTTTTTGTGTTTTTAAGCTTGCCAGTGTGTTCTTTCTTTTAAAGAAGGTACGCAGTAGCTTTTTGAACTTCGTCTTAAGACTTAACAGCAACAGATTCCAAATGCAAGTGCCACACTTGAAATCAGCTCTAGGCCTTTTATCTTCTTACTTGTAAGTGAAATAATGTGAGAATAACACAGGTGAGCAGCCAATTGTCCAATTACTTTTGGTCCATTAAAAAGGGCTCCCTTAACATCCCTGAATCTATCAACAGTTCCCAATATTATCATCAGTCATCCCAAGCCTAGTAGTGATTAAACATGCATACAAACTACATTTCATCAATGGTGTAATTGACTTGATGTTTAGGAGAGTGGGCTTTAAAACAACAGTAGACCACCATTAAACAGAGAAAATCTAAACACAACCATGCTTTCTCATATTCCCTGTTTAAGTAACCGCATAAAAACAAAACAAGGACATGACAAAAAAGACAGTCAATTTGTAGAATATTCTGGGCACCATGGACTGTAAATACAATAGACAGTGCTCTGTAACATTGGGCACCAACACTGTTTCCTTATTAGAGGACCATCAATAGAGTCCATTTATTTTAAAAATCAATGCAATGCAGCCTCTTTTTATACCACATCTGTTGTGACTTAAAGCAGGGCTATGCAGGCAGCTCCAGGGTGCCATCACATCTACAGTGGCTTGGCATGTTTTCAGGGCTCTGCTCCTCCACCAGAGCTGGTATCCCCTGGGCATAGATCTGCTGCATGCATTGCCTAATATACTGTATGAGGAACAAGAATTCTACACTTTTTTTGTGCACTTTCTGCACAGATGGATTCATCAGGAATATAAATTCAGTGCAACCAGACGCACCAGGGGAAATCAGAAAATTTGAACTCACCAAGCTGATCTGGACATGACGTAATGGATGTCTGGTTTTTGGAAGCCGTTAAAGGTGGACGAGATAGTCACAGTGTAAGCACCCATGTTTTCGAACAGCAGCCAGTGTCATACCTGCCAGTCAGGCAGAGTACACAGCTCCATAATGCAGTCCAGGTCATTACAGGTAGGACCCCAAATACTGTATAGGTATAAGCGCTCATCAGGCTTGGGTTTCTGTAGAGCAAAACCAAATAGTAAAATTTACTAAGCTGGCAATGATATGTAAATATCACTTTATATTAACACAGGACATAATAAAAAGGCTTAATAGAGCTAACAGAACAGAATACAAATTTATCTCCATACCTTGTGCAAAATGGGTTCATATTCATAACAAAAAATTGAGTTTTTAAAGATCCATAAATGCCATTGCTGACATAATATATTAGAGTTCTGTCATTGGTCCCATCATCTTCATCTGTATTGCATTAAGGAAAAAAGTAAGGCTCTGTTGTTTCAGAGAAATAAAATTACAGAAGGCAACAGAAAGCAGGATCCTCCCATTAGAGCCAGACTGCTCCTTTTTTAGCCATGATGTTGACAGCTACATTTACATTTATGGCATTTGGCAGACGCCCTTATCCAGAGCGACTTACAATAGTGCTTAGAAGTCTATCAAAAATACATTCTGATATTGGCTCACTAGGTCACGAACTAGGAATACCATCAGTCCAAAATTCTGTTGGGGAGGGTTTTTTTTTTTTCAGTAAGTGCTAACTCAAGTACTTTATGAAGAGGTAAGTCTTTAGCTGTCATTTGAAGACTGCCAGTGACTCAGCTGTTCGGACATCTAGGGGAAGTTCATTCTACCACCTTGGTGCCAGAACAGAGAAGAGTCTCGATGCATGCCTTCCTTGTACCCTGGGAGATGGTGGGACCAGTCGAGCAGTGCTAGAGGATCAGAGGGAGCGTGGTGCCGTGTGAGGTGTGATATGTGCTTTGAGATAAGTGGGTGCTGGTCCGTTTTTGGCTTTGTAGGCAAGCATCAGTGTTTTAATTCTGATGTGGGCAGCTAGAGGAAGCCAGTGGAGGTACAATGGGGCAGCAGCAATGGGGTGGTGTGGGAAGACTTAGGAAGATTAAAAACCAATTGTGCAGCTGCATTTTGGATCAGTTGCAGAGGATGAATGGCGCTCAGAGGCAGACCTGCCAGGGGTGAGTTGCAGTAGTCCAGTCTTGAAATGACAAGGGACTGAACAAGCAGCTGTGTGACCTGTGTGGAAAGAAATGGACGAATTCTTCGACATGAGCGTGTCAGATTAGCAGTGTGAGAGGAGAAGGACAGTTGATTGTCCATGGTTACCCCAAGGTTGCGTGCAGTAACAAAAGGCGAGAATTGTCTAGGGAGATTGTAAGATCCTGAGATGGGGATGAATCACCTGGGATGAACAGCAGTTCAGTTTTGGTGGGATTAAGTTTCAGCTGATGAGCTGTCATCCATGATGAAATGTCTGCCAGACATGCTGATATCCAAGCAGAAACATTAGTGTCTGAGGGAGGGAAGGAGAGGATGAGTTGAGTGTCATCTGCATAGCAGTGGTATGAAAACCCATGTGAGGATATGACCGCACCAAGAGATTGAGTATAGAGGGAGAACAGGAGAGGACCAAGTACTGAGCCTTGTGGGACACCAGTGGAGAGTCTGCGGGGAGCAAATGTGGATCCCCTCCATGTCACCTGATATGAACAACCTTCCAGGTAGGAAGCAAACCATTGCCAGACTGATTGGGATCTTGGAGGTTGTTCTGTGAGAGATAGAGAGACAGCTGATTATAGACAGTATGTTCAAGGGTTTTAGAAAGAAAAGAGAGAAGTGATACCGGTCTGTAGTTGCTGATGTCAGAGGGATCTAGAGAGGGTTTCTTCAGGATGGGAATAACCCTTGCTCTCTTGAAGGAGGGTGGTACATGACCAGATGTTATGGAACCATTGATGATAGTGGTGATGAAGGGGAGGAGGTCTTGGAGCATTGTGGAAAGGATTGGATTCAATGGGCAGGTGGTAGGATTGCAGGATAAGATGATTTGCAGGATATCTTCTGTTGTTAGTTTAGAAAACTGTGTCAGCAAATGAGAAGTAGACAGCTAGCGTATATGCAGAGGCTACATAGAATCGGTCAGGCTCAGCAATTATCTTCACGCCACAGTCTGCAGGAAAGTACTTATCCAGTGCAGGGTTGATAACAGCAGTAATCTAAGTGAACCAAAATTAAAATTTTTACTTAATGGGAAAAATTTACCATTAAAAAAAACACCACCCATAAATAGAAATAAAGGTTAGTGGTAAACTAACCTCCTCAAATTTCAGCTTGGAATCATCAGAGCCAGTGAAGCCACCGCCAATATCCAGCAGGGTCATATTGTAGCCCAACTCAGCCTGAAGGAGGATGTACATTTTAGTTTAGTAAAGCAACAGTGCTGAAGCACTTTACACCATCAGACAAGCAAATTCACAGCATGTGCCCACTCACCCCCATGTCAAAGACATAGCGTGCATCTGCAATGGCCTGAGCGTACGTCTGTGGGTCAGTGCAGCCGCTGCCTACATGAAAGCTGACTCCAATGATGTCCAGGCCCAGCTCCTGTGCCCGCTCCAGAAGCAGCCTGCTGCTTTTCAGCGTGGCACCAAACTTCATACTCAGCCTGCACAGTAACTTATCATCTGAGTCACCTGTAGCTATTCAGATACAGGTCCGTGCCCATCTAAGGTGCTTCTTAAGGACATCCCCCAGGTCTGCCACATAGAAAGCATCCTACAGAGAAAACAAAAGTGTCATCAAAAACTAAAGACTGACAGTAAAATTCTGTACACATTACCACCAAACTGAAGAAAAATAAAAATGTGATGGAGAAGTCTCACTGATAAGGTGGACTCTTTGATTTTCTACTTAACTATGTCCTTTGCACATAACCCTTCCTCCAGGAAGGTAATTTGTTGTCGAATGAACTCATGGTTATAAATTAAGTTCCAGTTGTAGACGAAACTGTAGAAAGTGAAGTGTGAGTGTTAAAACTATCCTTGTGTTCATGACAAGCAGGCTATCTCTGCCATATTGAACAAGGGCTGCCCTCTGAGCATTTTGCATAGTCTGTTCTCCTGTTAACCACAACATTGCTCCTTGTATAATGGGTCATTTTCCAAGTTTATCACTGAAGTCAACAATTGATCCCTTGAATAAAAAAGTGAGTGATTTGAGAGACTTCAGAGAAAATACCAGTTAAAATACAGCTGCAAGTGGTGATTTGTGTGGTTTATGCACCCTTCACAAACATCGACCCCAGTGGCCAGTTCTTGGCAAGTTACACAGAACAATAAAGATGAATACTTATCAAGTTTTGTGATGATAGCCAAATAATAAAATTGATTGGCTGATGGCAGCAATGTTTTTGAAGTAACCAAGTCCTCATTAAAAATTCATTTACAGATTAGCAGAATGATGCAATATACTCACCCTGCCCCATCAATGACAACACTCCAGTCTCCTTTGCAGATCTCAGAGACTTGTGCTTTTACGTTTCATGGAAATCTATGCAACTAGTCCTGAGTTATAGCTGTTTGCGCAAACCAAGCTCTGCCCCACTAAGATCTCAACATTTTTGGTAATTATTTAGGTCCAGATTCTAAAGAGTAATTTGCCAACAATTTTGTGAAAATAGGGCGAAAATCCTTGGACTAATTAAAAAATAAGTTTAGCATATTATGTAAATTATCGTAAATTTGTGTGCAGGACTAAATGGTCCAAAATGCAAATTTTTATGGTTTCCACCATAGAATCAGGAGATTAAAAAATGTCCCTGCATACCTTGTTTTACAAGGAATGTGCTTGGTTTTATGAGTAAAATCATGAAAAGCGCCACCTTGTGGCTATTCAAGTTAACATTTATGCTCCATGACAATAGCTCTGTGTTAACCCTGTCACATGTCTGCTGAAACCTGAAGGGCCGATGGCAGCCATTTTTTAAGTACTCAGGCCATCATCAAAAATCAACTTACAGATTAGCACAGAGATGCAGTAAACCAAATTTCAGCTTAACTGAACTTGTAGCTCCTGAGAAACAGATATCTGAACTTAACTCTGTCCCGTGTAGGACTCAGACTACACATTTAAAAAGCCATGCAATGCTTTGTTCTGTTATAGCTGTTTGAGTAAATTAGGTTCTACCTTGCTAAAATTGATTGCCATGTAGCTGCCATATTGTTTACAAATCACAACATGTTTTTTTTAAAAATAATTTCAGCCTATGATGAGTAATTTGACACCAAAAATCCTCAAACGAGTAAGTTTTGCATATTATCCAATATATATATTTGCATATTAAAATATTTGCATATTATTAATTGAAAATCAAATTTAGTTGAGCTAAATGGTGTTTGAGGCTTTTTCTGTTTGGAAAGACTGGCGCATGGACAAAAACAATAGGGTTTCAGCACTTCATGCTTGGAAGGCTGGTTTGAGTATTTTATATACTGCTGATCTCCTGGGAATTTCACACACATCAGTCTCTAGAAATTACACAGAATGGTGCAAAAAAACAAAAAACAACCGAAACTGGACAGTTGAAGACTGGACAAAGACCAGGTGATCGTTTCTGATCTTCAGCTATCCAGTTTCGATGAGCCTGTATTGTTCTTGGATGACAGGAGTAGAACCCAATGTGGTCTTCTGCTGTTGTAGCCCATCCACCTCAAGGTCAGTGTTTTGTGCATGCTGAGATGCTTTTCTGCTCATCATGGTTGTAAAGCGTTATTATTTGTTTTACTATATCCTTCCTAGCATCTCAAACCAATCTAGCCATTTTGCACATTTTAAGTCAAAAGTTATATTCCCGAAAAGTATTGTTTGCCATGCAAATGATGTTGCTAATACTACTGTAGTTACCCTTTCGAAATAGGAAGTGGAATTTTACGTTGCAAACACAGACGCAAAGAGTGATGCACACAGTGACACCTCCCAGTGCAGCTATAGGAAATATAGGCGCCCTTGGAACACCGCTCAACCAATCAAATTAGTGGAACAGAACTAACTGTTGTATAATACAATTCTGCATCTAAAATCTATTTTTACTCCTCCAGGAAAAGTTTATCCCTGTGCTCATACTGTAGCTAGGTGGCTAGCATTTTCCATTCAGAAACAGAAAAATACATGATTCTGATAGGATAATCCTGTCTCACACCATAGCAGCTGGTAGCCAATATAATATGATTAAACAAATTATGGGATGCATTCATTTTTGGGTGGCTAAATATGGAATCATAATGATGACTTTGTTGACTTTTTATGAAAATCATTACGATGGTATACATACAGTTGAATAGTTTCTGTTAGCCCTTTTTCCTATATACTTCCCATTCTACTTTCAGGAGCTAAAATATGGGTGTAATTTGATAGTATAGATAATATATTAAAAATGTATACCATTAGTTTATTGCTTTTGGCTTTTCAAGACAAAAATAAATTATTATTTTATATATTTAAAAGCAAGTTAGCTATAGAGAATGGTTATGCTGGTTAAAAAATGTTAACTACTTGTCTTGGGAGGTTTACAGGTGTTCCTAAGAAAGTGGACAGTGAATGTATTTTGCCATGCTGGTTATATACCTTAAAGCATTTGCCCATTAGTCCAGAATCCAGGATATTAAAAAAGTCAGCCTTTTCTTGTTTGCCCAGCTGCAACCTTTTACAATGCAAAGTTTTTCAGTCTGAGCTACAAGCAAGTTTAACACCACATTTAGCATAATGTGAGTTTTCACACAGAATTAAGTAGCATATTTCTTTACATTTCTGTTGAATTGACAAAAAAGGAATTTTGGGCATCATATTTCATTGTTTCAGATCTTCAAACAAAATTTAATATAAGACAAGGACAACCTGAGTAGGCAGAAAATACAGTATTAAATGTTAAGTTATTGAAGGAAAATATATATATAACACTAACTGGCCCTGTGTGAAAAAGTAATTGGTAACTGGGTTCAATTAGACTAGACACACCCAGGTTTGATTACTTTGAGCACTGCTGAATCTAAACATCGTTTAAATTGAAGTAGGCTAAAAGGTCTGAACAAACAGCACGCTATCCCATGAGCAAAAGCAATTCTGGAAGAGAGAAAGTAATTGAAATATGTATCTGGAATGGGTTACAAAGACATTCTAAGGCTCTGGGAACCACAGTGAGAGCCATTATCACCAAATGGAGAATTTGGAATAGTGGTGAATCTTCCCAGAAGTGGCTGGCCTACCAAATATTTTCCAAGACCAGATAGAAGACTCATCCAGGTAGTCACAAATTAACCCAGACTATAACTAAGGAACTGCATGCCTCGTTCACCTCAGAAAAGGTTAGTGTGAATGATGAGTCAAAAGTACTACTCTTTAGAAGAGTTCTGAACACACCCACATCCTCGATTATAAAAGTGTATGCACACTTATGCAACCTGCTTATTGTGAGTTTTTGTATTTTTATATTTCCCTAAAATGTTTGATTGTTTTTCATAGGATGCAATTTCAGCTCATCAGTCAAGCACAGTGGAGGTAGTGTATTTATTGATGATGTAACTCATGATGGTAGCAGCAGAATGAATTCAGAATTATTCTGTCTGCCAATTTACAGAGAATTGTATACAATCTATTTGGGAGGAACTTCATCATGCAGCAAGATGGGCTGGTCAGTGATCCAAAACACACTGCTGACAAAGGACTTCGTCAGGGGGAAAAAAGTGGCCTGGCTAGTCAATCACCAGACCTTACCACAACTGAGCATGCATTTCACCAGCAATGACAAAAGCGCCATCCTTCATGGCTAACTTAGCATTAGTATCCGGGGGTACGAATACTGCAGTGATTATGGTAAATTCATGGGACAGATATAAAGGTCTGCACTTGATAAAGAAGTACTCGATATCAGCGGAACAGTGGGAGTAATAACGGCATTGGTATACCAAGTTCTGTTTGCGTAGATGCAAACACACCCACCTTTGCTTTTACCAGAGTCCACAGCAGTTCTGTCATCTCTGAAGATGTAGTGGCTCTAGTTCAATCGCGTTGTTTGGAGTGGTGCTATTAAGCCACGTTTCCATGAAAACCATAAAGTTGCAGTCCAAAAAGCATTTTTTAAAAGTAATCCGGAGCCATATTTCATCGATCTTATTAGCCAGAGACCATACGTTGGCAAGGAAGATTCTCGGTAGCATCAGATGATGAGAGTTGAGCTTTGGAGAATCTGTACAGATTCTCCAATATCAGCTCTTCAGATCTGGTATACTTTCTGGCATATTTTCTTCACTGTAGTTCGCTATGTCACAAAGATGCCACTTGCACATTATCTTGATCATTACCTATAGGCTGTAACAGAATTTAGATATATTTAACACAAACACTCACACTGCAAACACACACTGAACTGATATTTGTTGTTTTGATGGTCGACCAGTTTGTTTAAAGACCCTGAGTGGGGTCCTGTCTATTTATTGCCAGGACTGACAGGACCCGTGTGGCCAACTTAGAGGAGCCTCCACTCCAATAGTTATTGTTTGTCTCTAGACTTACTATATTCTCCTCTTTAGGGCTTGTTGGGCAACAGGCCCAAAGACTGACCCTGGCACATATGCTAAAATGCATAGGGTTGCATAGGATGCCTTTAGAAGTTTCAACTAGGCCAACCGTAATTGATGTCGACTCAGGATCATGTTGGCAGCAAGCCACACTGCGTCCTGGCCCAAGTGCCGTACCACCTGGAGTGCAATCTCAACCAACCTTATGACTGGGGGCCCACAGTTGTGGATTGTAATAACCACACCATTGTGTGCAGCATGACTGCAAATGTAATGCCTTGCTCATCATCAACCATGCTGGCTAAAATGCAATGCTGCTGACAAATTAGTGACCTCTTTATGACTCTGTTGATGGCTGTGAGTTTTCAACATAAAGGTTTTTAGTTGAGCCAGATCTGATACTAAGCCCTCCATTTTGAGAAAGACGCTGATCTCGCTTTTGGCTTTTTGCTCTGGGCTTCATCCATTATGATTTTTGCCCTTTTACAGCTAGTAGCCTTCCTGGGCTGTGGTGCTCTGATAATTTTCTGACTGGACACTGGGGTCTAGATTTTCTAAGTGAGCTTGCTGAGTCAGCATTGTCCTACTGTGCATGGAATGTTCGAACCTACAGGGATGGGGATGAGATCTCTGAAAGAATCTATTCCAAGACATTGAACACACAGCTGATGCCTGACTCTAGTCTATAGAGGGCCCAAACTGTGCCCACACGAGTTGAATATTTTATTTTTTAAATAATAAAGTAATAGTACTATGATTTAAACATATAAAAACAAATTCCGTTAAGGATGGTACAATGGGAAACTGCCCGGTAATTACCGCCTCACAGCTCCAGAGTCCCTGGTTTGATCCTGAGCTAAGTAGACAGCAGTCTATGTGCAGTTTCACATATTCTCCCTGGGTTCACCTGGGGCTCCTTTGTATTCCCTGGTTTCCTTCCACCTCCCTAAAACATGCCAGTAGGTGCATTGGCTTTGCTAGATTTTCCCTACGTGTGATTTCATGTGCATGGTGCCCTGCAATAGACAGACATCCCATTTGGGGTGAATTCCCCTGCCTTGCACCCAGTGTTCCGGGGATTGGATCCATTGCCACCCTACTCAGGATAAAGTGGTTACTGAAGATGAATGAATACATGAAAGTACTGTTACAGTGAGGTCGGTACTCAAGTACTGTAAGGAGATTACATGTAGTACTTTTCACCCCTGGTTATGACTGACATTCCACTGCATTTGTTTTCAGGCACAAATTTCTCACAAATCCCATCTCTTGTACCTGTATGGGCTGGTCAAATATTTTGAATGCATGGTCTGCTAACAAAACTTATAAATGAATGGGGGATGAGATTATGAATCACTGCTGATCAGGATGCACTGGGACACATTTGTGTTCACGCTACAAATATTATGTGGCCATATGCATCCTAGACAAACTCTGAAGGTGATTTGAGTTATTGGACAAGACACATTAAACCCTGTACGTAGCTCTGTTCATTATCGGATCGCAGGGGACGCATGTTAATACCTGTTGTGAACAGGGCCTGAGTTACGGCAGAGACTCGGCTCGGCTAGTTAGTATTCTACTAGTTATCAATGACTAGCCCGATGGCATTGACGGTGGTATTAGAATGAAAGTTGAAACTTTGGAAGCTGATCTGTTTGTGCAGATGAGGAGCTGAGATAGAGGGACAGAATAAAGCACTGCAGCATCTTTAGGTAGATGAATTCCCACTGGTGCCACTACAGTTGAACAGTAATGTGGGTAATGTAGGTAACCTTTAAAAATGAAAATAGGCCAAACTAGACTTTTTACTGATTTTAAAAAGTTTAAACTAAAAAATGTTGACTTCAATACAAACTAAATCTTGCGCCCCACTGAAGATCATGTTAATTATAACAATTAATAAGAAACTTCAGAGTGGAGATGGATTTTTCCTTTAATTAATAATCTTAAAATGCAGTTTTTGCAGACACACATTAATCCTGGCCTTGAACGATTCTCAGAGTTCTGTTGGCACCATGGATTATTTTGATGGCGTTTGTATTTGTGTTGCGTGAATATTTCTGTGACTGGTTTTGATGAACTCCACTTTTTGTTTGTATACTTCAAGGTCTGAAATTGAATCTCTTTGTTCACTTCCTCCACCCTATCACGTGTACATTCCAACACACCTCAGAGGAGTGTATGTGTTTTTCATTACCTGGTGTCGTGTACCATTACACAGTCATGTTAGGACATGAGAAAACATATCTCTGATTCAACTAGAAACCAAGCACAGCTCCAAGGACTATACCCTCTGTGAAATGAGCTTTTGAGATGTACATGTTCTTTAAAACATTTCCAAATGTTTTAAATAGTTTTATTTAAAACTATTTAAAAATTTTAATTTAAAAATTTAGTTTGCAAATCAAAGGGAAAAAAGGCAGCAGATGAAACGTCATGTACCAAAGTGATGATAAAACTCAAGCATATACATGTTACTGTGTTCACGACTTCACATCTAACAGTGTTGGTAATATTATGAGGCTGAAGTGACGTATATACAACCTAAATTATTTTCATTAACAAAGTTATCAGAAAAATGCAGGCAGTTACAGACATCCCAATGGATTAAACCATAAAGATGGAAGAACCCATTAAATAAAATATGAAATACCCATATTAATAACAACCTTTTTTTTTTTTTGGCAGGTCATATTTTCACATAGATAGACACATCAGTTCATAAAAATCCTCCATCATTACTTCTGGATTATTACTGTGAATTTTATATTTGTTGTAAGAGATCAGTTGGAAATTTGACTGCTTTCTATGACTTAATGCTATTAACAGAAACTTGCCCAAAGTAGATGTTTTTAGTTGAACTGAGGTTCCTGTGCAACTCATTAGGAAACAAGTGTCATTGTATAACACCACAGACTCTGATGGTTGTGTGACTGTAGGAAAACACCGACCACATTTTGGGTCACAAACTGCAGCCCCGAGCCTGGGATATCTCCGTAGACCTATAAAATCTTCAGTGTACAAAAAAAAACCTTCTGTGAAATTATTAGCAGCTGGCAGCTTTTCAGATCTCATCCAGAAGGTGTCTTTTTTTATATATCTGTTGGAATGATTGATAGTTTGGGCTGTGTTTAGCTAATAGATGGGACATTGAGATGACTTTCTCCAGCCATACCGCCTGAGCCGGCACATTTCTCTCCTCTATCTCTTTGCCAGAAATGGACAGAGACAAAAAAAAAAAAAGCAGCTCAGTATAAGAACAAAGGGGATAACTGAGTAGAGACAGATGAGGGAGGAAAAGGCAGAGGAAAAAAAAAAAGAACTACAACTTCTACAGGGTTTCCCTAGACAGAGGCACCTTTCACCCAGAGCAATATAAACAGCAGTAATGTTCTTTTATTCTACAGCACTGCTGACATTTCTGTTCTGATTATTTGTTGGTATATTTTCTATAAAAGCAGCTTTGACAGTAGTTCCAGTTTATATTAATACTATTATCATTTCTATAGTAACAACTTCCACAGGAACGTCCACAGGAATAGTCTTCAGTGTCAGCACTTTGTAAGTCACTAACCTCTGCAACAGAAAGCTTTGTGGGCTTTTCTTGTTAACATGACAAGCTGCATTTTTTGTAACATTAACTTCCAGAAAGAGTAAAAGAGAGGCTGGTGAGGGAACGACTGTTTATAGCTGCTATAATGCAAGTGAAACGAGCAAACGATTAAAAAGCATGCCATTCATTAAAAGATTAAAATTTGCTATCGTTGGATTTGAAAACCTGTGCTCTGAATTGAATTGGGTAGAGTACATGTGCAGACGTAAAAATATAAAGTACTTTGCAATATTGTGCATGGAGGAGTAGTCCAAGATCCAAAGATTCTAAGTGTTCTCCAATTTTCTTATGTTATTTAAAGAGGCTCAGAGCTGTTAACTTAAGAAAACCTAAGAAAACTTATGTTTGGGGGAAAACTAGAGTTAAAATAAAACTATATAGCATCTCTATTTTTAAGCTTAACACATATATATTACATATATATGAAGGGTTGCCAGTATCTGTGGAATTGACTGTAGCTCTCATTTGTGTACTGGACAGAAATGAAACATCTTAAATCAGAGGTGACTGGGAGACCCACTTTTCCCATGTAGTGTGACACAGTTGCCCTTACTCTCGTTCCTGTCACGTGATGATAAACGGGGCCTCCTGCTCTTTTCCCAGAACTCACCCTCTCCCCATTTCACTTGCCTTTGGAGTATTCAAAGAAACTGAGCACAGCTCTGAAATCTGTGAGTGGACCTCACACACTTCCAGAGAAGGCAGTGAGTGGGAAGGGTGTGTTTTATGGCTGTGCTGAAGTGAGTGTCAGGATGGATTACTCTGTGAAAGCAGAGCCCTTTTGTATTGTGCCCTGGACCTACAGAAATGCAGGCTAGGCTGATTTAAAAAAAAAAAAAAAAAAAAAACCTAGATGCCTCACTCCTCTATGGCCAAGCCACTGAACCAAATACCAACCAGACCAGATAATGAAGTTACACACACAGGAAACAACAAAGAATTTGGCATCTTACAACACATGTACAGGTAATCAGACCCTTCATGAGCTGAGTTAGGTGCTTTAGAGTGGAAAACCACAAAAATGTGCACTGGAGTGCATAGCCAGTTGAACTGGTCATTAGCAACCAAAGCCAATTCAACTACAGATTGCATTCTTGAGCTCCTAGTCTAACTGAAAGATTGCCATTTAAACTCTGTAGTCACAGTGAATTGTAGAACTATTGAGATATTACATGTACATAAAATATAGCCAGTGCTCTTATGTACTTTCACTACTAGTTATAATCATTAGAATATGAACTCAGCTTTGATAGAATCTTTTGTATTTTTAGGATTTTGAAAAAGGTCTTAAAAATGCATCCTGTGTGTTTGCCTATGAAACAGTGACCCAGTATCTGTTGTCTCCCTACCATCGTATCCGGCTTCTGACTTATCCAAATGCATGCCTGGGGTGACCCTGGTGACCCTACCAAACAAATCTGCTTTTGAGAGTCCCCCCCCCGGGAGAAAGCGTCGAAGAAATCCATTCATAAAGTTCAAAAAAAAAAAATGGCCATGAACTTGCATATGATTATTTATCATCGGTACACAATCTTGAGCTGTGGAAAAGATTTTATGATTGACCTAAATCATGAACAAGTTAGTCTGTTTTCACTCTGGTTACCCATAATGCCTATAAAGTCTGTCCAGCTCTCTCACTTCCTCACCTGTACAATCTTCTCAAACAGATCAGCTTCCAAAGCTTCAACTTTCATGTTAATACCAACGTCAACACCATCGCGCTCATCACCGTATAGCTCTCTAACTAGCCAAGCCGTGTCTCTGCCATAACTCGGAGCAAATGCATGGTATAGCTGCACTGCATTCTGGAACTTTGACTCCAATGTTTGTTGGCTTCACTATTTCCACCTTGGATTTCTCATTATGACGACACAGAATTTCACTAGAAAATGATGAGTAAGTAAATAAGCATATATTTAAAATGGTTCGAGATAAACACATTCAATGTTTTTTCAGGGCGGAGGTTTCCTTTAACTTTGTAGTTTCTCTCTTCTCACACACACACACACACACACACACACACACACACACACACACACACACACACACACACACACACACAGAGTAATTGCTGCATCACTGATTGTGTGTTTTGACACGAGAAGGCCTATATTTCTCTTCATAATCTATAATAATATGTGCTATATTTTTGTGTTTTTTTGGCTCCATAAGGCCACACAAACTTCATCTTTTCACTTCAGGTACAGATGAGGAGGAGCAGATGTTAACTGGATTCAAACATCCAGGTCTTTTGGATTTTGTAATTGTATTTACTTTATTGTGTCTTAACTTACAGTTGTAGAAATATGCTTGTTTTATGTATGTTATGCTGATCGAGTGTTTTATAATGATTTGGAACAAATCTCTGTCATCTTGAAAACACAAGCTTGGAACACACTTCAATCTGCCAAAGTTAATAATCCTGTCAGGTTCTTGTTCAATCGCAATATGAGCTTGCCTTGTTCGCTTCATGAACATTGCCTCATGTTTAGTGTAGCATTTTTAAAGCTCGACACTTTTTGTCATAGGCTATTGTTGAACAGGAGACGGCGAGAGTGAGAAGGTATACAAGTGTCCTGTTACAGTTAGTTATCTTGAACGGCTGCTTAATATAGTAATAGCTGACAACAAAATAGCAGCTGGTTATAAAGCAGCTATTCCAGGTGTTGGCTTGAGACAGTGTCAAAGTAGTTCTCAAAGGGAAATTCTAAAGAAATAATTAGAAAAATCTGTAAAGAAGTCTTAGCCCGAGGCCAGGACAGGAGGAGGGGCTGCAGCAGCTGTCTACAGCAGCTGGAACACTGACCTCATGTTCACCTGTCACTTTTCTATCACAGCCTCTTCTCATTTTCACTCTGGCTCTACTTTTAGGAGAGCAAAGTCAGCTTACTGTCAAAGTGAAAATGAATTTCAGAAAGAAGTTTTAGCCCCTAGAGCACTGAGATCAGAATGGAGAAAAAATAAATAAAAATAAAACAGCAAATACACACACTCGGCTGTATATAAAAGGTTTCTTTAACAATGTCCAGTTGGTTTAGACTACACTGTGGGACAAAATGGGGGAGCGTAGCACAGAGAAGGGCACACACACGTACAGATGTACACACACACACACCCGCCCACACCCAAACATTAAAAAAAATTATCTCCAGCTTCTCTCGCTGCCTAAACTGGCCACATGGTCTTTCTTTTGCATTTCGTCATTCTGCGAAACCCACATTAAAAGCAGGGTTTACAGTGCACTTGCCTGTCCTCATACCAGTCGGACAAAGTTATTTTGAGGCAGTGTTTAAAGTCTGAATGCAGACAAGTGACTACAGCAGGAGTTTGGAGTGCTCAGAATCGTCCCCTGCCTCTTCCCCTTCCTCGTCCTCTGCCCCTTCCTCGAGTGTAAAGGTGACCGGCAGCCCTCCTGATCTTCCTCCTCTCCTCGTGGTGCTCCCGTTCGGCCCGCTGCTGACTCCGCTGTTTCTCAGTCTGTGCCAAAGAACAACCGAGAGAACAGGATGAACAATCATGAAGGCTAATTTAACTTTCAATATGGCAATATTAACCTCATGAATTGTCAGAACCAGTTGGTGACTCCAGATATACACTTACCAGCCACTTTAATAGGAAAATCTGTACCCCTGCTCATTCATGCAGTTATCCAATCAACCAATCATGTGACAGCAGTGAAGTAAATCAAATCATGCAGATACAAGTCTCAAGAGCTTCAGTCAATGTTCACAACAAACATCAGAATGGGGGAAAAATGTGGCGATGGGATGGGTGTCCCCTGCCTTGTGCCCCGAGTCCCCTGGGATAGGCTCCAGGCTCCCTGTGACCTTGTGTAGGATTAGCAGTACAGAAAATGGATGGATGGATGGATGGATGACTGTACGACATTGCATGTATGACTTTTTATTTTTTATTTTTTTTGACTTTGACCCATATGACAAGGGGGAAAATGGCTCTATGGAGTTTGTAAAGAATTTAAAAAGCACTGTACTCTTTCTGTGTGGTCTCAACAGTTCACACAACAACAATATAATCTGCTACACAAAGTTAAAGTGATCATTTCAAGAGGGTAAGCAATACTTTCTGGTCATCAACAGACACACGAAATTCTGCTTAAGAACAGCTTTGCTGCTAAATCTGGCCTGTCGTACCCACTAAGCCACTGCTGTTAGATGTTTCTTTTGCCCTGTGTTTATTCAGTCTGAACACAATGAGTGACTGAGCCACCATGATCACCATGGCTTACAGTTCTCTAATGTTAATCACAGCTAAATTCCACTTTCACCTTAAATTTACTCCAGTAGGATGATTACAGGATTGTCTGAAACTTTGAAATCTGTAGTCAGACACAGTCCTCACATCTTTAATCTGTGACGGCACCAGTGAAAAGAGCAGGATGCTTCTCTCGGGTACCTGTCTTTATTCCTTCACTTCTTTCTTTTACATTCCTTCATTTTAGTGCTATGCAGGTAAAGCCTTTATGTTAATGAAATAACTAAAAATGGAAGAAAAAAAAAACATGTGTAAATGTTTAAACTGTTGAGGGGTGGGATCTTCATGAGAATTTTCATAAGCAGTGGAAGCATAATGTACCATATGATTGAGTGAATCTAACTTCAAAAATTAAACACTGGAACCTTAATTCACTGCACAAAAACACAGTATAGTAAAATCAATAAATAAAATAATTAACTTAAAAAGTTAAACTCTAATACCACAGTGCTGTTTAATTCTCAAACCTGATTGGTGAGAAGGTGTTGATTAATTTTCTATAAAAGCAGCTCTGACGATAGTGCCGGCTACAAGGCAAATCACAGATTTATATTAATGCACTAGTTCTAATACGTTCTTGATGTAGCTATATGGCAGATGAACTTAAAAAAACAAAACAAAAAAAAAAACGTGTAGGATACTCTCCTTCTTTCAGATGTTTATCATTGTTTTGGAAGGAGTCTCCATTGTCAGTGCATTAGAACATTCCAGTCCTCAATCCTTTAAAACATTAGGCTCATTGGAACCTCAGTTACAGCCATGCCAAAACCTTAATTTAAATGTGTAGCTTAATGGTTAACTACATTTTTAATCATTTTTTACCCATACAAGTTAATATATATAATAAAAAGTCTCTAAACACTGATTCTATCAACAAACAGCACCGCTACACTGACTTAAGAGAAAAGTGGCTCTTATGGTGATAATGCTACATCATTTCATTTTCTACATTCATCACGAAAAAATGCTGAACATTCGTAACAGCTGTAACATTTATCATCATTAAAATAGTTCAGCTACTTCATTTAAGAAGGAACGCAGCTAAGCTTCTACATCGATATGAGACATATGATTAAACTGATAGGTTTGCTCTGATCCAACACTGTGAACACAACTGAGTTTGGACAAGAGAGAATGTCAGTCACGCAGATTCAGAGCTCCCACTGCTTTCCACCCCACATTTAGTCTTACTTGTTTCGCTTACTCATTTAATTTGGCTTGATGTGACCACCACCTTTGACCTCTAAACAAGAAAATGCAACTCACTGCTGCACTATAATCATAAACCAATAATCCAGATTACATTTACTCAGTGCCAAGCATGAAGCGTGACACCATTATATATATATATATATATATATATATATATATATATATATATATATATATATATATATATATATATATATATATATATATATATATGTTTTTTTACAGTAACAAGAAGGCAATATTCATATTTGTTGGCTCTGCGAAAATGGATGTGGAGTGTATGGGCAAAGAAAAAGAAAGGACAGACACGGGAGTTACAAAGAATGTCTTCAGTATATGAATGACTAAGACTGGCATTCCTAGAGACTAATTAGACTAATCATACCAGGCAAGGGAGATCAGGGAAACAATCTGATTCAAGTTTTCCCAACCATTTGTAGCTGGCCTCTAAAAGAAAGGGCAAAAAAAAAAGACAAAGAAAAGAAAGAAAGAAAGAAAGAAAGAAAAGAAAAGAAAAGAAAGAAAAAGAAAGTAAGAGAAAGAAAGAGCAAAAAGTATGTAGGCTTGAAGAGAGAAATGAGATGGCCATGAAGCTCCAAGCTGCTTCATACTTAACATGGGTGCTGCCATAGGGCGTACTCCAATACGGCTACATTCAGGTTTAATTATAGGTGGATGCACATTATTCTTAGTAGCACAGGTTTTTAAACTTGATTTTCAACACAGGTCATGCAGGTAACACTGGGCATCAGCTATCGTGTACGATGATACTTGTACGCCTTAAAAGCTACCAAGTCTTAGCAGGCAACACATCTACGGCCAGCTGAACACTGTGCAGTACAGGAGTAACATTGGAGTCATTGCATTCAAAGTACACAAATAACGTCTTTACTGCGCAAAAATGCCCCCCCCCCCGAAAATGCCATCAGTGCTTTTTATCTTCCACTCTCAGTGTCATTCAAACACAAAAAAGCTGGTGTGTGGAACGACTAAAATGAAAAGTCTTGCTATTCAGGTGCAGATTTCCAGGCAGTGTCAAATACAAATATTTGGAAGGAGTGGCTCTAGTTTGTGGTGGATGCCTCAGGGTGTCTTAGGTGGTTGTAGTGGTGCTTGTTTGCATCAAACCACAGTAAAGGCAGGTTAACTAAGTGGAAATCATGAATTTAATGTCTGACTTGCTACTATTAGTTCATAACCAAGTAAAGGAACATCCAAAGCAGTTGCACAAAAGCAGTGCTGAAAATAAAACCCTTGTACTACTATATGAAGTTCTGAAAGGTGCAGACTTTGAAATGAAATTGGTGTGTCTTTTAAAAGCATCTCCACTACAAGTAAAGTTGTAGGATTTTACACTCTGAAGTAAAAAGGGAGAAAATCGCAATTAAAGATTAAATTCCAATTCTGCCTACAGTAATGCATTCATTATCTATTATAAGTTGTAAATAAGATATACAAATTATAAGTATGACCATGACAGAGCCGTTATTTATAGTTCACAGATACAGCATTCCATCATTCCATGTTTAATAACATATATACAGTCAGGTCCGGAAGTATTTGGACAATGACAGAGATTTTGTGATTTTGCCTTTATACACCACCACAATGGATTTGAAATAAAACAGTCAAGATGTGATCGAAGTGTAGACTTTCAGCTTTAAGAGGTTCCACAAAAATATGGCATTTACCATTTAGGAATTACAGCCATTTTCAACAAAGTACCTCCATTTTAAGAGGCTCAAAAGTATTTGGACAAGTGACATAATTGTAAATATAACCATAATTTTAATACTTGGATGAAAATCCTTTGCAGTCAATGACTGCCTGAAGTCAAATTCAAAGTCAAAACTCAAATTCTGAGTTTCCTTCCTGGAGGAAATTTTTGTGGCACCTCTTAAAACAAAGCTGAAAGTCTACACTTCAATCACATCTTGATTGTTTTATTTCAAATCCATTGTGGTGGTGTATAAAGGCAAAATCACAAAAACTCTGTCATTGTCCAAACACTTCTGGACCGGACTGTATGTTTAACAACACACACATCAAAGAATTATAAGTTTACACTAGGAAATGAACAATCACTTTGACATCAGTATCATTATCCACATCATTATCTCTAGCCTTATCACTTGAGGTAAAAGCCAATCGCGACATTTAAACACAAGCCTCAATCTCAATGTCCCACATCATTTCCAGAAGTCTCTGATGTCTTTCCACCTGCATACTTCGGATCTGTTCTTCCCAGTGGTCTTTTACCTTTTTCAGATTTTCAGATTTAGGGTGACCCAAAGTTGATTATTTTTAATAAAAGCATTTCCTGAAGGGTTGGATTCCTCTTACACTACTGCAACTTGCCAAAGTTCACTTTTTTCTGCATTTATTAAATAATTACAAATCATTTAATGCTACATACAAAGCATTTAATGTTGTGAAACATGAGCTAAACAAGTTCCTATAATCAAATGCTGTTACAGAAGATTAATAAACACCTTCTGACCCATCAGAACAGAATGTCTTGCTTTTTTTTCCCCCTTTTTTTTTTATGGTAAGTTTTATGACTGCCCAGAGAGTTGACTATAATATTCTGCTAGACATGTTTGACATGGAACAATAAAGACTACTGCTTGCATGTTAAAAATAACTTGCTGATCTAGCAGAGTGACATTTTTCAACGCTAACGCTTACCGATAAATAAAAGCCTGAGATGAGTTTGCACAGTAAAAGCTAAAGGTGTGACAGGTTTTTTTTTAGTCCTGTTCCTAAAGGCACTCTGTGGATTGGTAACACCTGATACCAATTCCACCCTCTCAGCCAATTATATGTATTTGCACCAGCCCGCAATAGTGTATAGCAAACTTAGTTGGGTCCATTTCCAAAAACCTAAACAAAATTAGTAAATAAAATGAGACACTAAATACAGGATAAAGCAGTTAATGGCTGAACACGGTAAATGGGTCACACAGCTCCATAAGAGCACCCAATACACTTCCATATTAATCAGCGTGCCCTTTCTTTGTGCCACAAGGCATCTCTCATATCTGCCCACCCGCTCACGCCCACGTGAACGTAAAAACTGCCCATTCCCACGACTTTTTTGGTGGGTCCCAGGGAATCCCTGTCCTGATGCCCACCAGTAGCACATGTTTAAAAATAAATCAAAGCTTCCGAGACTGGTTTGCACAATGCGTGCTTAAAGATAAATAAAGTTACGTCGCATTTTAGTGAAAAGCTTTGGATTACAGAGTGAGAGATTTATAGAAAGCTAGGCATGTACTGATTGCTAGGAAGGAGAACATTTACAATTTTTTAATTAAAGTTCATTGCTTGCAATCAGTTATATTAACCTTATAATTTAGACTCAGATAATTCAGCTACATTAAAATTATAGTCAGATATGCACTTAATAAAATTAGCATTCACACTGAACCCTTGTCTGAACCTATTTCTGCATTTGGTTTTAGGTTTGCAAAGTATATTATTGCTCAAAATTATACTTGTAATATACTCAGACTTTCAGTGGTACAGCAATGTGTATGCTGAGCTTCTGTACTGAACTGATAACTGGTAGTGCTCACCTTTTTAAGAGTGAAGGTCAGCTGCTTGCTTCCGACTGCAGTGTCAGCGAGGTTCAGCATCCCCGAGCTCTCCTCCAGCTTCAGACGCTCCTCAAGGGAGGTTCTGGCACAGAAATAGTCTTTTAGACTCATTTTATACAGTAATACAATCATTTATATTGTGTCAAATATCCACAGATTCACAAAACTCATTTGACAACCAACCATAGACAACCATTCATTTTCAGTTTCATTTGATCCTGTCATGACCTTGCATAAAACATGTATAGAGACATTATGAAGAAAAAGACCGGAAGTAGCAGAGATCACCGGTGCCACTGGTGAGTTGAGTGTATGTAATATGGTTAGCTTGCTTTGCTCGTCAGCCAAAGAGGCTAGTACAAAGCCTAGAATGTAAATCGTAAAACAAAGAACCAATTTTGACACTGTTTAGTGCATTATTTAATTACGGTGTAACCAGTTACACTACTGTTTTGCACAGGAAAGAAAATTCTGGACAGTGCTACTGTGAATGTAGGGAAACTGGTGAAACTTTGGTAGTAGATGAATAAAATCCCTCTGGTCAGTGTTTAATGGGCTGAATGTATAACGAGACTAGATAGAATTACCCAAGTCACATGACCATTTGCATTAACTTCTCAGTTCTCCTAAGGTATTGGCTTGTCGTGTAACATCCTCAATAGTATTTTTAAGAAAGGCAGAATGAAAATTCCTGTAATCAAACAGTGGCCAAAGACATATGAGTAAAATGTGTAAGTGAGGTGGCATACATGACTAAGATTAGTTCTGCTTGTAAAACTGACCATGTACAAATTGTGGGACTGAATCACCATAAACGACAGCCAACACCTTTTAGTTAAATCTAAATCTGAGCAATCTTGATTATTTATGGAACAAATTTCACATTGCACGTTGTCATTGACCTTAACATAATGGTAGTTTAGGATAATTTTAGCATGTACTTTTGCATCTTCTGTTTGCGTGCCACGTCCCCGAAGCTGCGGAACTCTTCTCCGGCTTTGATCTGGTAGAAGCGCGGCTGGCTCTGGCCCTGAGCCTGGCTCTGCTGAGACTTTCTGACTGGATCTGAACTCTGCAGGCTGGTGTTGCGGTCCTGCTCTTTTCTCTCTTTAAACTGGCGCTCTCTCTGCTCTGCTCGTAAGAGACGCCGCTGCTCCCTCATCTCCTCCACCCAGCTCTTATCGTCATCTGAGCTCTCCTCTTCCTCTGAGCTGGGCCGTCCCTCCAGCTCCTCTTCCTCATCATCCGACTATCAGTAGAGAACAGATTTCAATACCCAAGTTTACTTTTCTTTCCAAAGCATTATAGTAAGACAAATAAACGAAAAATAACAGCCACAGAACAAATGATATTAAACACAGTTACAGTATGTTCCAGAGAAGTCACACCAACCAAGTGCTGCAAAGTACCCGACCTGCTTGTGTTACCTTTTGTGTGTAAAAAGCAATGACAAATGTCTCAAAAATAGATTGCCATATGTTCAAAATAAAACACAAGATTTAAAAAAAAAAAAAAAAAAGCACATAATTGCATAGGATGTCTTTGTATGCAAGAGAATTACAATTTCCTTTCACTGGAACTACACATGGTTCAGCATGACTATGTCCCTGTGCACAAATCAAGGTCCATGAAGACATGGTTTGCCAAGGCTGGAGTGGACGAACCTGACCTCAACCCCACTGAACACCTTTGGGATGAACTGAACTGTCGAGTGCTTGTCAGGCCTCCTCACCCGACATCAGTGCCAGAGCTCACTAATGCTCTTGTGGCCGAAGGAGCACCAATCCCCATAGCCACACTCCATAATCTAGTGGAAAGCCTTCCCAGAAGAGTAGAAGTTATTATAACTGTAAACGGGGACTAAATCTGGAATGGGATGTTCAACAAGCATGGGTGTGATGGTCAGGTGTCCACATACTTAAACACTAAATGTCTACAAAGTTTGTTTTTTAAAATAGTCCTGGTAAAGTCTTACATTTGCTGATAATCTGTGACGTATACCTTTTGACTGGCCTCTTGCTCAGCTAACTGCTGTAGCTTCTGTCTCCTCCTCTGGCCCACTTTGGACACGATGGGATTAAGCAAGCGGAACTCCTCGCTCTGCTCGTCCACTTGGTAGTCTGGATTCTCAAACATCACCTTGAAACGGTCATCAGACAGGATGCTGGTGGTGCCCTGAAAGAGTGAGAGAAATGCATAGGGTCAGACCAATGCATCAGCTGTGTTCAAAGAATAGCTGTGTGTTAGTAGGAACCACGGATGACTGTTACGCTGCTAACACTAACAGATCTCTCACCTTGGCCTTCTTCTTGGCCTTTCGTGAATCTTTGTCCTCTCCCTCCTCCATCAGCTTCATTGCAAGCTCTTTGTTCACCTTTGGCAGATTCTGTCGGTGTGCAGAAAAGGAAAGGACAGGTGAGAGTGGTGAGACATGTAACAGGCACATCATTTACTGTGAAATATGTAAGAATGAAGTCTGCACATGACTTATGTAGACTGTGCATATGAGAGAGAGAGAGAGAGACAGCGAGAGAGAGAGAGAGAGAGACAGCGAGAGAGAGAGAGAGACAGCGAGAGAGAGAGAGACAGTTCTGCATGTATTGTAAAGTTAAATTTACTACTTTTAAGACCACCGTTATTGAAGATCAAATTTGTAGTGATGACCTACCAAATACACAAATTCACATTTCCAGGTATTTCATAAAGAACATATAAAATGCGCCTTCAGGATGTCCTGAGATTCGGATCCTTGAGAGCTTCTGGCCATTGCTGCAGCAAGAAAAGCTGCCGTACCTTTTTTGACAGATGTCCTGTTTCTATTCTGTGCATTCCAACTGCACTCAACCATTGAAAAGAGGTGGAGAAAAGGTGGAGAAAAGTAGAACGCTACATAGGCCTTTCTTGGAGTGTCAGGTTAAGCGAATAGCATTTTTGTCAACGACTGCTTACTGGACTACTGTTAACTAGCTGATTTGCAGACATCAAATTTCCCCATACCATAGCTGTAGTGATGCCTGAGATAAGAACTTTATTCTTACAAGACATTATTATTTACTAATGCTCACCTATTTTAGCCAGTGACAAGATAACAGCAAATACGTCTGTATTTTGTTTTTACAACCTGCCGATCTAGCAGAGCATAGTGCATTTGAAGTGTTAGGACAAACTATTATGCCTGTTTTAATCTCATTTAGGCTCCTGTGCTGTTCAATGTGGTTTCGCACAGAGTATATTTTATAGCATAAGAAGAATAAGATAGTCATGCCATATTGTGCAGTTTAGGAAGCAATTTGGCAAGGTACATTCCTTGCCTTGGTTAAAATTCAAACTTTTAACTGCCACTCAGCACCCGCGTTAAAAAAAAAGAAAAAAGAAAAGAAAAAAAATAATCTCACTGGATTAACTAACTTTCCTGAGTTTAAATTGTTGTCCATGCTAATCGACCATACACTACTTTTACACAAGGTAGACAGATATTAGGTTTAAAAACCACTGGAGTATTCATTTAGGAATATTTATATCATACAATTTATGACCAAGATTAATAATATTAAAAAGAATTTAATACGTATTTAGGCCTGTAATATAAATTGTATGTAAAGTAAATTCAGAAAAGATTTAGAGAGAGAGAGAGAAGGGAAGGAAGAAAGAGAAGAGAGAGAGAGAGACTTGTTACCTTTAGCTGTACTCTCTGGACTCTAGACTCTTCGATTTTCTGCCGTATCTTGTCCTTGCGATATTCCTCGTAGGCAAACGGATTTGCCATAGTTTTAACCTAGGAGATTACAGTAAATCGGCGGCATGGTCTCACTTTAAGAAAGTCTTTAAAAGATTTTAAGATCATCAACTGATTTAAAACCTCATCTCCAAATATGAGGTATAAATATTACTTTAAATATCTGATCACAAACTATTTATAATGCTACAAAGTTGTGATGAGTTGTGGCCAGCAAAGTTGTGATACCACACCTTGTGGTAGAGTCTGATGTCCATGAAGAAGCCATGCATGTAGGCCCTCAGCAGAGGTGAGCCAATCAGGTGTGTCAGACCTGAGGAAACAAAAGCAGCCAAACTATTAGGTCAGACTGAATAACTCAAAGCCAAATAGGCCACAATTTAGTCTCTAAATGAGTGGAACAGCACATTAAAGAAGCGGTTTGTAATTGAGCTCCTAGCTGCCTCAAAGGTGAACTGCAATTGGAATAAACACACTAACAATAACTCCTGTTATTGATAAATGTTCCCACCCCTAATGTTGAAATGGCATATCCCTTGTGAGTTGCCATTTATTAAAAAATAAACTAGCCAGATTGATTGCGCCGTAATCTTTGGAATCATATCATTATATATTGTATATGGTAATTTACAAGTCTAGAAACACTCTCATCAGTGTTAACTTCAACTTCAGCATGCTGGAATACTCTACAATACTGCGCGGTTCTAACACACAGCAGAAACGTTCAGCAGATTTGGGAATCAATGATGTCTTATGACTGTTTCCCCAATGCTGCTTTGTCATATGGTATGGGAAGAGATAGGAAATATGGCAAAAGGTCATGATGACCCGTCACTGATTTGTTCCTAATCATTAATAGTAAACAAAAGCCTTTTGGCCAATGCTGATTGTTTCACCAATAATAAGAACAGTGTGCTATAGATGCTAAAGAAACAATAAAACCAAAGACTGAAAGCAGAAACCAAACCCATTATCCCATAAGAATTATTGCTGTTACAATGGAGCTGAGACTTGATGCCTGTGGATGGGACGAGGTGTTGGTTGGTATCCTCCACCAACAGAAATCTATCCCAGTGGGGCATATTTGCATCACAATGGAGTCAATGATCTAAACTATTTACAATTACACCATCTGAGACAAAGCAAGGTTTTCATTTAGTTGAGTGTCATCTGAAAGGTTGGCTGTTTAATATTTCTGACCCAACCCAATAATGATATATAATTCCATTTATTCCACAAAAGCAGGGGTTGTGAACTGGAGGACTACAGTCCAGGTGTCAACCCAGTAGTAGTATTTCAGCAGACTGAACTGAGTACTTGGAAAAAATACTGTAGCAGAGCAGGTCAAAGTATAAAGAAAATACTGGCTAAAACAAGTTTATCAGACCACAGAACTAGCTACAGGGCTGAAGACATTAGGACAGAAAGAAGAGACTTTTATATTGTTTCCTCCCACCCCCCCACAGACTTTCCTGGATTGTCATTTTATTGAACCTCTCTGGTCATTTTTTTTTTTTAAATAATGGTCAAAGACTAAAACCATGTTTAATAGTAAATGGACAATGAAATGGGCTATCCTTTTAAAACAGATGTCAACAGTTCCGTCTGTTGTGCAAGTCGAAAACAATAAGCTGACGCGCCACTACGAAACAACATAATGACTTCATATCACCTTCTTTATAGTCATGAGCTAAACAATAATGCTTCTGACTATAAATAAGGTGATTTGAAGTCATTATGTTGTTTCGTAGTGGCGCGTCACCTTATTGTTTTCGACTTGCGTAACTGTTCAAGCCATTCAGGCATGTTCGTCACTCATCGGAAAATTTTTAAGCAAGGGATTTTATGTGACTGGACCTTCAGAAAGTTTAGTTGAATACCCCTGCTGTAAAGCATTCCTGGTGTCTTTTCCTCTGTTTTTCCCACCTGCTGTATAAGTAAGCTTATATAGGTTTGATACTACTAGTACTACTAATAACAATAATAATAATAATAATAATAATAAAAAAAGAGCCATTCTAACAGTCAAGGTTACTGTACAAAAAAAAGGAGAAGACTAGTAGGAAGATGAAAGGAAAAAAGTGTTGGGAGAAAAGTTTATGCTGACTTAAAATGGGAGAAGCTGAAAGGAGGAGGTACAGTCCATGAAGGTCTTGTGAGATGGCATTACAAAGTTTGGGGCTTTGGCACTACAAGATCTGCCCCCCACTGATGTCAGTCTGGTCTCAGAGGGATAAGGTGGGGCAAGGCCATGTATTGCTTAGTAAGTGAAGTAGGAGTGTGTATATGATTCTTTGTGAAAAGGGGTAGCCAGTGTAACAATTGGAGTAGTGAACACTTGCATGAGTAAGGACTTTAGCAGCTGAATTTTAAATATGTTGTCTAAGTCTGTTAAGGGTTATGAAAGCATGAATTAGGGTTTCTGTATCTTTGGAACTAAGTAACAGTCAAAGCCAGGCAATATTGTGGAGCTGACAAAAAGCATTTTTTTGTGAGAGGCCTAATACAGGGTTTAAATGAAGATTTGTAGAACGTCTAACAGTGACGCCGTCTAGATCAACAAAAAATTCTGGAACGATAGGCAGAAGCGTATTGGGGCAACAAGTTTAAAATAAATGGTTTTGTCAAGGTTTAATTTAATAAAGTTGGAGTCCATCCACGATTATAGATCAGGCATACACTGAGTTCAAGGTGTGGGATGAAGAGCCGTGGTGGACCTAGTACTGAGATAATCTGTGGACAGTGGAATGGTGGTGAATGATGAAAAGGACGGGGCAGAAGACTGACCCTTGAGGGACACCTGGTGTGACAGTGGCAGTAGAGGATTTATGTTTACCAATGGTTATATAGTGGTATTAATCAGAAAGATAAGATGCAAAATGACATGCAAAAAAAGAAAAAAACAAAACAGGGCACACTGAAAAGAAGAAGAAAAAGAAAAAAAAGCAATCAGCAAAGAACTACTTTTTATGGAAGATTGTACTTGTCTACTCTACTAACACCCCTACTCATTCATTACATTGACTAATCAGACAGTTAAGACTGTAAAAGAATTCTTCTCATTCTTACAAAAGAATTCTTAAACATCAGAAGGGTTATAAGTCTAAAACTGGTATTTTTCAAACAATTACATCAATTCCACCACTGATCTAACAGACAGCATGTAAACTATGCTTGAGTAGGAGAGGTTGAGTAGGTGTTTGTTGCTCTGTTGCTGTGTTACTAAATACCAGACCAGCAGAAACAGTTCTGTGTCATGGGTAGACAGAAAATCTCATCTTCCCAGTGTTGCCAGAAGTACCGCAAGACTTCACCCTGCATGCTATCACACGGCTTTCCTTTTTTAAGAAATGCATTCCCAGTACAAGATGAGTTAATTTTTTGGCTTGATTACTGCATTTAGATCAAAAAGTGTGTTGGAGCATAACTGGGGGAAAGCCAAAACAGAGTTTTGGCCTTAGCTAGACATCATGTCACCATCTTCACAGTTATAGACATTGTTATATTATAGATATTTAATTACTTTTATATAGTAAATAGAATTTTCAGCAATTACGAAAACAAAAACAAGGCCACATACAAGACTATCGAACTTACCAAGGTTGTCCAGGTCTTTGCGTGTAACAAACTTGTAGTCATCGTAGACGGTACTCTCTGGGTTCTCCTCCAGTTCCTCGGTCAGGTTATCCAGGAAAGAGCACCAACGAGGTGCAGGACCCAGGGCCTGAAGGACAATGAAGATGGCGATGGCAAAATTAAGCTGTCATACAGCAAACACACAACACTGGGGAGATCTACAACCAATGGTGGTTGGTTCAGAACCTAATCTGTATGTCTACACATAACACACACACAGTGAAAAAATGCACTTAAAAAATGAAGAGCAGAGCAAAAGGTAAGGCCGAATTTGTTAACTTCCAGGCTTCTGTAACTTGGAGTAAGGTATTTATTTTTATTATATATTTTTACTTACAAGTGACTTGTTGAAGAACATTTCATGCGAGTTATGCTCTGCTATTTTGTACCATACAGATTAATATCATGGCTATGAGTGCACACAGTTCGGGATGTGTCCCAAATATTCGTGACTCTGAGGATATAAATGATTTGTTTATCTTTCCTTGGTATTACAGAAGCATAGTGGCTTGCGTCCACCTGCATCAGAGATGTTGATATATGCAAACTAGCCTAAACTAGCTAGCTATCCCTGTCCAACATAGCAAGCTAAATGAACTCTTTGGTAATGGCATGTTCTAAACAGACCAGTTTTAAAAAGACAAATGCTTTGTTCTATGAGATATAATATATATGTAATATGTAATATAATATTTAGTCAGGTTGTAGCTTTGTTAGCATGTAAACAGGTAGCTAGTATGACATGACCAAAAAGGTATTCATGTGTGTGTGTGTGTGTGTGTGTGTGTGTGTCATTTGTAGCCCTTCAGTAAAAATAAAGGTTATTGAGCCACAGGTTATAGCTAGATAGTTTAAACATTACCATGCAAATGAAAAACTAGGCTCATGAAATAAAACTTTATAATTTCTTTTTTTTTTTTTTCAGATTATGAAAGCGGTGTTAAGGTAGGTAATAAAGGAATGCTTGTAAAACCCATAAACTTTAGTGCCTTGAGTACGTCACATTAATAAAAGAAAATCCATAATTTTTCCACTTTTTTAAAAAAAGATTCCATTCCCTTCTGGAGACAGAAATGATTCCTTTGGAATTCTATACTTTTCCTGACTTTCCAGACCTTTCACTGCATCACTAATCAGTGCTGATCCGGAACGTGTGTGTTACTATTAAAACACGCACAAGTATATGTTGTTAGCGTTCCTCTGTTGCCCTCTGAGCTACTTTCTCTCTCTCTACATATTGACAGCATTTCATCAGGACCAGAACCACTCAACCTCAATTACTGAGAGGAAATTAAGTCATCCTTGCCTTTACTACACAAAGCACCTTAAACAGCAACAGAAAGGTGTGGTAGTGGAAATATATACATATCAACAGAATGACTCATTTCAGCGAGGACTCAAGGCCAACCTGGGATTCCTTCTTAACCAACACACAATATTTGAACAACAATAAAACTCTGTAGTTACTTACAGGAATGTAGAACGTATTCATTTTGGGGTCTTCATTAGCAGTGAAGAGCATACCTGTAAAATGGACCCCAAACAAGTAGGCTAATGAGAAAAGAAAAATCCCATCCTTACGGTTCTTCTTAAAGATGTGCAGCTCTTTGCAAATCAAGACAAAGAGCTGTCTCGTGCATCTTTAACTAGTTTAACTTATTTCTTCGGTAAGCAGGTATATTAACAATTCTAGTCATCTCTGAATGATGACTCGCACACCCATGAATAATGTTTGCAGACAGACTAGTGTTGCTACACAGAATAAGAAAGAAATTTCACATCAAGGTCACGGTGTAATGAAGGGAGGTAACGTTTACCTGCGATCAGACAATTCAAACAACCTCAGTGCAAGCAGATGATAAGATGATGGTACTCACCTGATTCAGGGTAAACACACACATCGTTGATGTTGGCCGGTGGCTCGATGGAGGAAAACACCTTACCCTGAAATGAAGAACTTTTGTTTTGGACATAATCTAAATGCAGACCCGTCAGCCAGTCTCACAGTGATACGGGTATTGATATTGACATAGTGGGTGTTGTGCTTACATTGTCTCTGTGCCACATCTTGATGATCTTCGAGTCTGCAGAAATCACCAGATCCATCTGCTTATGAAAATGGAGGGAGTGGATGGGCAGGCCATAATAATGGTCTTTCACAAGCAGGGGACGAGAGGAACGCAGGTCATACAACAAAACCTGCAGAGGCAACGGGAGCTTTATTTATGCAAATCTGGGGTGAAGAAAAAAAAACCTACAAAACAAGGTTGAATTATTTCTAGTGTTAAAGCATTCTTTTACTCTTTGCTTATTACGACATTTCACATGAAGGAACCAGATTTTCCATTGACTTTAGATTTGCCTCAGGTAACATCAAATTGAATGTATTCTAAGTGATTTAAAAATAGCCCTGAACAGTTTCAGATTCTGACTGTGAATCATAAAGATCATACGCAATAGCACCATGTGAGCTTTGACAGTGGACATCTTCCCATGAATACATTCGACAGACTTGGAACAGAGATTTCTTAAAATAATGCCTATTAAGTGCTAGTAGTAACCGACCTGTCCTGTAGTCGTGCCCACAGCCATACCCAGGGAACCATTAAACTTGAGTGCACTGACAGACGGCAAGCTCTCCACTCTGGAAAGCACAAACAACACAACACACCACACATAATATATATACATATATACAGATGGGTAACAAATCGAAGGAAAATAGTGACTCTTATGCTGAGGCGTTTTGCTGGCAGGGTTTTGGTCACTCATTCCCTTAGAGGGAAGAGTCACTGCAAATCAACGCAAAGTTCTTCTGACTGAGCATCTTTATCTTATAATAAAACATATGGGCGTGGTTTCTTCCAGGCTGACAATACCCTCATCTACAGGGCATGAGAGCTCACTGAATGGTTTGATGAGTATGAAAATGTTGTAGATCAGATGCTAGGGCCTTCACAGTCAACAGATCTCAACTCAACTGAACACTTATGGGAGTTTTTTTTTTTTTTT
>CM040984.1:8513014-8546421 GCA_022985145.1 Pangasius djambal | reverse complement strand
AGACTTCAGGCAGTCATTGACTGCAAAGGATTTTCATCCAAGTATTAAAATTATGGTTATATTTACAATTATGTCACTTGTCCAAATACCTTTGAGCCACTGAAAATGGAGGTACTTTGTTGAAAATGGCTGTAATTCCTAAATGGTAAATGCCATATTTTTGTGGAACCTCTTAAAATAAAGCTGAAAGTCTACACTTCGATCACATCTTGACTGTTTTATTTCAAATCCATTGTGGTGGTGTATAAAGGCAAAATCACAAAAACTCTGTCATTGTCCAAATACTTCCGGACTTAACTGTATGAGCCAGGATGATTAGGCCTTTGCCTAAAGACAGGAAATCACCATGGGCTTGAAAATACCACTGTGGTGACAGATTTTGAATGTCACACAACCTTTTGTGCCACCACACCATCATCAACCAAGGAGTGTTCATTTTTGGTAGCCAAAATAGCAACTGGGGAGAAGCAACTGGGCGAGAATTAAACCGCAAGATTTTCCACAAAGCCAAGTGCAGATGTGAGCTTTAGATCATGAGGATATGGTGTCAAGGTTAGAGCTTACTCAGTTCCCTCTGTGACGCTGCTGAGAGCGCAGTCCAGGATGCCCACTCGACTGCGCACACGGGGGTCCCAGCATTCCACTTTCCCCTGCACACAGCAACACAAGATGCAGACTCAGAAATATCATGATCTGGAGCAAATAAATGCAATAACTCTTAATAAGCAAGTACAAGACCAACCTCTATTGTCCCAGCAGCAAATAAATGATGAACAGGGTTGATGTCACATACATTGATCTCCCTGTTTAGAGATAAGTCCATTACGGCACAAAATACAAAACGTAGTTAGGAATTATAAAAATCTAAGGAAGGTAAAGCATGCATAAATTTACAGGCTTTGACGTGCAAGTGAAGACAAGTGAGTGTCAATTCTCTTATCACTGACAGCTGCAATGTTAGAAATGAAATAGTTCCCACAGGATCATGCTGCTAAATTCAATATTAAAAGTGACTGACAAGACGACAAATATCACGGTAACAGTCAGTGCAACCTCAATAAATATAATAAATACTGTAATGTCTGTTGTGTGTAAACACTACATTCTAAACAGCAAACACAGTGGCGTTATGGGCCCTCTGGTGGTTTAGTACTTACGTTGCATCTGTTTGCAGAGAGTTGAGGAATCGGCCCTGTTCAAGGTTCAGACGGAAGATCTCTGAACTACAGACAGAAACAAAACAAAACTGAAGTCACATCACACAAGAATGAAAGAGGAATGAAATGCAAGAGGAAAGTCATTTAGCAAACTGGCCAGAGTATTTCACTGACAAAGTACGACAGTGAGAAAAAAAGATGGATTAAATAAAATAAAATTAAGGGAAGGAATTTAACCATGGCCTAGATGTTACTGGAAAGTCAGAAATTTCACAGTGAAGCAGAAAGTAATTAACAAATTACACTACGTGACCAAAGGTTTGTGGACACATCGCATCCATCATCACACCCATATGTGGTTCTTCCCCAAACCTTTCCCTTCACTGGAAACTAGTTCCAGCATGACAATGCCCCTGTGCACAACACAAGCCCCATGAAGACATGGTTTGCCAAGGTTGGAGTGGAAGAACTCGACTGGCCTGTACAGATCCCTGACCTCAACCCCACTGAACACCTTTGGGATGAACTGGAACACTGACCGCACCCCAGACCTCCTCACCCAACATCAGTGCCAGAGCTCACTAATGCTCTTGTAACTGAATGGACACAAATCTCCACAGCCACGCTCCAAAATCCAGTGGAAAGCCTTCCCAAAAGAGTGGAGGTTATTATACCAGCAAAGGGAGAACGAATCAGTGGGATGCTCACTAAGCACATATTGGTGTGATGGTCAGGTGTTCATAAACTTTTGGCCATATAGTGTTTGTGCAGAACAATATTTAAACATAAAACTGTGTTTAAACTCAGGTTTTTTGCTCTATAAAAATGTCTTCACAATTAAGATATGCTGTTTATATATATATATATATATATATATATATATATACACACACACACACACACACACCACCCGAGACTTGTTCCATAAAAGAAAGCTTCTATCTCAACATAGCAACAATTATACATCTCTGTTAATTTTTTTAATTGTGTTTATTATTAGTTTATGTGGAGCATGCACCATGCAAGTCCCTGTGAATATGCTGTTATTATAGAAATGATAATGTATTAGAATGAATACATTAATATAAACCTGTGATTTGCCTTGCAACTGGCACTACTGTCAGCTGCTGTTATGGAAAATTAATCACCTTCTGACCAATTAGATTCAAGAACTAATTATATTACAGGTCGACAGGGAAACCTGCTGGCTACAGGTGTTTAAGTGATTACAGCTGTTAATGCAGATGCATAAAACCTACGCAGAGAGAATGGGAACAAAGCTGCTTGCATGGTAGCGGTGTGCACACATACACGCTGAGTTTTCAAATTATATTTTCAAATATTCAAGAGAGTCGTAAATTCAAACAGTAATTTAGTCTATTCATAGAAATGAGTAAACTCCTGTTTAGCTCTCGGTGGTTGGACGATATATGTCACGTCTCATCCAGTGATTAGTCTGAATGGCTGAGCTTTTAAAGGTAAGCAGTAAAGGGGGTGAAATTTGTGTTTCATTAGATTTTAACTATAATTGATTAAATGTAATTTAAGGCATAAACTCCAACGTGAGATTTCTGCCTCTCTATAGGAAAACTCTGTACGTGGTTTAGCCAGTGCCAAGCAACTGTGGCTGTACAGTAAGGACACAAGAAACTTTAACTAAACTTGCCTGCCACTTTAATAGGAACACCCGTACACCTGCTCATTCATGCCATTATCCAATCAGCCAATCATGTGCAGCACGATGCATAAAAACATGCAGGATTAGGTCTCAGGTTGTAGGAAGATTGGGAAAAAAGACCAGGAGATATCCACCTCAAGGCTCGATGTGTTGTGCGTTCTGAGACGCTTGTCTGCTCACCATGGTTTGTAAAGAGTGGGTATTTGAGTTACTGTAGACTTCCTGTCAGCTCAAACCAGTCTGGCCATTCTCGTCTGACCTGACCTCTCTCATCTACAAGGCATTTCCACCCCACAGAACTGCCCTCACTGGCTGTTTTTTTTGTGTTTTGCGCACAAGAGAGTTAGGTTAATGTTTCTGTGTAATCTCTAGAGACTACTGTCATGGAAATCCCAGGAAATCAGCAATTTCTGAAATACTCAAACCAACTAATCTGGCATAACAAACATGCCAGACATAACAACATAGTCATTTTACCCGAGATGCTGACTCCTGACACATTAAGCACATTTACACATTTACACAACTCCAGCCTCAGAACAATTTGTGTAGTACTATGACTTGTGTCAGTATGGTACTATTTCTGTCAGCGATATGAATGATGATTTTGTAGGCCTGCCTTTACCTGGCTCCTACAAAGTACAAATCACAGGATGGGTAGTGGTAGGAGAAATCTCGGCCAAACTTGGGGATGCGCGTCTTATAGTAGTGACCATGCTGGGAATGAAACTCCACATAACGATCAATATGTAGAAACACCAGCTAAACAAAACACACAGACAAAAAACAAAAGGTGATGCTTTTTTTTTAAACCTTCAAATATGGTTTAGATCCAAAAAACACCAAAAATATTAGTTTCTTATTATATAAATATAGTAATATATAATTTCAGTTAGTCGTAAAATGTAAGATATAGTAATTACCTTGGAGTAGTCGTCAGACAAGATTTCAAAGGACACCACTAAAAAACAAAAATTAAAACACACACAAACTTTTTAATAGGCAAAAAGCTACACATTTTCAGCAATAGTAAAATCTGGAACACCTAGCTGCTTCAGATCAAATATTTAAAAGATTACTTCTTAATCACAAATATGAACATTGTATACAACAAGTGTAAATCTACATAAAAACAGAGGCAAACAAAAGTTTAATTACACACAACCACAACACCTCTTAAAGAATAAGTTATAACCTGGAGCCATGTGTATAACATTTGGGGAGTAAAGACATGCCTGAACATGTTCCACTCAATAGGCCTCATTTATCAAGCACACAGGGCTGGGCGATATGACAAAAAATATCATAACACGATTTTTAAAGACGTTTCTATGATACATGATATGTATCAGGATAAATTGGCTTACTAAAAACCTTTGGAAAAAAAAAAAACCCTTTGAATTGAGAAATGAAAAAATGAGCAAAATAAATGACCACTGAAAAGGAAGAAAAATAAATTCTATAAAAATTAACATTTTACAATTTTAAAGATTTAGTACAAAATTTCAGTACAAATCAGCTGCTTCCAATCAGTCTGTAATTATTAAAAAAATACAAAAGAGAAAAAAATCTGAATACTTATGATAAATTCTAATATTGAGATTGGGAAAAGTGCACTGTGAAATAATTTATCACAATATCGATATTATATTATATATTATATTATATTGTACCGCAGAGATCTACAAGCACATGAGTACAAAGAAAACTTAACTTTACTGAAAGACAGATAAATGAAGCCCATTGTGCTGAAATATTATGACGGAGTTACCTAGGACAAATTACTCATAATAACATCTTCCACATGAAAGTGAAAGACTAAAATATGACCACCAATCAACAATACATAAGAATAATTCACAAAATGCATCTCTCTTCATCTTTAATCCCTAGTGGGTAATGTGCTGTTGGCTAGGACATTCTTACGTGAGGACGCTTGTAGTCTGAAGCTTTTTAAATATTCAGCAGAGCATTGCTCAGCCACTGCATTAGGTTTTACTTATTGAGGAGACCTCATAGCTACTGTAGCGTGACAGATCACCATCACTGAGAGACAGACATCCTCTCCTAGTAAATAGAGCTGACTCATGGACACACACACACTCTCTATACACACACTCCAAGAGTCTCATGTGTATAAGCTCCGTGGGGTCAGTTCCTGATTCAGGTAATCTAGATGTAAAGCCATGTGTTTCTATGCGCACGGCACAGCTTGTAAATTTTTAATGAAAAAAGCTATGCATCTTGATCTACTTTTGCCATTATATATTCGACACTGTTCTGTCACGACAGTACCTTCCTGTGGTTTAATCTCATACCACACTGTGCACTAGAGTACCTTTATATTATGCCTGAAGTAGGGTGCATAAGTAACAAGTAGGAAGTCATTAAGCATTCAGTCTAATTGAATTTTTGGTGGGGCTTAAATAGGGGGTGGAGGGCGGGGGTCCTCCGCGAAGATATGATGGCACATATATTTCACTAATATTTGCAAAAATAACATTTACATTAGTGTTGAAAAAGATGTTCAACTAGCACTGGCAGATTTATTTTTTTAACAGGCTTACAATGCAAAATTTACACCCACCGGCCACTTTAATAGCAACAACTCTACAGCTGTACATTCATGCAATTATCCCATCATTCAATCATGTGGAAGGCATAAAATCATTCAGATACAGGTCAAAAGCATTTGTCTAATGGCACTTGCCCAAATTATCATGAACTACTGGCCAAGTTGTGATCTAAAGACTTACCATCAGAATCCAGACACCTTTCAAACTTCAGAGACAGCTGATACGTGTCATAGCACCGAATCCTGGGTTTGTACGTGCCTGTAACACAAAGATGTTGAAGTGTGATTTGCCAGACTTTCTCCAGTGACAGGTGCATAGCACGAAACAACAAAGTAAGGCCTGCAATAGATTAGATTAGATTCAACTTTATTTTCATTGTTCAAAGTACATATACAAAGCCAATGAAATGCAGTTAACATCTAACCTGAAGTGCATAAGTGGCATATTTACAATAAATTACAAATAAGGATTATATAGCTATGAGGGTGATATGTACAGGGGAATGGATGACTTATGTACAGGAGGTGCAGTAGGTATTATAAATAGGGATAATTGTGATCTATATATATATATATATATATATATATATATATATATATATGTACAGTCAGTGTACATTAGCCATACCAAAAGCACACACAGGTAGCATACTATTTTAAAGTACGGAATGTGTTTTGATGTAGCTCATGAGCAAGCCTCCTGATGAACAAACCTGCAGCCAGAATATACTGTCCGTCACGTGACACTTTGAGAGAGGTGCACACAGTGGGCATCTCAAAATCCTGAATGAGTTCAATCCTCCTCTGAACATCTGTGGAGGAGACAGGAGAGAGGTTTTAAAAAAAAAAAAAATCACGCGAATACAAAACAAGGAATCACGCACACTGACATTAATGACCAAATCGAATGCACTCACCAATATCTCTCTTCTGTAAAGCTCTCTTCTTTCTGTCTGACAACCACTGCAACAACGGTGTGACGTTAACCATTCAGCAAAATCAGCATCGAGATCACGTGACAACGTAAACTAACACAACTCCACAAACTATGATTTCGGTCTAAAACTAAAGAAAATTTATCTTAGACTAGACTAATAGACCTTTGTGGTTATTACTGATTAAAGTGAAATCGCATTTACGCAGACAGTATGAACGATGCAGTTAATGTTGAGCAGACAGCAGTACAGCTTTCCGAAAGAAAACAGTTCTTACCTCCGGCAGAGACTTGCCATGGCTCAGATTATAAATCTTTATATTGTTTACACTGGACACCTGCATTTTGTAAAGCGGTCAAATGATCTTTTTACACATAATATGAAGAATTATTTACACAGAAAAGCTTCCCAGTCAACAGACGGACCCACGTTGGAACCACAACAAGAGCTGCGTTGTTCACTAAATAAAGTCCGTGTGGAAACTTGCCACTCAAAGCATTAGTTCCTACACCGTTTACAGACGCCACAAAGGGGTATCCTTATTTGTCCTGGTTTTCAAAAGCGATGTGAAAATAATGTTTTTATATATCATTTTTATCAATACATAGAGTTTTGTCAATATCATTTCATGAATGTATAGGTACATGAATGAATGAATGAATGAATGAATGAATGAATGAATGAGAAATGTAAGTTATACTCAAATAGCTTTGAAGAAATCGTCAGAATGGATATTATGTAGATATATCAGAGAGACATGTTAAATAGTTATAAATATCGTGGTAATCTTTGTGGCGTAAAACCTTTTGACATATTTAGTAGTTTGTAGAGACACACAACTACAACCAAAGTTTAAAAAAAAAAAAAACTGGACCTCGTCAGGGAGAGAATGTATTCTTGTGTTTTATCTTATGTATGAAAATATAAATTAATAGAATTAAGAATTAATTTTGCCAACAGGGAATACATTTTGTGCTGAACACTTGTTGATTACTAAAAAGAAGTAACGGCAGATGGCGGCGTCACAGATATTCGTGACGTCATTACCACGGGGGCGTGGCTGCGTTTAGGAGATCGTAGCAACAGTCCTTGCGCCAACATATTCGGGGAAAAAAAAAAAGTAAATAAAAAGATGAGGTAAACACATGCCAAGACGAATCATGGTGGCTAGAGTGTTTCGTCATTAATAAGGAAATGACGTCAGCCGATCCTATCTGGTCCACCCCAGTGATGACAGTGTTCAGAGTGTGTGACAGGTGAGAGGATTCTCCTGTGCAGTGATGTGTGTGAGGAGCTGCTCTACCTGAGCACAGTCTGTCATGGACAGGACACTAATGCACTAAAACTCTGGATCAGGCCTTACTATGGACCCCTTCACTGTACGGTAGGAACATTTATTACTCATCTACACTTCTCTAAAACCTGTGTGATTTCATTCCTGGTTTAAAGATTGTTTAGTTTTCATCTTATACATTTTTCATCTTATCAAAAAAGTACCATACACATAAAGTTGTAAGCTAGACTGGCATGCAATCAATCATGCCAGATGGAAATTCTTATTATCTATGGAATTATTATTTTAAAATGTCATTGAAGATGTCATGGAAATTTTCAGCCTTAAATGAATCATGAATTTTTTATTTATACTACCTGCTGAACTTATTAACCGTATTGTGTATAATAAACTATAGGCTACTGTCCATTGCTGTTGGTTCACATCATTACACTAATCCCTTCCATGAGATTATACTTTTTTTTTTCCACTAGGTTGTGATGCAATCTATCTGCGAGTTATTTACAGTGTTGAAGAAACCTATAACTTATAATATTGCTCAGCCATACATTAGGGAATTGTGAAAGCATTACGAATGGTTGAACCTTTTGCATATTAGGATTATTTATGGCATAAACTAGCTGTAGCTTGAGCATTCCTATGTATATCCATGTAAAATAAAAAGGACACATTTATATATTTAACAAATAAATGCTTAAAAGTCAGTTTTAGGCTGAAATTATGCAAGAATCAATGCTAAAGTATGCTCAAATATGTTGAGTAATGTGTTATATGCACTGATAAGTAAGAAATAAAAGCATGTTATTGACTCATTGAGAGTTAATTACATTTGTTAGGATATTATTTTTTCCAATCTTGGAAACACAACCCTTCCAGACAGTGAAGTCAGTTGAAATCAGAGGTGACATATAATCTTACTATGCCTTTGTAAAGCTGACAAGTTTCTTAGTAAGGCGTACATTGTAAATGACTTTCAATGGTTGTAATGAACGTCTCTTATCACAGCTTTTGAAGTGTGAAGAAGGCCCACATTTGGAAAGTGGGCGAGGAAGGCATGGCGGAGTTCTGGCTGATTTCAGTTCCTCTGGACAAAGTCAGTTCACAATCTTTGGAAAAGCTTAAAAGGGCCACGGTCAAAGCCAGCCTGGGAAGCTACTTCAGATTCCACATCCCAGAGCTAAAGGTAAGGAGGAGTGGAATTTGCATAATGACCAGACTGAAGTTTGCCTACGAGGAGAGAGAGAGAGAGAGAGAGAGAGAGAGAGAGGGGAGGGGGGATTTGAGCATGTCAGATTTTTTTTCTTTGTCAAAGCCAAAGACAATGATTTAAATATAATTTAGTTGAGTACTCGTGTAAGTACATGCAGAAGACAGTATGTGCATTATGGCAGCTCAGGGTCATAAGTGCATAATGTATTTTGGAGGTCAAGAGTGTTGGGTTGTCTTGCTCATGTTTCTGTCCTTTACAATAGGCTTGCAATTACATTGTATAGATTTTAACAGATATTTGTTTAAGGTAGACCCGTGTGGCACAATTTTTCTGCTGGATAATGTCAAAAAACCTCAAGTGAAAAACTTCATTTACATTCTTAAGTCACTCTAGGCCAGCGTGAAGGAGACAATGCACTCGGTTTCTTTCTCTGAAGTTTTGAAACTGAATCTACCTTGTTACACTTAGATGTAACTGAATATTGACTATGGCCATCCTTAGCCACAATGTTCACAGATAGGTTACTGTTAAAGCTGCTTATACATGGAGAACTCATCTAAACATACTGTGATCGCTGGTTTTACCAGGTAGGCACACTGGATATGTTGCTTAGTGTGTCTGATGACCTTTCCAGACTGGACTCCTACACTGAAGGGTAAGCAATTTCTATAAATCCAGTTTCAAAATACTGCTTGTATTTTCCACAAGCTAGCATGTATGCATTTTTTTTTTCATTGAACCGATCTGATCTCAGGTTCATCCTGGTTAATTAATACATATATCTTAAAAATCCTGGTTTTTTTTGTTGGTGAGCCAGAGGTTATGCCGTAGGTTATTTCATTCCTCATACACATCCGTCTGGCCTTCTTGTGTTGTCTGTGGGAAAATTCACAAGCAACTGTATCGCAATTATCGTTAGCAGAGACACTCAATCCAGCAGGCTCTTGTTTCAGGTGCTACTTCACAATGTTCCATGCGTCCTTGTGTTGTGGAAACTGAGCTCTGGGTTTTTCCTTCTTTTCTCCATTTCACAACCATAGTCCTCTGTACCTCAGTCAAAATCAGGTCCTGGACAGTAATAATCATTTTAGTCGCAGTTTCAGAACGTCAGAACATCAACCTGAAGTTTTAAAAAACAAAGCGGTTGGCCCTAAATGTATCAGGAATTGCTATTTTTGCTATTTTTTTACTAACCATGTAGAACATCTTAAGCTAAATAAAATGTTTGACATGCACCGATTATGTATGAACAGTCTTTAGATGCTTGCTTTAAACATTAACGTAAGACACTCAGACACTTTGTCTCTCATTTACAGTGTAATGCGAAAAACGACTCAGTGTATGGCAAAGCTCATGGAACAATCCGGTGACAAGTTCATGGAGAATGCTCTGGCTAATGGAGGTACGTTGGTGTATGGCACAGTCACTTTCAGCCCTTAGTGCTAAGCTAATGAGCCCCCCCATATTCAACAGGACGAGATCATTAGCTAAGAGCAGACACAGCAGGTGGCAGTTTCCACTCTTCTCAGCTTGGCCAGCCAACAGATCCTGTTACCTTTGTATATCATAGCATAGTTATTGTGTCCCTTAAGTATAAAAATAGATGTGTCTATAAGAATTCACATACAAATCATATTACATGTTATACATGCTTGTGCTTTTTTATTATTATTATTTTATTTTTAATATGTTCAAATTTCTACATTTCTCACCAGAGCAAAAGGCACATCGTAAAGTTTCACAGTCGCCACTGAAAATGTATTTCCAAGCCTTGCGGGGTATGCTAACATGTATTTGGAGCTTGTGCATTTATTTTGTTGTATATATAAAATGGAGGTGGCAGGACTAACTGCTAACTAGCATGGGGTGTTTTAATACTTATTAAATGATTGTGGAGTACATCAAAAATTCTTCAGATTTTCTCCATTCTATGCAGCACAGATATTATTTGTTTCACCTATAACATTGTGTCTGATATTTCAGTGGATCTGACTACATATATGACAAAGTTCCAATGGGACAGAGCCAAGTATCCCACTGCCCTGCCACTTAAAACACTCTCTGATCTTATCTTCAAGGTATACATCCCACACAGACCTCACACGCCTAACATTAAGAGAACAGCTCATTAGCATATTAATATTCATGTGTGCGTATCTGTGTTGGTGGCTGTATGTGTGTGTGTCAGCAAGTGGCCCAGGTCGAGACGGAGCTGAAGTCTCGTAATGCTGCATACAGTGATGTGGAACTCAGTCTGCGAGAACTGCAAAAAACAGAGTAAGTTCCCTTCAGTAGGGAATAAAACATGACGAGGTGTGCTGTTATAGGAAAATAATTAATGACCGGGTCATGTGATGCAGCCTGGAGTTACCACCATGAAGTAATAATAACATCATGTCCTGAAATGGTTTATTGCTCTTATACCACGGCAATTTGCCAACAATTCCATTTTTTTAAATTAAAGAATGATATTATACTTTTAAAATCTGTTTTACAGTTATATTTAATGTTGTGGAGCTTCCAAGAAACAAGTTAGTTGCTGTTATTACTTATGCTATAACAGCTATAAACATTCAATCCCTCGCCAGACTCTCCTTTCTTCTCTCCGTTGAAGTTAATAAGACAAAAAACACAGATTGTCATGTTCCAGAGAAATCAGAATGCTCACAGTCCTATGTCCTGATGATTTTATGATTTAAAGATTGGCGTAATTGTTGGCGCCAGACTAGTTGGTTTAAGTATTTCAGAAATTGCTGTGGTAACTCAAATAACCACTCTTTACAGTCGCGGTGGGCAGAAAAGCATCTCAAAACACACAACACAATATAGATTATAGTCTTAGACGGTTAGGTCCCTGTGAATTTGATGTTACTATAGAAACTCTAACATATTAGAACAAGCACATTAATATAAATCTGTGATTTCAGTTACAGCTAGCACTATTGTCAGAGTCGTCCTGTTATAAAATAATAATAATAATAATAATAATAATAATAATAATCAATATATTTTGACCAGTGCTGTGGTATAAAATGAAATAATGCTTTGTATTTGGACTTTATAATATTTTTAGTTTTTCATTTGAAAATCAGTTTCACTCTAGTTAGTTTTTAATGTGTGTGTGTGTGTGTGTGTGTGTGTGTGTGTGTGTGTGTGTGTGTGTGTGTGTGTGTGTTTTTAGATTATTTTATGTATTTTAATTTCAGTTTGGAGAACATATTAAAAGTTATTAATGGTCTAGAAGAAAAAAGTCAGCACTTTACCTGCCTAAATGTGAGAAAAGTCAAATTAAAATTCATAGGATGTTTAAATGAAAAGAATATTGAGTATTGAATATTAAGCCAGTGTTTCTGTAACAGAGAAGCTGAAAGCAGAACTGCACTCATCTCTGCTTTTTTCTGGATTCCTGTCAGTTGTTGGGAGGCAGTTTTTATTATTTATAGGAATTATAGTTTTATTTTCTGTTAAATGTGATGTAATAAAATCTAATATAACAATAAGATGACAACTGCTGTAAATATATATATTTGTCAACATTGTTGTCACCCTCCAGGGGAAGTCTGCACACCAGAGCTTTGACTGGCATTGTGAAAAAGGAGGACTTGGTTCTCAATTCTGAGTATCTCACCACTTTACTGGTTGTGGTGCCCAGGTTAGTGCGTGTTAGTGCTTAGTGGTGTTTAGCCCACAGTCAATAATTACTATTTAGCAAATAGAGCACGTATTAGTTGATTAAACACACCCACACCCACACATTCCTGTTAATATACCTGTATTATTAGATTCAACTTTATTGTCATTGTGCAGAGTATGAGTACAGAGCCAATGAAATGCAGTATCCTGTATTTATAAATATTTATTATATACGTTAGCTATTTCACTACAACTACCGCAACAGCATTGTATTGCACGTACAACTGCACATATCTGCACTTTATTCGACATATAATCCATACTTTTTCTGCCATCTATCTTTTATATCCTTTATATTATATTTTCATGTTTTTCTTTCTGTTTTTATTTCACTGGGCGGTCGTAAAAAGCATTTCACTGCATGTCATACTATATATGGTTGTATATAGATATACAATAAAATATCGCCACATACAAATATAAATTTGAATTTGAATTTGAAACACATTTTTTACAGGATGTGCATTAGGCAGTGGGAAAACACCTATGAATCCATGTCAGAGTTTGTGGTTCCTCGCTCCAGCAGGTTAGTTCCTGTCATTTGTTCCTGTTTATTCTTAGCTCAGCTAACTAATCAGCCAGTCATGACCGCAGCACAGCTCTAGCCGTAGGTCAGCAGGTTAAGTTCACCCTAGTGTAAAGTTACTGATGGAAAGCAAGCATCTCACCTCAGGCTGCATGACTGATATCCATCTCAGCGGCTCTAATTAGCCTGTTTTACTTCATCCTCATTAAATAGTCGGCCTCAGAAGATCAGGCTTCGTTCACTATGTAAGATATGCTGGTGGTTTGTTGCAACAGCACTGAATAGCAATAATATTGATTTTAAAATGGATAAAGAATAAAATAAAATGAAAAATAATTAAAAAACTTACACTATAGTCCTTACCTTGTCCTACATACTGGCGATACGTCTTAAAAAAACATCTTCATTATGTGCCATAGGAAGTTGCTGGAGGACGAGGATGCTGGGATTTTCACAGTGACGCTATTCAAGAATGACGTTAACAAATTCAAAGCCAATGCCAAAAAGCACAAGTAAGTGACCGCACCTGATCACGTACACATTTGAGGTGAATGTATTCATGAAACCTCAAACAGTTTGTGGTCCCCAATAGATTTGCAGTGCGAGACTTCAACTTAGAGGAAGCAGAGTGGCAACAACAGGAGATGAAGCGCCTCAGCATTGATAAGAAAGACCAGTATGTGAGTAACACTTGAAAATATCTATAGGCAGCTACAGGATATACACTCACTGGCCACTCATGCGGCAGCAGCACAATGGATAAAATGCAGATACAGATCAAACGCTTCAGTTTACATCAAACATCAGAATGGGGAAAAATGTGATCTCAGTGACTTTGACCATGGCGTAGTATTTCAGAAACTGCTGATCTCCTGGGATTTTCATGCACCAAAGTCTCTAGACACAGATAGGTGCAAAAAACCAAAAACATCCAGTGAGAGTCTGTTTTGCAGGTGGAAACGCTTTGTTGATGTAAGGGGTCAAGAGGAGAATGGCCAGACTCGTTCGGGATGACAGGAAACCTACTGTAACTAAAATAACCGCTCTTTACAACCGCGGCGAACAGAAAAACATCTAAGAATGCACAACATGTCAAACATTGAGTCAGATGGTCTACAACAGCAGAAGACCACATTCACTCCTGTCAGCAAAGAACAGGATTCTGAGGCTACAGTTATCACAGGCTCACAGAAGATTGGAAAAACATCACCTGGTCTTTTTTCCAGTCTTAACCCTTGCGAATCTCAGGTGTTTTCTGGATCCTGGAGATGCCCTGACATGCCCTGACATTTGTTCTTATTTCAGTTACTTATAGCATATTAAACTGCCTAGTTTCAGTGAGTCTGTGTCCACTGTAGCCTCAGTTTCATGTTCCTCTCTGACAGGAGTGGAATCTGATGTGGTGTTCTGCTGATGTAGCCCTTCCGCCTCAAGGGTCAGGATGTTGTGCTTTCTGAGATGCTTTTCTGCTCACCATGGTTGTAAAGAGAGTTTATTTTGCTGTCGCCTTCCGTCAGCTCAAACCAGTCTGGCCATTCTCCTCTGACCTCTCTCCTCATTAAGGCATTTCCGCCCACAGAATTGCCGTTCACAGGATGCTTTTTGTTTTTCGTACCATTCTGTGTAAATTATAGAGTGTTGTATGTGAAAATCCCAGGAGATTTTCTGAAATACTCAAACCAACAATTATATGTGAACATTGACTGAAGCTCTTAGGACCTGTATCTGCGTGATTTTATTCACTGCACCTCTGCCACATGATTGGCTGATTGGATAATTGCATGAATGAGCAGGGGTTCATGTGTTCCTATTAAAGTGGCCAGTGAGTGTATGTCTGTAGTCTACAGAGTTTAAAAAAAAAAAGTGATGTCAGAATCGTTTCCATCACCAGGGAATATTTGTGCGCTGGCTGAAGGTGAATTTTAATGAAGTATTTGTGGCCTGGATCCACATTAAGGCCCTCAGAGTGTTTGTGGAGTCAGTCCTCAGGTAACGTTTTGTTATTTTGTCAGCACTTTGTTATAGGAATATTCATATTTATATTTATCCATTTATATTTATATATGTGATGGTTATGTTGTGGGCCAGGTATGGCCTGCCAGTCAGTTTCCAGACTCTCCTGCTCCAGCCACAGAAGAAGCAGGTAAAACGGCTACGGGAGGAGCTCAACTCTGTATTCACACACCTGGACCCCATGGCTGCAAAACAGGAAGTGAGTGTTTTACCACCACTAATCGTGATTAGCAGTTAGAATAGTTAGCATAGTTCTGTAAGCATTCTCCACATAGTACAAATGATTAAAAATTGTCCACTAAACAAGTTAGTTCCTGCTATCGCTTATGTTTTAGCAGGTATAAACAGTCATCCCCTCTACATAATAATGGCTCTTTTTACTAAGAACCGTCTTAAAGACTTTCCTGTGGTGTGGAAACAGAAAAAGCTGTTACAAATCTCTGACACTGGAGACATGTCGAATAAATATCTTCTTACAGAAAGCTTCTTTATATCGACAATTATATTTATATCTTTATTAAATAATTTCAAATAATTTCGTCTTTGGTTACTAGACAGCTACATGTTGGTAATAAAGTATTAAAATAGGTTTTTTTTTCTTTTCTAGGTGGGACTTGACATTGCAGAGGTTAACATAGGACAGCAGGAATACTACTCCTACATCTATTACCCAATCAGCATTAACTTAGTGGACTCCAGCTAGCAAACACAGACCAAACAAAAACAGACTCATACATCATGCCTATGTGACCCAGGCAAGGATTTCAAAAACGACAAAACCTACTCCGTGGGTGTTATCAGGTTTTTCACTGGAGGACTTTCAAGACGAATGTAATGGAAGAATGTAACCAGCAACGTAACATGCGCAAGGACTGATTTCTTCACAGGCTTGAATACGCACTTACCCACTGTGTAGTCAAGTTAAAAGAAGCTCAAGCTATGATCAGAATTTTTACTCGCTCAGAAAATGGAGAATGTTGTTTTTAATCTATTCTGTGAGTAGCTGGGGTATAATTTGTATTCTGCTTATTGTTTAATTATGTAAATAAGTGTAAATAATCTCAAAAGACTCTAACATTTAGAAAACTATTGTACACTATTATATTTAATTTATTTGCTGAAGCTAGTCTGGATCCAAACGGTTAATTGTGTTGTAACTATGTTAATGCCATCTGTTGACACCTTGATCCCTTTCCCAAATCAGTTTATACAGTCTATCAGTCCAACGCCACATTTACCATGACTACTCCATGAGCCTGATTGCATTTCCGTCTATGTTTTGTAATTTTTTTTTTTTGCTCTTTCATCCACAGGAGAGGAAATCTAGTCTAAGAAGGTTCAGCTCCTGAACCTCAGGGCTAGCCCTAAACATAAGTGATCCAGGGGTTCTACTGCAGGAAGGGGGGGAAAAAACCTAATAGTAATAATGTAATATAACACACTTCCAAATTATTTGGTATTTGCCAGAATATCAGAAACAGAACTGTTGATTAGGGAAAAAAAAAATTCATACAAGGTTGTAAATAAAACTGACAGTCCTGGTTGTGAATCATTTGTGTTGTACCTCTGCAATCCATTCTGTGGTATGCAAAGACACATGCAATGACAACATTGTGCCAGTAAGAGGTTTCAGGATGTAGTATTCTCTAAGAGAGGAAAGGAAAAACAGTGCTGTACACTGTGTAACATGCAGAAGAATGAGGCACGATGCAAGTGCGGGTGCCCGGCATGTGCTCTATTAAGGTGAATCCAACTATCATAATCATAGTCCATAGCGTACATCAATACACATGAGGCAGCAGTAAACTAGCCCAATCCATAGATAAAACTGAGGGAAACGTTAAACCAAAGAGCAAAGAAGAAAATGAGGCATATTGTAAAGATACAAATATGCACAGTATGACTTGTATGCAAAAACACAGAAGAGGTGCACACATTAGAGGAACAAACCAATGACATAGCAGGGGCAGAGACAGGACCAAAACCAAAAAACAGGCACTTGGCAAAACACAAATAAAAGCACATGGAGAACAAATAACAAGCAGAAACAGCGCTCATGGCCTTAGTGGAAGTCACACCACATTCTGAGAGGGAATTCTTGACAAACTGCCTACTGGTTTTAACTTATGTTTTAACTTATGATGATTAAACCCTTACGTGACCTGTTTTATTCCTCTTATACCAGCACAACTTGCCAATGCTATTTATTAAAGAATGATGTCCTATTTTTTTTCATTACAGCTTTCCCTCTGACTGTTACAAAGCCCTGACACTGGAGACTCCTTCCAAAAATGATTAACAAATGTCTCCTCACAGCCATATCGACAATTACCTGGGATTATTTTTTTTAAATCTGTTTATGTGGAGCATTCTCCAATCTCAGTGTAAGTTCTTACTAAAGAAACAATAGCGTATTAGAATGAATGCATTAATAAACCTGTGATTTGTCTTGCAGGTTACATTACTGCTTAGCATCTAAACTTTGGAACACGTACCTTAATCTTAAAAAGTTTACTCTTTAAAGTGAATGTGAGTTTAGGTTTAAGAAATTAAATTTATACGTGTATGTCTCGCTCATCCATTTCTTTTGTCCAGGTATTAAATTTGCAATTGAATTATGTGTAAACAAGTGAGTTGGCAAGCAAACTAGGAGAGATTAGTGGCAAAGTATGACTACGTTACAAAGTCTTCTTTGGAATTAAGCAAATTTTAATGAATGTTATTCTGAAGGTCACAACATACTACTGTAAAGAAGTAAGAGTCTGTCTATTTATATTTTGCTGTGCATTAATGAATGAGCTATGTTGGTGCTACAAGTTTGTTAGACAATGCTAAAAAAGTTCATTTACATTTAAATATTGTAGGTTTTAGAAGTTTGTAGCTGCATTATAATTCATGACTTAGCTACATTTTACTGTTCTTATAAGTACTGTTCAGAATAATTTGTTGTCATGCTACCTCCATTTTATTATGATTATGCATGTAAATGATGTTTATTCTTTAGGAGAATTACTCAGTGACCCGCAGACAGCAGCAGGTGGCAGCATTTGATTTTTCACTGCCACGCTGTTAGTGTACCATCTGTCACATTGTAATAAAGCATCTATTTAACTAACCGTCAGAATCAGAATCATTTCATTTGCCATATATATTTACATATATTAGGAATTTTTCTTTTCTCATTTGGTCACAGGATACATTTGATATTTAACAACAACAATAATAACAATAATAATAATAATAATAATAATAATAATAATAATAATAATTGACTGGCAGGTCAGCGCTATAGGTGTCACTGATTGCTGCCTAGCCGGCCTGGTTAATAACAGAAAATGCTTGTGGAAAGAAGCTGTTTTGATGGTGTGCAGTTTTGGTTATCAGGGAGCAGAATTGTTTTTCTGATGGTAGTTGTTGGAATTAGCAGGGTGGGAATAGGTCATTAGCAGGGTGGGAGATGTCACTGATGAATTCCTGCACACCTCTTTGTCCTGGCGATGTACAGGTCATGTTCCTTCTTTGGGATTTTTTACCTTGACTTGATTTGTGCAGGTTTTGCCATTAACGTTACACTGTAAACTGGTAAACTGCTATAAAACCAGATTCTGTTTGGGGAAGCCAAGCACCTAGGTGCTGCACTGACACAATTACTGGCTACCTGTAATGATGCAATATATTCGTAGATTTTGTAGCTGGTCATTGTTTCTTTTGCATTTAGTTACTACAGTTATGTGTGATTTTAAAGCAATTTCCAAAATGCCTCAAGTGACACAGAAAAAGGCATAATGATTCAACCAGACAGGTATCTTGCAGCTGTGTGTGTGTGTGTGTGTGTGTGTGTGTGTGTGTGTGTGTGTGTGTGTGTGTGTGTGTGTGTGTCCACTAGAGGGCAGTACTTCATTTAATCTTTTGTACCTCAAACTCACTACAACAGTGTCAGTGAATCTAGAAATCATGTTTGCATTGCTAATGTGTAAGTTGTGTAATTACAATAACATGTCTAGGCACGACTCCTCTATTCATTTATACAGAGTATATTCATGTGGTTTAAATGAAAAGCCAAGCCTCAGAGAAGAGATCTTGATACAGATATATGTAGCAGGTATTTCATGATGGAAACATAGTAAGTTTAAGACATATTTGACTAGAGTTTTTTATTTTTATTTATTTTTATTATATTTATATATATATATATATATATATATATATATATATATATATACATATATTTTATTGATTTGAAAAATAATTATATATGAAAAATATGAAAGATATTAATGTGAAAAAAAAAAAAAAACCAAGACTACAGTCTAAGCATGCTCTTGCTCTGTGGGTTAATCTGTCCATTTATTAATTAAATACAGGATGTTTCAAAAACAAATTCTCATTTTTAGGAACTGACCTGTTCAACACAAATGCATTGTGGACAGAATTAACCCCTTAAACTCCTGCCATATTATTCAGTTATTCTTCCTAAAACAGGGTATTCATGAACTCCTATGAATTATTCAGTAACTACATTCAATTTGTTTGGACATTTATTTAACATGTTTAGTTATGAGACTGAGGAACATTAATTTGGACCTGCAGAAATGTACATGGGCAAGTAAGTAAGTAAGTAAGTAAGTAAGTAAATAAATAAAGCAACACATGAGGCTGCATTTCATTGTTTTCCTTAAGAGGAACTTAAGAGACTGACAGGAACTCCAAACAGTGTAAAGAATAGAGGCAATTTGTAAAAAAAAAAAAAAGTATTTATTATCCTTTCCTCTCATTTGTGCATCTCATTCTCCTGCACAGAAACACAGACAACAATGCTACGCTGCGGTCTGTCCCAGTTATAGAAAAAGTCATGCTGGTAAGAACTCACTTGTCATCTATCTAGAAGGAATCAGTCATCAGTGCTGCCTTTGTAAGCCTGCCTTGCATGAAGGGCGGCATGTCGTGGGTGGCTGCAGGGACTCTGTCAGCACAGGTAGGAGGTTTTTAAACAGGCAAGCCTTAGCAGATGAACCGTGTTAGAAAAACATCAAAGAGGAGAAGGGTGTTGTTCACAGACTACATCATCAGACAGCCATCTCTGAGTCCACTTCAGTGGTGTCAGTCACACGGCCTGGGTAGCTTACAGCTGGATCCAAAACAACACTTTTTTGGAAGAAGAAATGGATGAACAGACTATATTATCAGACAGGTACAGTAGTTTTTATAATTCTCTATAATTTTTTTTATAATTCTCTGGAAAAGAACTAGGTTACATATGCACTTTGCTGTTTTTGGTCTTGGTCAGGTTCACAAAGCTCTTAAATATTATTTTTTGGTTTCATTTTTTTTTAAACTACCCTCTTAGATAAACTGATGCAGCTGAATTACTACATTATAGTTACATTATAGTTAAAGAAAAGTGGCATTAAATTGAGAGGCATTAGAAGAGGCATTAAATTCCTTTAGGATACTTTAGTTAAAATGCAGAGATCCTGGTAGATGATTACTCAGTTACTGAAATAGCTGTGAAAGTATCAAAAAAGTCTAAACATATGACAGCATATCTCACACTGACTTGGTTTAAGTAGGCAATTAACTAATTTAATCCAATTTTTTTCCAGCTATTTATGCATTTAACCTCTTAGACATCCCTGTGGCACAAACTGTATGACAATTATGGTGTTTCACTTTCTGTGAGGATGATAAATATGCTAAAATAAAATATTGATAATACACCCGTTATACAAAACATAGTAGTTTAACCCAGTGCACTGAACATATTATCAGGTCCATATACAATACTATGCATTTTCTAGATACACAGATACTGACTATAGCCCATTTCCTGCTATGCACAGTTTGTCATCACCATCAGTGAAAAGGGACCACTTACTGTATTTACATAGCATTCTTTTTTCATGTGCACGCATGACACCATATTCACCACCTAAATAAATATATATTTTTAAATATATCATATAATATATAAAAAAGACAAGTTTTTAGTAAAAAATAAAATCAGCGAAGAAGATATCTGTCACATGTCTTGTGGCTGTTATAAACAAAAAAAATGAAGCAAAAACATATTCTGTATACTGCATGTACATACGTGTCATAAAATATTTAATTTGTTGGTCACACACTGACTCTGATTGGTTTAGAGCTTAGACTGTCAACTTATTTACAGTTCCAATCTAAAAACACTGTTACACTTAGTTTCTAAATGCTAACACAATAAAATCTTTCCATTATAATAGCATATATAGTATATACAGTATGTTAGCATGACGCTGGTGCTCTTCCAGCAATTCCCGATTGAAAGTCATTATCTAGTTTATTCTGTTTCCCCATGCAGATATGAGCAAATATGATTGCTGTAATACGTGTACATTTATTTTCACTCAAGCAGATGTGTTCCAAAGCTATCCTTTTGCATAGCTGATGCATTTCTCTGCGTTGATCCATTTTATAAGTTGGATATTTCAAAAGTTGGATATTTTATAAGATGATTTACTTTGCTTTGCTTTACTGTGCTTTTCTGATTTAGAGAATACTATATCCTGCAGCAAACAAACACAATAGACCAATATATGGCCAAAAGTATGCGGACACCTGAGTATTGAACATTCCATTTCAAAACCATGGGAATCAATACTGAGTTATTTCCCCCTTTGCTGTTATAATAACCTCCACTCTTCAGGGAGGGCTTGCCACTAGATTTTGGAGTGTGGCTGTGGGGATTTGTGCTCATTCAATCACAAGAGCATTAGTGAGGTCAGGCACTGACATTGGGCGAGGAGGCCTGGGGTTCGGTCAGCGCTCCAGTTCATCCTAACCTTTTAAAGTGTTCAGTGGGGTTGAGGTCAGGGCTCTGTGGAGGCCACTCGAGTTCCAGTTAAAATTCCAGTTCTAGCAATGTTACATTGAAACTGTTACTACACTTACTACAGGCTGTCAATCAGTTCTATCCAGCTGTGGCTTCTTTGGGAAATATTTTCATCAGTGGAACAAAAATAAACAAAATATTTGGCCATATTGTTTCAGAAATGTCAGTTACTCAATATTAATTTCTTTTATAGATCTGGTGATAAAAGCTATAGCACGCTCTCAATCATACTATTGTACTGAATATCAGCGTGATTGTGATTACCTGCTTAAATGTAGTTTCTGCACTGCTCATGATCAAACTGCAGCCCTCTGGTCAAATATCAAATATAGTGCATGCAGCTTTATGGCCTAACCGGTGATATTTATTTCCACAATTATGCCAAATTGCAATATAGGCTGTATTTGCTACAATTCAAAATTGTTTTACATACTGGCTAATTACTTTGAACAATTTTCAAAAATTTCCCAGCAGTTATTTGAGGGTATTTTAAATAGGATATTAACTCTGCAATTCTTTTGGTGAGCTTGGTGAGCATATTAGGAATGTAATCAAATATGAAATGAAATTATTCAGAATACATATACAGATAACACATACGTATACAGATTTTTTTTTTTTTAGAAAGCTTTCCCACACAGGGTGTCTGGTAATCAATGTACTTTCATGCAGGAGAGTGATCAGATATGAAAACTTAGATATATAGCTTGTGGGACAAGGAAGGACATCATTAAATCATCAATCATTAAATTAACTGCAATTCAGTGCATTTACAGCATTGATTAATTCATCTATTTTATATTTTGGGAAATAGAACCAACTAAATTTGTTAGAAAATCTCATGAGGAGGTATAAACAAAAGTAATAACTGTGTGAGTGGGATTGAACAACACTCCTCTCGGGTGATGTAGCAGAGGGTCAGAGCCAGAGTTTACAGACCATGCAGACAATGCTGACAGTTTTGCTTTTTAAAGTTTCTTGAGGCATAGTTGTAGGGTTTAAATTAAATAAATAATAATTAAAAACAAACGGCCACGCCCACGCCTGAATACAGACACAGATACAGATATGTGATGCAATAATTCAGTTCAACGCTACCTTATTCCACACTAAAAAAGCATCTAATACTAAATTACATTAAATTGCATAGTAACTGTTTTACTCCATCTCCTTTCTTTCCAGGCTGTATTCAATGATGGATGAGTATGAATATACTGACGACCCCGAATTTGATGGATTGTGTGAATTTAAAAGCAACTATAAACATGAGGTGACATACCAAATTTACTCTTTCATTTGCGCACTCGGACTGCTGGGCAATATTCTAGTCCTTGTCACATATGCATTTTATAAAAAAGCCAAGACCATGACAGATGTCTATCTAGTAAACGTGGCCGTGGCAGATCTCCTGTTTGTTCTTGCCTTGCCTCTGATCATATATAATGAGCAGTATAACTGGAGCATGGGTGTCTGGGCTTGTAAGGTACTACGAGGAAGCTACAGCATGAACCTGTACTGCAGTCTGCTCTTGTTGGCCTGCATCAGCGGAGACCGCTATGTTTCCATTGTTAAAGCAAGGCGTTCATTTGGAACTCGCTCCGGAGCCCAGATATACAGTCGTCTCATCTGCACAATATTATGGCTATTTGCTGTCTTATTATCCATGCCAACATTCATATACTCCGATCTAGGACAGGAGTATGTTAATGGAACGCTAGAAACTGACTGTAGCTTGTCATTTGCGACAAATGGCACAGCACAGCTGATGAAAATCCTCCTGCCTAGCGTGCAGGTGTCTGTGGGCTTCTTCATACCTCTGCTGGTGATGGGCTTCTGCTACTGCAGTGTCATTTTCGCTCTACTCAGAGCACAAAATTACCAAAGGCACAAGGCACTGCGCGTGGTTCTGGCTGTAGTTCTGGTGTTCATCCTCTGTCATTTGCCCTATAACGTCACGCTCCTGATCCACACTGCTCGGCTGTTCAAAGAGAGAGATTGCAGTGCAGAACAGAACATCCACTTGGCTTTGTCTGTGACCAGAAGTGTGGCGTATCTCCACTGCTGCCTCAATCCCATCCTTTACGCCTTCATCGGAGTCAAGTTCAGGAACCATTTCTGCCAGATCGTTGAGGATTTGTGGTGCTTTGGGAAGAAATACTTCTCCTCCAGACCATCCTCTCAGCAAACTTCTGAACTGTACATTGCGGGACACAAGTCCATCATTGCAGAAAATCATGAAAATCCCTCCTCATTTACAATGTGAGGTGCAGCAGGGAACAGAACATCGAGCCTTTCCTCGTGTGTGCAAATAACCCTGCAGTAATGCTTGAATTTGGTGCTTAAAATCATGCTGAATTTGCCAATAGTAAGTCTAAGTGATTTTAATACATGTATATAGTCGTGTTGATTTCATTTTGGTGTTCTACTCCACGAAGGACAGTCTGAACCATGATGGACACTGCGCTCAGTGAGACTCCTGGTCTGAATGGGTTTTTCTTTCACTTTTAAGTGTGATTTTATCTTATAGTAAAGGACAGGACGCTTGTTTCAGGAGTTTGTTTGTTTTTTTTCCTGTTAAAAATGTAAAAAATGTTCATGTCTCAGTACTGTGTAACTGATCTACCATCATACTGAAACCATACAGATTTGAGACGTACTTGTATATGTGTGGTAGCCTGGGGAAACCCTCCACATGGTGAAATTCTGACATTTTCATCTATGTGTAGCTCTGAAAACTACATACTTTCTGCAACTGAAATTGATATATCTCAATCAGAAGTAAGATTGAAGGATTTTAAAGTCTGGTCACTCCCAAATTTAAAAAAGGGAGAAAATTGCATTTAAATATTTCATTTTGACTGTAGCACAAAAGCATCACAGACAATTTAAGTCAGTATCTGAGTACAAATCAGTATCAGATTAGGCTTGTGTCCATTTTGCTATGATATGTAGTTACACACCAACTTAATCAAAGGTTTTAGACATTTTTAGACAGACCTTTTTACGACCATTTGCGTTATCCTGGCTCCTTACCCAGCATGATTTCTGCATGAAGGCAGTCTAGGCGAGATTAAAATATGGAGGGAAACATAAAAACATTTCCTTGTCAGAGTGCACAGGCAGTCTTTCGAAACATCAAAAAAGGAAATGAAACCATCGAATACATTTATGGTTTCTTAAAGTTGTTGTGGCAAAGGAAGTTATAGACAGGAAAAAAAAAAAAAAACATTTTAGCCCAAACATGATTTTCTGCTTTCTTTGGCAGTTTTATCCACAGTGACATATATTTGATGGAAAAAATCCGATGGGTTTTCTTAGACCACTACACATATTAATTAAAACAATCTCAGGTTTTGCTGTAGCACTATCACTATTATGGACTCAGTGTGCACATACTGTTTTTCCTAATAAAACTGAACTTCAGTGTCAGTTGATGCAGGTGAATTATTCAAAATTTTATTTGCATTGCAATGACATACGCTGTAAATGGTTCTTTCTTTAAACAAGTCAGGAAACAGCCACAGGATTCCGCTTCTCCAAACAATATTTGCATTTACCTCGTGTTTTACATTTACATTCACGCTCAGCATTTCGGTACACATCACCGATTACACACTTATAAACACTGCTATGGCACTTGACATGAAATGTGGATGTGTATACACACACTTAGGCTCCATGGCCTGTGGATCTGTTTATCTTTGTCCTAAAGTTCCTTGTTTTAAATTTATTTATTCTGAATGATATCTTTGACTCCGCTAAATATGCATGGCTCCCTTGCTTATTTGAAAGTGAAACTTTAGAATACAATATAACCGACCTAGTCAAACACCTGACACTATTCTAATAAGAGAATTATTATACTGTGTTACAGGGTGAACTTCAGCCTATTCATCAATAACATCTGAAGATATCATGTGATATTCAAGGAAGAGATGCTGCTTTGTTAAATAATTAGTTAAATTGTTTTTTTTTGCCGTGGCACCAGTGCATGATAAGTATACGGAAGAGCAAAAACCCCTAACTGAATATTCAGGCTACTGTACAGTTCTGTCTACAGAAGATTTGCATATGGAGGGAAACACAGAACACTTCCTTGTCAGAGAGCAGTGTGTACAAGCGGTCATTGTAAACATCACGAATATAATCACAGAGACTAGAGAAGTCACTAACACACACATGAACTCATTACATTACATTTACATTTATGGCACTCTTATCCAGAGCGACTTACAAAAGTGCTTTGAAGTCTCTATCAATAAATACATTCCGATACTGGCCTGCTAGGTCAGACTAGGAAATACCATCAGTCCCACTCTGTTGAGGAGGTAATATACTAACAAGCACTCAGACAATACCATTTTTATTTATTTATTATTTATTATTTCCATGAGTCATCCATTATAGACACATTTTAGTGTCCCACAACATTCACTCAACCTACACATTCACTCAGCCCCCACACTGACTCCTATGAAATAGTTCAAGTCACATGCTTAACAGAAAGTTGCTGAACTTCCGCTGAACTTGCTGCAGATCACAGGAATAAGAAACTTAGGTTCTCTCATTCTTTTGTCTTTATTTTCAATTATATTTTCGATATTTATTGATGAGGTCACTTTTTAAACCACATTTTGTGCTAATTTTAAATTTAAAAAAAAAAAACGTTTTTTTTTACCTCTGTTAATCATTGAATAGCAAAATGCAGCCATGGTCTATGATGAAACCTTGCAAAAAATGAGGTATTGTTGCCTGAGATGGGTTAACACATTTCTGAATGGACTCAAAGTTGAAAAGAATTACAGAGGCTATATAGCACCACAATCCTGCAGTGACCCTTAAATATGTCAAACAGGGTTTATTGAATGAGGCAGAAAAAAAAAATCTAAGTCAGTGTCGATAGACATGCAAAGTATCAGGCGCCGATCAGCGGACCGATTAAACTAGGCTCAGAACTTAATAAATGGACAAGACTATTACTGGAGCAGTGTGTATACAAACAAAAGGTGGGAACAGATGCTGGATGGGACACCAGTTCATGGTCCAGGGCACTGTGCACACACACTTTGCACACACATTCATTCATATCTAAGGGGCAATTTATTGTAGCTACCCACATGTTTTTTGGCAGGTGGGAAGAAACCAGTGAACCTGGAGCTCAGGATCAAATCCGGGAGCTGTGAGGTGGTTTTAGATGTACCTTTCTTGTTACCATTGTCACCACATGCGAGGCAGACAGAGAAAAGGTAATATCATTAATAACGTCTGCCAGGTTCCAGCAAAATGTCCAGCCTAACTACTTCTCGAAATACACAAAAAAGACGTGAAACTACACTGAGAAATTCGTCATTGGAAAAGAGAGACACATTTTTGTTCTTTTTCTGAACCTTTATGTGGGAAACAAGGTCACCAGAGTGCACTCACATTTTTGATGTACAGACATTATCCCCTTTTACAATCTCCACAACATATCTTACAATAGAAATGATTCGGTACATTATAGACACGCTTTTGTTTTTAGGAAATTTATTAAATTTACTTCGCATTATTTGCTATAAAACATGATCTTGGTGGCTGTGGAATATATTTTAAACTACAATTTGCTGTTAAAATGTGATCCTGGTAACCCTGTCATTAACTGTTCTGTCTGCTGCTCCTCTGCTGAACACGGAGAAGCTTGATACCTGCCTGAATGGGCCTCTGTTAGAGTTTGTTGCTGTTCCCATTTCTGAATACTAGGTACAATAATAACTCTATGGAGCTAAATGGGCCAATGAGTGCACTGCCATATGATTGTGCAAAACCAAGAAAAGCAAGCACATTAATGGAATATCTGCTCATATCTATTAAATAGCTACTTTTGTGGTGGGAATTTAAAATACATGGAGTTTTGGTATGGAGTGAATGAAGACTTTTTACTGAAGATAAAAATGGCTGATGTATATTGTTGAGCTCTGCCTCACCCATGCCTATGGATGAGAAACCACTGGTAATGGAAGAATTTATACTGTAATAAAAGTTATTAAAGGTTGAAGAAGTTCATATACCCCAATTTTATATGTTGCTGGGTGCCGGTTTATGACTGTTGACATGATAAAAAGCTGAAGCTACAGTTTTGAGTTGCTGAGTAGGTTAACCAGGTCAGGTTCAAAGGCACATGAAAGATGGAACAGTAGATAGCTGATATCTGTGCTGAATCTCGGTATCTAGGCGTTAGTTTGAAAGCAGCACTGAGTGAAACATAATCTAGGATAACCACATAAAATGCCATGTACTATTTTCAAACAGTACTTTCCACAGTAACTGTATTATCTGAACTAAAGCCCTGGCTTTTCTTTGGAAAAAAAAAAAAAAAACCAATTTGTTTTGTTCTAAATTGTTCTAAAAACACAATAATGGTTATTTGCTGCACTTTTTATATTTTTGATTGAAAGATAATATTGCAGTCCATAATGTTTGTGAGATGATTGTCTTTTTACCCTCTTTCTTACCCTCTTTTTAAATACCCTATTTGTTTTTATTCATTAAGTGGAAAAAAAAAATCAAGTAAACAGAGATATCAGTAACCTCATCCGGGGTCTGGATAATGCAATGATTATAGAGATATAAAAACACAACATTCTTTCACTAATGTTCTGTGTCTCTGATGTCTTATTTTTAATAAATGGTGTTTACCCCAACTGGAGATTGAGAGAAGTCCTAATTTTCAAGCAGCAGGTACATTTTGAAGAGAAGTCATAGGATAATAGATGTAGTCTCTGTGCATGAGACTATATGATAAACATTAGATAAAGAATTAGGCTTGTTCTCAGGCCTCTATTACCTTGGCTTTTTGTAAGTAAACACAAAAGAAATAGGTAATACACATTTGCAGTGATAATAGCACTATGGTTTTCCAGGGAAAAGGTGTTTAAGTTATTATTGTTCAACTTGTAATTTATTATAAATTCCAATTTTCTGCTTGCCTTGATAAGGCTTGATACTATTTGTCAGGACAGGGGACTATGCATCTCATGGCAGCTACTACATTAGTCTGTAATGGCAGGGTTGCCAGGTCTGGGCAAGAAAAGCAGCCAATCAGAAGAATAAAAACAAGGCTAAGAATGAGCCCGATACCACAAATCTACCTTCCCAAATTCTATACACTGCTATCCACTGCCAAAAGTATTTCCAAAAGTATTTATAATGTAGCATCACAAGAAATGTTTGTTATTATGAACAATGCTAGACTAAAGAATCGATGTAAAACAAGTAGAACAATTCACTGACACACTAAACAAATTGATGCAGTAATGCTATCAGAATATGATAACAGTAATGTTATCAGATGTGTTAGGCAGTAACCGGAGAGAATTAAGAACAGCAGAGAGGAAGTGGAAGAAATCGCAAATCGACACAGATCTTGTCTCTTACCGTGCTCTCCTGTCCAAATTTTCATCTGAACTGACTTCTGCTAAGACTGTCTTCTACGAAGAAAAGCTGGAATCGTCTGCACAAGATCCTCGCAAGCTCCACAACATCTTTTCTTCACTACTCAACCCACCAGATCCTCCTGCTCCATCCTCCCTGACTGCTGAAGACTTTGCCGCTTTTTATGATGAGAAGATTGGAAAAATCTGCCAGACATTCACTTCTACTCCTACACTACACACTGAGGACTCTCCTTCTGATTCGCTAACACAGTTTTCTAAACTAACAACAGAAGAAATCCTGCAAATCATCTTATCCTGCAATCCTACCACCTGCCCATTGGATCCAGTTCCTTCCACAATGCTCCAGACCATCTCTCAAGACCTCCTCCCATTCATCACCACTATGGTCAATGGCTCCCTAACATCTGGTCATGTACCAACCTCATTCAAGAGAGCAAGGGTTATTCCCATCCTGAAGAAACCCTCTCTAGATCCCTCTGACATCAGCAACTACAGACCAGTCTCACTTCTCTCTTTTCTTTCTAAAACCCTTGAACGTACTGTCTATAATCAGCTGTCTCTCTACTTCTCACAGAACAACCTCCAAGATCCCAATCAGTCTGGCTTCAAACCGGCACACAGAGACTGCCCTTTTGGCCGCCCTTTATACCCGATCTCTTGGTGCGGTCATATCCTCACATGGGTTTTCATACCACTGCTATGCAGATGACACTCAACTCATCCTCTCCTTCCCTCCCTCAGACACTAATGTTTCTGCTCGGATATCAGCATGTCTGGCAGACATTTCATCATGGATGACAGCTCATCATCTGAAACTTAATCCCACCAAAACTGAACTGCTGTTCATCCCAGGTGATTCATCCCCATCTCAGGATCTTGCAATCTCCCTGGACAATTCTCTGATCTCGCCTTTAGTTACTGCACGCAACCTTGGGGTAACCATGAACAATCAACTGTCCTTCTCCTCTCACACTGCTAATCTGACACGCTCATGTAGATTTCTCCTCTATAACATCCGAAGAATTCGTCCATTTCTTTCCACACAGGCTACACAGCTGCTTGTTCAGTCCCTTGTCATTTCAAGACTGGACTACTGCAACTCACCCCTGGCAGGTCTGCCTCTGAGCGCCATTCGTCCTCTACAACTGATTCAAAATGCAGCTGCACAATTGGTTTTCAATTTTCCTAAATTTTCCCACACCACCCCATTGCTGCGCTCCCTCCACTGGCATCCTGTAGCTGCCCACATCAGAATTAAAACACTGATGCTCGCCTACAAAGCCAAAAACGGACCAGCACCCACTTATCTCAAAGCTCTTATCACACCTCGCGTGGCACCACGCTCCCTCCGGTCCTCTAGCACTGCTCGACTGGTCCCTCCATCTCCCAGGGTACAAGGAAGGCATGCATCGAGACTCTTCTCTGTTCTGGCACCAAGGTGGTGGAATGAACTTCCCTTAGATGTCCGAACAGCTGAGTCACTGGCAGTCTTCAAACGACGTCTAAAGACTTACCTCTTCATAAAGTACTTAAGTTAGCACTTACACACACACACACAAACACACACACCAAAAAAAAAAAAAAAAACCCTCCCAACAGAGATTTGGACTGATGGTATTCCTAGTTTGTGACCTATTGAGCCAATATCAGAATGTATTTTTGATAGACTTCAAAGCACTATTGTAAGTCGCTCTGGATAAGGGCGTCTGCCAAATGCCATAAATGTAAATGTAAATATAAATGTAAATGATGCCTTATGATGATGATGATGGTGTACCTAAGTGAAGATGGCAAGCTGCCACTGTTGGGCTATTGAGCAAGACTCTTAACTCTCACCTTCTTAGCTCAAACCTTAGTCGCTGTGGATAAAAGCATCAGTGTTAATGTCCTTTCTCTTCACAAAATGGCGACTGCCCTTTTCTCTGTCAATTCATGTTCTTAAAGGACTGTGTCTATGACAGTCCACCACTAGAGGGCACTAGAAATCGATACTTGATGCTCACCCTGCAATCTTGATCATGATTAGCTCATCACAGCAAAGTATTCTCTATGTATTGTGGTGACTGACTAGTTCAGCTTTTGGCTGTGAGAAGGTGTGAATGGAAAACCTGCTTGGAAAATTATTGCCATCAATTTAGAAGGTGGCTTGTAATCAAGTGCTTACTGTGGAAAATTAAAGTAAATCAGAAAGGAAAATAGATTTCCAAAGTGCATCACTGTTGACTTTTCTCTGTTGAGTTTCCTACACTGCAAACTCCGCTCTGTGAGATAATCTTTGCATTTGGAAGACACTTTTTATTAGTTTTTTTATGTGGACACCTGACCACCATGTGTGGTTCTTCCCCAAACTGTTGCCACAAAGTTGTAAGCACACAGTTGTACAGTATGTCTTTGTCTGTTGTAGCATTAAGATTTCTTTCACTGGAACTAAGGGGCCCAAACCTGTTCATTGCCCTGTGCACAAACCGAGGTCCATGAAGACATGGTTTGCCAAGGTTGCTGTGGAAGAACTCGAGTGGCCCAAGCCCTGACCTCAACCCCACTGAACACTTTTGGGATGAACAGGAACACTGACTGCACACCAGGACTTGACACTTCAGACTCCAACCTCACTAATGATCTTGTGGCTGAATGGAAAAATCCCCACAGCTACACTCCAAAATCTGTTGGAAAGCCTTCTCAGAAGAGTGGAGGCTGTTATAACAGCAAAGGGGGATCAACTCTGTGTTAATGCCCATGGTTTTTGGAATGGGCACATATAGGTATGATGGTCAGGTGTCCACATACTTTTGGGCAATTGCTGTGTCTAGGCCAAGGCTACGAGGCAGTTGCAGTGTGAGTTAGACTGGACAAGAACCTGCTTCAGTAAGCAAAAGCTATGTTAGAAAATGTTCGGCAGCACAAAAATGTCTGAAATGCTGAAACTTGGAAATCAGTTATTAGCAGTGATGGCTGGTCGTGATTTCAGATGGGAGGACTAAAATCTAATAATGATAATGAAACTATTAAGGCTGAAAAATGCATATATATATATAAGAAGAAATGCATTTTATGTAAAAAGGGTGATAGAATAAATAATCCACCTTGTACACATTCATTACACCTGAAAGTGTATTTTACATGCACCTTCTGAATCAGTGCTGACGAATGTGTCAGTGAAGCAGGATAAAAATATCAACCCAAATGGAGATCAAATCTAGGGGCAGTTTCAGAAAGGAATCAGCATCAACCCTGCATCTTTCAGGTCATAACAGGTTCTCGTACTGGAGTAGGACTGAAATATCTGTTTCTCTCAGCCTTATCTGACATGGTAGACATCATGTCATTAAGGCCTCTGATTATTATTACTGACATCTTTCACCCAAGTCAATTATAGTGGTTATTTTAGTAGGCTTATGTGAATAAGTCATATTTATACCATCTAATGCTGGCTTTACATAATGGCCCTAGGCTAAATCATGAGATATGACCTTCTAGCTCTTACTGTATATAGCACACTGGGAAATAAAGTTTCTTTGTAGCTATGTCCAAAATTGCATACTATGACTATGTACATACTGTACTGGGTTTGTTTGGGAGAACACAATTTAAACACTAATTATTTTGTACTTAAGGGTAATGATGCTAAAATGTCCATAGTGCTGAATTGCTTTGTTTTCTGTTCTATGTACTATGTATGTTATTTCTAATTTTAATGTACAGTTCCTTACCAATGACATGATTGATATGGACGCAGTGGCAGCATCAAAGTCAAACTTCACCTCTCCATCCATTGCCACCATTAGTCCAAATTATTTGCTATAAGCCCTTTCATTTTACGATGCATAGTGGGAGCGTTCAGTTTAAAAAGAGTCAACTGCTTCGCATTTTACTCGTTTAGCAAATATAGTACATCATTCAGGTCTTCTTTTGTATGACACAGTTGGATGACACTGATGACAACAGTAATGGTTTCTCTCAAGTCGTTAAGAATAGTACATAGGTTTGTGAATTTGAGACACAGCTTAAGGTTCACATAATGCTAA
>CM040984.1:8467957-8512914 GCA_022985145.1 Pangasius djambal | reverse complement strand
GGAAAATTTTTTTTTTTTTTTTTTTTTTTACTTCTGAGCAAACATCAAATCTGCTCACTTGTTTTTAGGAAAGAGATGGTGTCAAGGTCTTTTGTTCAACCAACAAATATACACTCATAGACTATGTTCCTGCCTCCTACGTTAGGTTGTGTGATATCATGTAAGGTCTAAATATTGTGATGAGTCACACATGGTGTACTTTTGGACTGTAGATTATCAGACACCACTGTGATTGTGAGCTTCTGAGCATCAGAATTCTGCTCTGTCCATCTCCACAAAAGAGCTTGCTCATATTTTAACATATGGAAATGCTTCAAGATAGCATGGCAAAGAAAAAGTCAAATAGTTCACATTCCACAGCAGGACTGGGAAGAGCAGATTGCCTCTAGCACTTGGAGAAAGTAGTTTAGATTCAAGATTCAAGAGTTTATTGTCATATGCACAGTAAAACAAGCAGTTATACTGTACAATGAAATTCTGACTCTGCATTCCTTCCAATAAATCATCGAAACTGTTCATTTTGTGTTATAAAATGATTACAAATTACAATGTGGGGAGAAGTGTACAGGTGGAGTGTGATATATTACGAGTATGAAATGAACTATGCTACAAGTACTAATGTGAGCTCGGTAGGCTGTAGTGTAATATTATGTATTTGCCTGATGCTTTTATCCAAAGTGACTTACAACTGAGGCAGGATCCAACTGTACAGGTGATTGTTAAGGATCTTTCTCATTATGGCAGCTTGGCAGTGCGGGGATTTTAACCCGCATCGTTCTGATCAAAAGTGTTAACCATTTTCCCATGCATGTATGCATGTCTGTTTTTTTATATTTTTTTTTATTGAGGTTGCTTGTTTCTCTGCAGAGGCTTTTTCAAATCTCTGTCCGCTTATGAAGCGGTCTGGCAAAGAGCAAATTATTATTGGCAAGGCCTGAGCTGGCTGGCACTCATCTCTGAAATGCAGGCCAGTTAGTCATTCCTCAGATGAGCATACTGTGATTTTTTTTTTCTCAAGAGCAATAATGACTTCTTGGCACTCCTCTGTGCCCTCACTTGACCACTCTTATTAGTGTAAGATCCTATCTGTCTGAGGCCTCTGTGGGAACGAAAGGCGATAGACATACTTAAGCAGTCACAGATTTTGCAGGTGATGTCAGAGGATGTTTTCTTTGTAGGGATGTGGAAATGCCAGCCATATTTTCCACATCCCTACAAAGAAAGGCAACAGCCAGGCATGAAGAATATCACTATTTCTGCACGGCCTGCGTCCATAAATCCAATTACTGACACTTTAATACAAGGAAATTGAATTAATGCGATAAATGGAAAAGCCACTACAAATTCGCCTAACATATGTTCTCTGTTCAGTTTGCCTTAAGCCTGTGCTTGAATATTCTCCTGAGACCCAAACTACGATGTTGAGGCATATAAATTTCTTCTTACTATTTGAATCACAAGCAATTAACACCTAAACTCCATGTTTCCAAACAAGAAGTGGTTTGAGGAAGAAAGTAATATATGCACAAAGAACTGCACACAATATCCTTTTTGTACACAAGTTTATAAAGATCTTTACTCAGAGTAACCAGAGAAAAACTGATGCTATCTTTTAAGTGTGGTTTCACTAGAATATAGTTCAGTTTAGATTGTAATTACACAGTTATTTTTGGAAATAGCCAAAAGCTAAAGTGATGCAAATCTTCTACCAATAAGCAGAAACCAGGGTAAAATCATGCCAGAATATAGAAAACATATTGAAAACACAACACATCAGAGTCTATATAAAGTCTATCCTAAAAGAAGGAAAAAAAAAAATAATACAAATCATACAAAAGTTACTAAGTAAAACACTTGCCATGATGAACAGTGAACGAGTTTTCCACAGGTGTTCCCACATGCCTGATCTGGAGGGGGAATTTGCAGTATTTAACCATTATAATGTAGAGAAGTTAAGCTATGAATCACTCTCACTGAAGCAGAACTCACTTCCCCAGTTATTAGATTATGGATAACAGGATATCAGCCAGGCCACAAAATGGCTGTTGATGAAATAATTATCTGTAAATTGTCACTGTATCTTTTTGCTGGAAGTCGGAAGCAGTCTTAATGCATTCTTAAAGGCCAGTAGTGAGCTACAGGGAGAGTTATTCATCCACAATGAATCCAGTTGATGATTCACTGGAAATAGAAAAGAAAAAGCAATGAAAAAAAAAAAATCACCATACAGAGCAGCTGTGGGATAGATGGTGCTCAAACTTTTGCCAGTTTTGTCTGGCAGCGAACACCTCAGTCATTTCTGCCCTTAAGTCAACAAAAAGCTTCTGTCAATGATAAAGTGACCAGAATTATTGGGCAGAGTTAAAGACAGTGGCTCTTAAATGGATAAAATGAATCTCATTGTGTGTGACTCACAGGATTCTTACCTACATAAAGTGCAGACTTCATGTTGATTTGAGTATTTTCTGGTCCCCGGTTACCGTCTGTAACATTTATTTTCCTGACCAGTCTACTATGAAGCCCTTTTCAATCCAGCTCAATACTGGAAAGCTGATTTTCATATCTGATTTCCATTGTCCTGTCTGTCTGACTGAGTTTATGTTCACTTTGCTGCCAGTAGAGGACAGAAATCCAACATCCAACCCTGGAGTCAGAGGCACAGAATGTTAGAGGATCCTATAAACATTATTAAATGTCTGTATAGTTACGAACCACGCTGCCATGATGAAGGCGGACAGAACAGCAAAGTATCATAAGGTAATAATATAAAGATTCACGTTTAATAGCGCCATCTGATTTGTTTGCAACTGCATTGTATACGAACAATAATGAAATCCTCATCTATTCTGTTTCCCAGAGTCTTTATCACTAGCTTGGCGAAGGTTACCTTATAGTTTATTTTACCACAGAACTACAGCATTCTCAAATCTTATTGGTTAGCATGTGTTGATTAGTTTTCTATAACAGCAACAACAACATTATGACAGTAGTTTAGCTGAGGCAGATCACAGGTTTATATACATGTGCTTGTTCTACTATGTTGTCATTTCTACAGTACGAGCTTACACAAGGACACCACATAAACCGATTATAAAAATGTGTGTAATTTCTGGTATGCTGAGTTTTCGTGTGAGGAAATGTTTATTTAGCATATTTGGAAGGAGTCCAGTGTGAGTTCCTTGTTACAGAGGTAAAGCTGTAACTGACATGTTATTTCAATCTTCAGCTATCCAGTTTTATTGAACCTGTGCCCACTGTAGCGTCAGATTCCTGTTCTTGGCTGACAGGAGTGGAGCCTGATGGGTTCTTCTGCTGTTGCAGCCCAGCTGCCCCAAGTTTCGACATGCTGTGTGTTCTGGATGCTTTTCTGCTCACCACGGTTGTAAAGAGTGGTTATTTGAGTTAGCATAGCCTTCCTGTCAGCTCAAATCAGGCTGACCATTCTCCTCTGACCCGTCTCATCAACGAAACTTGCAAAACTGCTGCTCACTGGATGTTTTTTCCACAGTTCTTTGTAAACCCTAGAGACTGTTGTGCATGTAAATCCCAGGAGATCAAAAATTTCCGAAATACTCAAACCTGGCACCAGCAACCATGCCGCAGTCAAATTCACTGAGATCACATTATTCCCCATCCTGAAGTTTGATGTGACCATTAACTAGAGCTCTTGACCTGTCACATGATTGGGTATAAATGAGCAGGGATACAGATGTTCCTATTAAAGTGGCCAGTGAGTGTACATAAGCAGTTTAAATACAAATGAAAAAGGAAAAAGTCTATACAATTACAAAAAAATAACCCTAAAAGCTAAATGAAAGCTGTACAGCATCACCAAGCTCAAAATATCACTCGCGTTTATTCTACCTACTCAGTGCACATATGTGGTATAAAGATGGACTGGATTCAGACGTGTTTGAGCACTACTGAACAAGACTTCCATATGAAGAGAAAAAGAAAACAACCTGCAGCTGGATCAGGATCAACATTTCTTTTTGAACTGACTCGTGTATGTATGTCTTTGATCACATGACGCTTTTATGTGGTGCTCAAAAGCGCTGCTGGAGATTATCCTGTATTCAATAAAAGTCTATTTTCATTTTAGTCAAAACACTGAAAGTGGACGATAATGAGCAGAATGCATGTGGCTGGACAGTTTCCTACAGTCCTTACATACTCTCTGCAGATTGGAGGACATATCGGAAAAGAATATGTTTATAAATCTCTAGATAGCAGAAACAGGAAACCGCTTGCATCACCTAGTTGTGTAAGATGTTATTGTATAGGAATTCCAGACCAGGATCCTGATGAGACAAAGAAACACGCTTCGTTGCATAAATAGCAAAAGATAATGAAAACAACAATGGGACAACAAAAAACAACATTACCCGCAGTTGTCTCATGTCCTTCAGTCCCACATATGAGCTCTACAGAGTCAATAATGAAGAGGAGACTTTAAATACTCATCTGTTATCCAGTCAGAATACAGCTGCTTTACTCCATAACATCTGGCGATCCTGGCAAACGGACACCTGCAGCCTGCCAATGACCATCTCTTTTTCTTGTCACCACATTTGAGACATTTGTCCTGCAGCCGCTAACATCATCTTTAAATGAAGGGCTTTTAACAGGTGGCTTTTTAATGGCGCCAGCAGGACCTCATCAGCTCTTTCTAACAAGGAAAAATGTATAATTGGTGATAAGGTGACACTTTCTGTGGGAAGACATTTATTTAACAATGCCAGGTCTTTGCCGGTTTTCCACCACAGGAAAGTCTTCAGGACAGAGGACTTCCTGGTTCCCCAGTAACATGACACGATGCCATTTTTCAGCTTTTGGAAAGACAAAGAAAAAAGAAGAGGCTGGTGAGAGAATGAATATTTACAGCTTTTATAATGTAAGTAACAGAAACTAACTTGTCTTGTGCCTTGTGTCTTGCTCTTGTTCAGCAAATGTAGTGTAAACATGATTAAAAACTGATAAAACAGTATGATGTCATTCTTTAATTAATAAAAAATTGTGTGATGTAAGAGGAATAAAACACTTGGATGCTCTATTATAGGACATTAATCAAGTTTGGGTGGTAACTAACCTCGCTTTGTGTCAGGACACATCACACCACTCCGTCATTGATTATTTTACTACAACACAACAGCCAGTTACCCTACATAACACATTTCTGTAACTACACAACCTATAACTGTAGATTGTTCAGAAAGTTCTGCACTTCTCTTTCCCTCAGTATATCTGTAACAGGCAGATTCACAACACTGAAGTTTGAAGAAAGCTGAGCATAGTGGGCTTCCTTTAGTAACTGAAATAATACATTTTAACTTTTAAATCAAGTGTAACACTGAAATCAAAGGAATACTTCGGCTTTTTAAAATCTAACCTCTATCCATCAGATCTGTAGCAGATTACAGATGGCCACAGGCATTTACTTGAAACCTCCTTATAATGGATGCCCACTTCCGTTAAAAACAGTTTTAAGATATGCGGCTGTATATTGTTCAACTGTACAACTGTTGCACGCTAACAGCAAGTGTTTTAAAGAGACAGAGAAAGTCTTATCAAATGTATTCTTATGAAGTTTTATCCAACTTTTCAGCACAGGAGCAATACAGTAAATAGTAATTCCAGTTACTTTCACTTTCCTGAAAGGTGTGGCGTTCACAAAGAATCAGGAAACTGATAGTTTATAACAAAACTATTTTTTTAAGTTGCTCCATCTCTCCATCAATTATACAGATTCAGATTTCAACTGACTAGAGAATTCCTGACAGGGATTGCAAAATTACATTCTGCAAAACACTTATTGATGGCTCTAACAACTGCCAATAGAAAAAATGTGAATTCCTTGGTAATCACATTTATGGTAAAGATTAGGTTTAAAATGGCTGGATCTGTCAAAATCTTTCATATATCTGTGTCAAAATATCTCAGTGTCTTCCACTTTATTTGATTAGATATACACAAATGGTCTTAGAAGTTGGAAATGCAAAAAAACATTTATGTCAAATGTGTTGGTTTTATTATTGTTGAGAGGCATACAATACAGTGCAAACAATCTTTGGCAGAAATACAATACAAAATAGCAGGAAATCATTCTGACCCCTGTGTTCAGTTTGTTCAGTCGTGCATGGCAGTGCATTGCATTGCAAATGGGCAGTTTGGGGCGAAGGTCAGAGTTGGGGGTAAAAGTGTTGAATGAGCACTGACATTAGTCTGGCGCATGGGGACACAGAGAGCACAGATGAACAGCAAGCCCTCTTTGGCAAGTTGCAGGTAGGCAGAATAAAGAAAGCAAGCAGATACACAATTACAAACAAAAATAATACTAAAACGTAGCTGTTCCGTTAGAAACACAATTACCCAACATTACATTCCAAGTCTTATAACCTGCAAAATATACCGCATGCTATACCACAATATGCTGGCCAATCAGAGACCAAGATATTCACCATACTCTGTGAGTGTGAACTGCTAATGTGCCCATTAGTAAATTTGAGATTCTCAGTTATTCTTATGGCTTCCACAGTATTATTCTTCTGTTTCACATAAAAACATTGCCTCTCTTCTATTCCATATGGCTTTAATTAGAGCAAAACTAAGGTCAGAGAGTGTCACATTCTCTAACATGACATCAGCGCTGTTCACATGCCTTCTACTAACTCCAGAGACAAACATTCAGCCAAATGTTCTGACTATCCACAGGCAGGCCACAGAGAGAGGGAAATGAGCAAAGACTGTAAGTCATGAGTTACCTTATATAAGGTTATTTTGGGTTGGGTGAGTAGGGGGGGGGGGGGGGGGGGGGGGGGGGGGGGGGGGGGGGGGGATAGACAGAGAGTGTTGATCTACATGCCATTAGGGCTCCATACTCTAACATAACCCACTACATCTATAAATAAAATAAACAAAGGAAGGGTTTAAAATCACAAGAAGAATGACAGTGAAATGGAGCAGACCCTTCCAACATCATAAAGAATGATGCAAGAGTAATGTAAAGCCAAATCTTCCAGGAAATGACAAAGAAAATTAAACTGTGTAGAGGAAATGATGCTGACATGAGCATGAAATGTGTACTGCACTCTAATGAGGCAATGTTCTTCTTCAACACTGTCGTGAACCTGTTCAAACAGAGAAGGGACTCGCTGGCAGTGAAATGTTTAGTGTCAGGGAAAAACAAGCAAATATGAAAAGCACCAGATGTTAACCAGTCGCTACAGGAACTAAACATTTGGTGATCAGTAGACTTTCTTCAATTACAAATATATTTTTCAATATATTCACATTATCTTCATATACAAGAGGTTGATAGGTGGATGCATGTGTAAAGTTATATACTCATTAAATGATAAGAAAGCACCATAAAATTTTAGTAAAAGCTGGAGTAACTCTAATATTTTTCCTATGAAATGTCTTTCGCATAATTATAAAACCAGGGAACACCCTTGGAAGGCACATACTGAATGTGCATAACATTTGCATACCATGTAAAAACATTAAAAAAAAAAAGTACAAAGCAATATCTTTTAGGTTTCATACACTATATATGTATTAATATTGGGGAAGTAGCACCATTTGCCATCTCTAACCTGAGAACGCTTTTTAGAGACTACGTGGCTGATACCGGATTCATTCAAGCTCGATTTGTAATGTAATCCTTTCTCTTCAGTGCACACGATGGGGCAGGAAGGGTCAGGCCAACACATCTGGTGGTCTCTAAAGGCCTCTGGTCCCTTTGGTAAGGCCTGCTGGAGAAAGAGAGGAAGAAAGCATCCTCTAGGAATTCATCTGTTCATCCATTGATTCATGTGTTATTTTAAAAGTGGATAATATGGCAACATGGCAGCTGATGCCATGCCTGGAGATATGGGGGGAAAAAAACAAAAGTAAAACACTGAGGCATGTAGATGCGGCAGGTCGCATTGGTTAAGTCTCTTCTTCGAATGCTTTGGTGTTCCTGAGGTTATACATGAAGTTCTTTGGTCTGCTTTTTCAATGGCTGTTCAAGGCACACAGGACAGCAAACACCTTTCAGTGTCTCAGGCTTTGGACATGATGTTGGGGGACACTTCTCCACAAAACACGTCACCTGGCCCTCCTAATGCACACAGGAGAAATCAGAAATCAGAGGAGACGGAAGAGAGAGGAAGTGAGGGGAGGAGGGAAAAAAAAAATCACAAAAATTCATAGTCATCAAGCCACTGCATGCTTTAGTGAGAGAGAGTTATATTAGCCATTTTTACAGCCAAGTGAAGCTGAACAAAACCACTGCTTGTTTTTGTGATAAGACATCATGGCTATTTTGGGGAAAAGCGGTAAGGGAAAAGGTTAGAAATCACTTGGCACATGGGTGAAGGGCTGGGCTGGCAGAGTGGTAGCATTAAATCCTCTCTGGGCACGAAATATAATGGGAGCAAGCCAGAGAGACGCACAATACCCAGCTCCCCCCCTCACCCACACACACACACGGAGCTACTGAAATAACACAGATGTGAGGGTGGCGTGAGTACGGGCCAGACAAAGGCTTGATGGCGTAGAGTGACATTTTAGTGAGCCACTCTGAAAGAACAGGCTCTACATGCAGAGACATGTACTCCTCATTTATTACCTCTGCCTTTCTGTCAATTTTCAAATAACAGGTAGTGCCATGCAATGAAATCAGCTGTTTGTGGGTAAGAAAGGCAAATCAAAATAACCACATAGGTGTGATTTAGTGCTTTTATCTGCTATGCATGCCGCACACAACCAGTTTAACCCGCTATACTCAGTTCCTGATGGAACCTGAACACAGAGTCAAAGGTGAAATTTGGGATGCCTCAACAATTGCTTTGTTCCAGTCCAAGGATACACAGGGGTCAACCGTTTTACCACAGCACTGTACACTTTTCTCTATTCTTGAATCTGAAGGTGTTCACTAATTTTCTATATCAGCAGCTTTGACGGTAGTGCCGGCTATATTTCAAATCCCAGGTTTATATTAATACTAATAAAAACTCGTTCTAATAAGTTATCACTTCCATAGTAACAGTTAATTCACAGGGCCTTGTATGGGCACTCTACATAATCTAAGCCAAATCATAAACAGGTTAAAACCCATGCTGTTATTTAACAAAGAAAAAATGTGTAATTGTTGATGTGGTTGATGAAGTTTTCAGTTACGGAGATGTTTAACATTGATGGAAGGAGTCTCTAGTGTGAAGGCTTTGTAACAGTCAGGACTTTGTGCTTTATCTTGGTAGCATGCCAAGCTGTATTGCCACAAGCTGCATTATCAACTTCAAGATTACAATGTAAATCATAACTAACCTGTTTCACAGATGTTCCACAACATTAAATGCGACTGTAAACGGTTAAAATGTATGACTTGTAATTCATGAATAGATTTAAAATTTTAAATGATGGCAAATTGCTGTGGTAGAAGAGGAATAACACTTTTTAAGATGTGCTGTTATAGGTGGTAACACATCACCGGCTGCAATCCTGTTGCTGTTTATGATTCCTTTTCCTGTTACAGCATGCCTTGTTGTGCTTTATTCCTTATGTAATATTCGTGTAGGTGAGCGCATAACCTGGACAGACTATATTTCATATCCAGGTTTTCATATTAGGTACAATGGTGGCTTAAGTGGCATGTAAACAGTGACACTCTGCTATTTAACAAGGTGTCTGGCTCTATAAAGGAATATTTTATTAACTGTCTTGTTGCCAAAGACATGGAAACTACATACAGCTAATTCTATATAATATTTACATTACTGGAATATTTGGTAGATTCAGAATTTTATAATGGAGGTAGTGTGATGTTACAGTGTGGTTTGCTGTAGTTATTCAGTAAGCAGTATTTCAAGGTGGTCATTAAAAAGTGGGCATATGATAAAGAATGGTATAATAAATAATGCATTTTTGATGCCAGGAGCTGTCTGAATATACAGATGTGGTGTACGTACTCTGCACTCGCATGTGGTGCAGGGGTCCTTCTTCCAGGCCTCTCTGTTCCCCCGCTGTCTTCCTTCCTCATCAGTGCAGTCTGTCTTACTCAGACGGACTTCGAGTCTTTTTATCTGCAGGACAGAAGATGGCATTGCTTTTTTAGCACCTACTCCTTAACCAGTGCTGGACACTTTAAGAACTGGAAAACTTCAGCCTTCATTACTAGTGTTTCGACCAAATGCAGCAAAGCCATCTGTAAATCATCTGCCTTAACTCAAACGACAGAGAAGCACAGTCAACGCGCATCAATATGCATGTCCTTGATAATAAGGCTTAAAATAAGAATCGTGTTTCTGAAGTTCAAGGCTGTGACGTGAGTTATACAATACATTCAGTCTCTCACTCTGCTGATGCCTTAATTAAAGCCATGTGTTTAAAATGTGGATTCGCCCACAGCACTGGAACTCAGCTTATAATGTCCAAATGTGCAGGGCTATCTGATCCTGATCCTGTTTCAGTTCAAACAGTGCCAGCCCATCTCTCTAGAGCAGGGGTGCAGTCCTGGAGAGCTGGAGTCCAGCGAAGTTTGGTAATTTTCCCGCTCTAATAAACCTGGTAATTGACTGGATTTCCAGGAATGAAGTTGGCACCCTGCTTCCGAGCTATTTTGAAATACTGCAGAATTTGTGTAGTCTTCAGTACAAAGCTTGTCTTACGCCAGGACATCTGCTTGGTGCATTTCTTTATAAATGAGATGTTAATTGTGGAAATTGTTCCAAATCTGTGCATACCCTTGCACAATAGCTCTATTAATCCAATGCCTTTCAGTAATAGTCCAATACATTCACAGTCCGCTAACGCTTTTGTATCTGACGTTTCACCCCACGGAGATTTATCAGAGATTAGTAATATCTTACAGAAGATCATTATGATGCAAAATATAATACAATTCTACTTATTTGTATGGCTTTGGCGTTTACAGAGAAAAACAACCACAGACATTCTCGAGGCTGGCTGTTTTGCTGAAAGTATACCAATGCCTTTACTCCTCTGTTGCATCAATAAGGTGTTTAAAGGGTTACAAGTCACAGTTAAGGTACAACTGTCCCATATCTTTCAGAACACGACACCTCTGTAGAACATTTTTCTGTTTAAAAACCATATTAACCTTTAACCTAGTGTCCAGTCTTACCTGCTTTCGTAAACTCGTGATCGTCTTCTGCATGTCCATAACAAAGTCCTGGAAGTCATTTACGGGTGGTTCAGTGTTTGACTTTGAAGAAAGAGTTACATTTATGATGGTTCTGTCATCAATATGGCTGAAAAACAAAATGATTATGGTATAATAAATTAATTTTGAACTATAGTTGATATAGTCAGTATAGGCTAGATTTCAGCATGCCTAGGCTGCACGGCATGTATGGTTAATAACATTTTTAAAACTTTACAATATAATCAGAGTAAAAGTTGAAATTGAAGCATGAGGCTGACCTGTCATCATCCTGCAACTTTTTAGAAGGATTCTCCTCTGAGTAGCTGTGGTCCACTGACCTGCGGCCTCTGAAGTGATAGGACAGGGTGTTGAACTGACCTTTGGTGCGACAGTCTGTGGATTTAATCATAGTTGCACTTCACTGACAGTGGAATGAAAACATGGCTGCTTTCATGCAGCAACAAAGCAACAATACATACAGTGTGAAATCTGCAAGTAGTGAAAAATAAAGCCCTCCAGAATTATTGGCACCAGTCATAAAAATGATTGCATAAAATGAACACTAAACACAATTCCACATTTTCACTTAAACAATAGGAAAGGCTGTTCTAAAACTGATATCTTTGTTCTAACAGTCTGACAGACTTAGAAAAAAGATCAATCCCAGCTATTCATCTTAAATTGCACAAGAAATCCTTAGAGAGGATTTAGCCACTGCCCCACAAAAGAGATACCAATTAATAGATTTTTTTTGATGTTCACGTTCCATATCATATATAATTAAACTTAATTGAACATAAAAGATGTTTCTCAATCTGGTTGACTTTCATAACACCCACAAGAGCATACTTCTGTGTCCATTCATTCAAAGGAGAGCAAATGATTACTGCCTAAGCCTGAGATAATGACTCAGCTTATTCCAGCAGCAATTAAATACCTCACTGGGTAATAACACGTGAATGATTTGGTAAATGCTGTCTTTCTTGGCTCGCTATTTACGCTCTGTGATGTTTCTCTGTTAGGTCTAAGCAGTCCAGGACCTACAACAGCTATCTCTAACTGTTCACATTTAAAAATGTTATATATTCAAAACAAAGGGATTTTAAGTAAACAATGGAACATGAGTCATTCTAATCAGAATGTAACATTGTAAGCAGACGAGACGATCACAGACAAGATTAGACACATCATGCATAATGAAAGTTTATTCATGTGAAAAAAAATGTAGATAAACAGTGTCGGTGTAGAGTTTATAAAGATTATAATCATGTCCTTGGACATACCTTCACAGCAGTCCTGCCACATCCGCAGGTCGATCTTGGGCACATCCTCACAGTTTCCATAGCCACGAGGGAACTCTGCCACGGTGAAGACGTCAGGCTGTATGCGGGTAATGTTGTCGCCGTTGTCACATAGCACCCGGGTGAGAGACGCCTGCTTGAGCTGAGTCAACTGAGCTGGGCTAAACACGCCAGGGTTCTCATACCAGAACCTGAAAAAGACAAACACCAAACAGAAAGGAATGATATGTTTGTGACTTTAAGAAGTATTTACATGTAATGCTGTAATAAAATATAGTTATAACAGTATACCATGGTAAGGAAATCAGAAACAGTGAAACTGTGTATGATGTTAGGAATTCAACAGGACGGGCATACTGTTAAAGGACAGTAATCAGTGTTGGGGTGATGTGATGCAGCCCGACACAAAGTGGAGTTACTCAGGTTTTCTGGTTGTTAGTTTTCTGATGCTTAGTTACAGGAGTTACTGATTATTTTCCAACAACGGCACATCCTGAAGTGTTTTAATCCTCCTATATCTCAGCAATGTCCTGACAATTACAATTTTTTTATTGATTAAAGAACAATACCTCATAATTACTAGGCTTAATGTTATGGATCATGAGCAAAACAAGCACAATAACAGCTATAAATAGTTAGTCCTCACCAGCCTCACACTTTCTTCTCTTTTGTGCAGGTAGATTTCAGCTTATCATCAAGAAACTGGTAAAAACTGGTAAAAACTGTCCTGAAGATGTTCCCACATTGGAAAACTTACAGCTTTACCTCTGACTGTTACAGTTGCTTTAATTCCTGACACTGGAGACTCCTTCCAAAATTGATTTAATCAATTTTTAAACAAGTCCCTGTGCTAGTTATTATTATTGAAACAATAACATATTAGAATGAGTAGTGAACTACTGTCTAAGCTGTGCTGTTAAAGAAAATATGAATGATCACTCAGAATCATGCGTTTAACAGCACTGTGGTATAAAGTATGCATAATGACCTCACAATAAAGCCATGGAAAATGACTGCTTTTTATAAAATTGCTATAATTATATTGCTTTTTTCTGGTGAAAACGATACAATCATGTTTATAGCTTAGACTATCATGGTACTGTGATATGTCTTTTAACATCCTCTATGAATAAACAGAAACTAAATAGAAATATTGTGATATATACCTATACCATAATATTTTCATAGTTTTACTTATATTCCTAACGCTGTACATTTTGAGTAAATGTAGGAGCTAAACATATTAATTACAAACATCACATTTAAGTTGTGAGATCAATAACTAAAACATGCAGGTTACCTGTCACCATCTCTTAGCCGCTTAAACTGTGTGGCCAGTAGACACATGAGAGTCGGCCCCAGTCTGCTCCCAGGAACAAGATCCTCAGCCATCAAAGCAGGGAACAGATCGATATTCAGCGGCGTGCCATAGAGCCTGAGATCACGTACAACCCGACAAATCAGCACTAATGAATAGTAACACAATACAAATTAGTATCTGACAGGCTACATGACTGAATTTAGCACGCACCTCTGAAGCTTCTCCCGAACGGTGGGGCTGCGAATTTCATTTCTCAGGTCATCAAAAGTCTGCGCTGAGGTGAGATTGCAGAACACTCTGTAATCGTTATAGGGAGGGATGCCATGGTCACGTCCTCTTTGGATGTTCATGGCAGCGAGGTCCAAAGCCACAGCATGGGCCATGGAGAAGAGGCGCTCTGTCAGCTCGGTGTTGAGCAGCTGGGTGGTCACTCGCATCTTTCCTGCCACGGCAAACAGTCCACGCAGCAGGGGGTCGATGCCTCCCTCGTTTACAATACGGAAGGGAGAGAAGAAAGCCTTGTGCAGAGCTATGTGGCCCTGCTGGATGGGCTGGAAGTTTTCATCTAACCGGTACAAAATGGGATTGATAAGAGTGTGGCCAAAGCGGAATGCAGCCGTGGCAAAGGCGTTGAAGATTCCTGCGTTGATGTTGGGGTCGTAGCCACGGTAACTGCCCATCATCTTCATGCCTGCTTCGCCTAGTATTTTGGGCAGCCAGTGACTGTAGGTGATGTGCTGCATCTGGGCACCCACGATCTTGCGTGCCTCGTGGTAAATAGTATCTCCATCCCAGTGTGGGTTGAGGCGCAGCAGCTCTCTGGCGATACGGTTATGCTCACGGAACCACAAAGTGTGCATGGCTGTGAGGCCCAGCTGCTCATTGGCACGGTGATCCCCAGCCAGGAAGCATGGAATGGGGCTCTCGTTCTCGTCACGCATGCACTCTGTGGGTGGCCCGCTGGCGAAGGGCAGCAGCGGCTTTCCCGTGCGCTGTACAATGCCCTGCCGCAGCATGCCCCGATGCCCGGCCAGGTCTCGTATCTCACCTGCTTCATGACGAGAGCTGCCGTACACATTGGAAGCATCAATGTAGGACGTAAGTTGGTTGATCTGCTCGCGAGGGTACACTGAGTTCATGAGCAGTGAAGTCATGCCACTGCCACACACTGGGCTTGAGCGCACAAAGAACATGCAACGAGCATCGTTCCGTCGTTGCCGTGGATCATTGGGTGGAAACATGACAGGGAAGCAGGGCGGGTCATTGGTGCAGACTGATGTACACAGCTGGCCATCAGAGAAACGTGACTGACTGAGCGCTGCTACGGTGGAGTCCAGGTCATGATCCAGGAACTGGCCCCATTGCATGAGCATGTGTGTGTATCGCTCGTCAGGAGTAATTGTCTCTGTGCCTATCATGGTGGTGGAGACGAGGCGAGGCAGAGGCAGAAAAAAGCCGTTGTGGCGTCTCTCTGTGGCACCACGTGGCAAGTTGAAGCCGTTATCATAGACGGACTTTAACAAGCGTTCGAAGGCGGTGAGCGAGGCGCCCCACATAGGGTGCTGCAGGTTGTTGCATGTGCCATCATGGCTGCGGTACTTCTGATGGAAGCAGATGTCGGAGCAGTTGTTGAAGGGGCGGTGAGCCGTACAGCCGGACAGGTTCGCGATCATGTCCAAGAAGCGAGGTGACACCAGATCATTGTAACGGAAAGCTAAGAGAGGGTTAGAGTGAACATTTAGAAAGAGCAAAGTGCCTTGAAGGTGTGTATAGTAGAAGAAAACGAAGCAGATTTCATATTGATGGTATATGTATCAGTGTAAACGCTGCACACATGGACACAGCAAATCTCACAGTGTATTCAACCTCTCTTCTAATCTGTGTAATACTATCGATATAAACACAATGATGCAAATCAGTCAATCAGGTCTGTAAATCCTTTCATCAGCCTAACTATCAATGTGATTTCTTTACTTTTCCCTTTTGTTTGCTGTTTTGCTCTGATTGTCCAGCAGCAGTGCATTTAATATATAGGGAAAAAAAAAAAAGATGTCTAAACAGCTTCAAGCTACTCAGCCTGCTGATCAGCAAAAATGCCTAATCTCAGTTAGAGCACAGTATGACTGTGAGATCTTGGTTGTTGTCATGAGCTGTAAAAACAGCATGGTCTAATCTTGGCAATTCAAAGAGCCACAGTGCCCAATGAGCCTCATATCAGAAAGGCTCCCTGAGCTGCCTTTCCTTTCAACGCAACTAAGCATTTGATTTGCTATATAGTCATGGATAAACTTGAAGACAAAACTAGACTTGTTTGGATTAGAAACTGGTTATTTAGATGCCACTGAGTGTATATATATATATTTCATATATATATGAAATCATAAAATCAAATAACCACCAGATACTCTAACCTTATAATTCCAAGGTCTTGAAATGTTGATATCCAAACATTCTTTTTAGCACGGTCACAAAAGTGTCAGCATTTTTCGTATTATGAGATACCTGTCCCATTAGTGTCCACCATCAGGCCCTGGTTGACATGCCGTTGAATGAGGAGAAGAGTTTGCTCAAAGATCTCTCCGGCTCTGGCCTGTCCCACTGTGTAAGGGTCGCGTGGATAGCGGAACAACGCCAGCAGCTCACCAGGAGTTCGGGGCAAGCTGTATGAAATAAAAATCCAGACATTAAAATGTTAAATATGAATGTAAATGTCATTATAAATGGGAGCAGCATGATGGACATGGACAGTGATAGATCTAAGAGTCTGAGCTAATGACTGGAAGATTAATAGTTCAAAAATCAGGACTGCCAGACAGCCACTGTTAAGCCCTTACGCAAAACCCTCACTTGCCTGGCTGTTTGCTTCTACTGTATCTTACCTCAATTATAGGTTGTGTTGCATAAAAAATGTGTGGCAAATGACTAAATACAAAAGTAATCCAGATTTCGGGGAACCATACAATTTAAGTATCAGTTTATGGATCTGAAGGCTCCCTGGCACATCACTCCTGTCATTACTCCTGTCATTTAAAAAAAAAAAATAAATAAAAAAATCAGCCAGTTTCTCTGTTTAAGGAGAGGATGGCTCGGTGTAGGAGAGGACAGAGAATTCATTCATATTTAGCACACTGATTAATCATGTATAACGTGCTACTTAAAAAAAAAAAAAAAAAAAAAAAAAAAAAAAAAAAAAAAAAAAAAAAAAAAAAAAAAAAAAAAAAAAAAAAACTCTGCATACAGTCTAAAATGTTTACATATTTTTTGTACAATAGATTCACATACACGCACGCAGCCAAGTGATGGATTATTACTACACTGAGCTTTCCTTTACACTTATTAGCCTTGTAAAAATAACTGGAGCCACTGTATGAGCAGATAAAACTGTGTAACAGTGATGATAAAAAAAAAAAAGAAGACTAATCCTTATGGTACACAGTGAGTGCACTAAGCAGTTAATTTTTCTGGCAGACTGTACGAGTCAACTCCCTAGAGCTGGAAAACAGACGGAGACCTTAGCCAGGAAAGTAGAGAATACCAAACCTCTGGACAATCATCACTAGTCCTGTGCTTTATTAGATCAGAGCTGAAGGGAATGAGGGCGTGTCGAGCTGCTATTCAGCAGAGAGAATCTTACGAAGCATAGCCACTACACACTGTACTGTGTATGTAATAACACAACAGACCGTGCCGCTATACAAAAGTAATCCTCACTGGAGTAGTGTGATCCTGGATACAAGCAGAATATTTTTATATAACAGACGATAATTACAATTTTTTAATTTATTAATGAATGAAATGACATACTTTTTAACTGTTTATAGTTACATTTAATGTTATAGAATGTCCATGAGACAAGTTATTTCCTGTTATTCCTTAAGTTATAGCAGCTATAAACAGTTGTTCGCTCACCAGACTCAGCCGTATTCTCTGTCTTAAAGCTAATGAGACAAAAAACCAAAAACAAACAAACAAACAAAAAAAAAAAACCATGCAGCGTGCTGTGTGCCTGAGAAACCAGACTCTCTCATGTCTGGAACCTTACTGAATGTTACAAAGCGCTGTCTCCTGAAAGTGCTTCCACAATTGTTAATCAAACACCTCCTAACAGTAAGCCTGACCACATCAGCGATTACACGTTTTTCTTTGTTAAATAACACATTTTTAAAAAAAATCTGTTTATTATTAGCTATCACTGCAGGAAGGATAACGCTAGAACTAGAGCATTACTTTAAACGTTATTTATGTTACAGCCGGAAATACTGTCAGAGCTGCTGTTATAGAAAATTAACACACACCTCGTGATCTGAGAATTCAACTGCCTCGTAGTATAATGTTCAATCATTTACACTGTTAACACTTTAAAATTGTCAAATTGAAGATTTGCAATTAGTGGTTTATAATTATAAAAATGTTTAAAAGATACACTGCCAGTCAAATGTTTTTGAACCCCTAGATTTTATGTTTTATTGCAGTTTATACCACAGTGTGGCTGAAGTCTTGAATCTGACTGGTCAGTAGGGGTGCGCAGTTTTTGCGTTGTTTTTGTATAACAGCACGGCTCGGACAGTAGTTCCAACAGTAATGACAGGTTTATACTGACGCGCTGGTTCTAATACATTATTGTTTCTATAGCAACAGCTCATACAGTGGACACTTCACATGCAGATACTAATAATACATTAAAAAAAAACATGTTCAACAAAGTAAAACATACATAATAGTTGATGTAGTGACTTTTTTGGAAAACTTATTTAACCTTTATGGAAAGAGTTTAAGTTGAAAGCACTTTGTAACAATCAAAGTTTCCCAACACAGGAAAGTCTTCAGGACAAAGGTGTGTCTGCTTTCTGGTTTCTCTGCTGAGAGGGTGAGAGAGAGTGAGAGAGAGGGGCTGGTGAGGGAATGACTGTTTATCGCAGCCATGATGTAGGTGAGAACAGGAACTAACTTGTCTCTCGGATGTTCCACAACATTAAATATAACCAAAAACCGTTAGATTGTGGGACATGTCATTCGTTAATAAATTAAACATTATGATTGTTGCAAATCGCTGTGGTATAAGTGGAATAACACACTCCTGGCGTGTGTTATTTTGTAATATCACGGTTATTCTGTACTTAGTCACAGACCACAACAAAACAATACAGAATAGCAAATAAACAAAGCAAGCTAAATCTGCACACGTGGAGAGTAAACCCATTAAGCCTCCAGATACAATAACTCACAGACAGTGCTACTATTAACTGTAGAAAAACTGAATAAAGTGCTTTATTAACGTGATAAAGATTTACACCTTTTCAAATTAGATTCAAATAAAGTAATTTTTAACATTTCTCAATTCACTGAACATTTAATAATAAACATTTCTCGACCTATTTCTCTGTTAGATTTTCAATTTTATAGTGTTTAAAATTGTCATTCAAACGGAAATGCTAAAATACACGGTGTTCAAACTGGCAGTGTATTTCTGTAAAACCCTAGCATTAGATGAGAACCAAACGTACTCCAAACATACGTGAGCAAATAGATGAAAGCACTTAAGTAACCAGCAGTGGGTGCTTTAGCAAAGATCCAGGCGGCTTCTTTCATCTACATAGCCGTATGTCTTGACCATGAGATGCACCAAATCTCAGCCTCACTTATGGCATATGAATGTCTACTGAAAGAACTGTAAAAGTTTCATGGCGTGAGAAACTCCATTACTGTCACGTTACACGACTCCACATTACACCATTTCTTACTGCAGTGTATTGATGCACCTATATGTCATGCCATTTTTGATATGATGCTGATAGCAAAGCCCTGAGTATGAGCTGATCCAAATCCAATACTCACGTCCTCACAGTAACTGAGTGACTCTGCAAGCTTCGGCTGCAAATACCTAACATCACAGTCACAATTAGGGGTGTAACGACTGGTCTTGGCTTGATGCATTTATTTACAAAGCAGCGACAAATGAATTGAGGCGACTATCAATTCTTATTGATTATAAATGATTATAAATAGATTATTATTGATTATAAATAGATCAGGACAAAAGGGTGTAAAAATAGACAGACCATGGGTGTAAAAATAATTCAGAGCAGGACGATTTGCCTGTAATTCTGATACTTAAAATAGTCTTTACTGGCGAATTAATGGAAGGCCTACCCCGGATTCTGAACCAGGTTGGTCACATACTTTGATCAGAGGCTATTAAATAGTACTGTATCACAGCAGATTCAGTGTTATTGTTAAATACTGAATCATTGCCTTAATCACAATCAAAATCATACATTTATTATTATCAAAGAAGATGCAGTGTTATCATCAAAAAATATTCAATCTTTGTCTTAAGAATCATATCGTATCCTTTGGAAGCGTGAGGTTTACACAAAGGCGACTAAACCAAATCTAATCTGTCTTTCTGGCCGGGGTCTGTCCCTTCATACATCTGCGTGATACTTCCTGATTTATACTGTGCAACTCGTGCTCCTGATGTGTTCGTGCTGTTTACATTTCTTTGGCACTTACTGTGGCAGCTATTTCTTCAACACAGTGGACTAAATGACTTAAACAAACCTTCAGCGGTCATTTCCTTAGACACAAAAACACTGCACATGTTCCTGTACAGGCTGGCAATGCCTTTTGCCGCACAGCATGTGCAAGCCAACAGCTGACAGAGTTTAAACTGCAGCTTTCCTAACATAACAGTGAGACTGACCACAAGCCAAGATAAATTCCTCGAGCATTACACTAGCATGACTCATGAGAGTAAGAAGTGTTTTCATATGCCTAAGTGACGAGATATCAGTAATGATGCTTTGCTCACCCGTCAAAAAGGTGCTTCCTGGTGGAGTCTATGGCGCTGTCTATGGTGCGGATGGCCTCCTCGAGAGACGTCGAGACAAACGGATCTCCCTCTCTGCTTACGTGTGGTACTGAAGAAGAAAAAGGAAAAGGTTAGGAGCCACACAAAATGTGCGGTGAGACTGGGGGAGATAAGGATCCACAGGAGAAAACTACTCTCTGACAGATGAGCCAGAAAGAAAACTGTTGTCTAGACTGCCCTGCTGTTTTTCAGAGCACTATTACCAGACGAAGAGGTTCTTCAAGTGTTTGATATCGTAAATGCTTTTATTTTGTATGAATGATTAATACCACATGAGCTATAGCCTGAAAAATATCTAACGCAAAACAGATTTATAATAGCACCTGCCTTAAGGCAGAAATGGTTTAGATAATAGCAATATAATGTATTAAAACTCAAGGCTGAGTTTGTCTGAGAATAACATTTCTGATATTATTTGGTAGGTTTATATTAATACACTCATTCTAATATGTTATCGTTTCTATAGTAACAACTCACTTACAGGGACTTGTATGGCGGCTTCTCTACATAAACACATTTAAAAATATGTGTACTTGTAGATATTGTGAGTTTTCTGGGAGGAGATGTTTATGGATTGAACCTCTAGTGTTAGAGCTTCGTAAAAGTCAGAGGTAAAGCTGTAACTAAATTATCTGAGATGGGAAAGTCTTCAGGATGAAGAGTTTAAGAGTTTCTTGGTAACACAACTAGCTGCATTTTTGGCTTATGAATTTTAAAAGCGAGGAAAAAAAAGTTGCCAGTCCAATTTTTATGGCTGCTATAACTTAACTGATACCAGGAAGTAAATGTTTCATGGACGTTCCACTAACTATAAACAAATAAAAATTCTGATGTATTGTTCTTTTAAAAATCACACCACCCTGACATGGTTATTTTCCTATAACAGCACGCTCAAACATATTTTATTTTCCTTACTCAAGGATTCCAGAGAGCTAAATATGATAGATAAATAGATAAATATGGTTCCACCAAGCTAATAAAATATCACTGAGAGGAAAACTGTGTCTTCTAAGGAAGAAATCAGAAAACCACAGTTGGCTCTTTTCATACCTTGCACAGTTAGCACCATGCTAGCCGATGAGTATCCAATGGAGTTGCGAGCCACACACTCGTAACGCCCCCCATCAGCAAGACCCACATCTTTCACCTCCAGATAACCATCAGGGTTGATGTGAAACTTCCCACTCTCTGTCACCTGAACACCGTCCTGCACATTACAGAGAGAAAACAATGAGAAAGAGAACGAGATGAAAGGAAAGAGGTTTGGTCAAAAACATGCAAGCGACAGAGCGGAGGGGATCAGGGCTCACCTTGTTCCAGGTGATGACAGGCGTGGGCTCTCCGTGAGCGCTGCATGGAATCTGGACATCATTTCCAGACTCCACAGTCATGTCCCTTGGAGCATTTGTGAAAACAGGCGTTACTGATGATTTAAAAACATGTGTTAATGATTACGGTTCGTAAGGCGTTCACAGTGAATCATATGCAACAAACCGATTTAAAAAGGCACACAATGTGAAAAAGCTCATTATCACACATGACTGTGGGCTACAAAGAATTGTGCGATCTTAGAGTTATGTGTTTTCATATTATTATTATAGAGCTAATAAAACTTTTGAACTGCAACTAAGACTCAAACATTTCTGAATAAAAATGATGAGAACTGAGAATTCTCAGTTCATCACTCTCTAGAAGTCTTCCTTTCTTGGCTACTGCAGTACAACAGAAACCGAGTACGAATGCCTGTGGGCTTCCTTCTTCCTTCCGCTTTTCCTACCACTTCCAACCTGCATAGTGGAAACCCCAAGGGGGCGGAAACTCTGCCCAGACTCACATGTTTATGAAGGCGGGCATTACGCAGCCGCACTTTGATGTTTGTGTTAACAACCGTTACTACATAGAAAACATCTTGTCATGTGGGAATTACAAAGCCATGTGCTTTCCTGGGTTGTCCCATAAGCCTGTAATTTCACTTAAGAGCTGGTTTAAGACTCACACAGAGCTCCTGCCACATGTCTGTCATTGAGATTTTACGGGGGCATTGTTGCGGTAATTGCCGCCCTCCTTTGTATGTAAACGACAAATGAGCTCGAGGGGTCGACTCCCAGCCTTCCTTGCTCTGTCTTAGCCTTTAAACCCTCCAGAATCTCTGACTGCTTAGAAAGTGTTAAAATTAGATTTCACAGAAATAAGCACATAAAGCTCATAAAATATTCAACTGTCTGCTCTGTAAATGAAAGCCTGACGTCATGTCTAACAACCTGGCTATTACATGGGCCATGGTTTAAAACGGAATTCTGTATTTTGTCCTTGCCACCCCTTGCAATATTTGCATGGAAACTGGTCAAAACCTTGATTACGATTTAGGTGAAAGTTTTCAAATGCCAGTTTGAAGCAGCCCTGCACTGCACTGTTGGCTGTCTTTTCTGCCCTAATTAGATTTGCTTTTTTAAAATGATTAGGACAGGCAAAACAATAAACTATGCAGACTGTATTTACTTTAGCAGAATTGAACAGATGTCCTTGTCCAAAGTGATTTACAGCAGTGCTTTGAAGTCTCCATCAGAAATATATACTCATGCTAGTGCAAATACATCAGAGACTAAGAGTACTATTTAACTAGAACCTTGTAAGTGAGGAGTTAGCTTCAATGTGCTCTGTGTGTGTGTGTGTCCTAGTCAGGAGGATATTATTTTAGTTTGCATCTGCCTATGATATTTAGTAATTAATTGGGCTCTAGTTCCTAAAATATAAACACGTAGCTTAATTTAAACCACCATGACCAGGCAGTTACTAAGGATGCTGTGAATGCACTGCACAGCGCTGCACATGGTCTTTGTTTGTCCCGTGAGCTTCATATCTAACTGCTCACTCAGGCCTGCATGAAAAATAAATCACCCCGTTCACATGACATTTTTGTTGCCTCCTGCGGGATCCCAGTCCCGACGTAAAAAACCTCTAGTCACGATCAGAAGTCCTGTGGAAAAAATTACCTCCTATTCGCATTTGTATTTGTATACATTTAGGACACATTATCTGTTCATTCTAAATAATTTATTCATATTCGCTTACATTGCTAACATGTTGGTATGACTAATTTTTTTTGGTCAATCTTATACATTTTCTTTGCTTAATCCTTAAACTTTTATTCACAAACTGCATTTATATCTTCGCTGTTACCATTAAATATTGTGCACCATCAACTTACATTTTATCTTGTGAATTCAAAAGTCACAGTCTAGGCAAATCGGATCATACAGAATCTGGTCTCCTTCGATCTTATTTGTTTATGTAGCCTTGCAGGAAAATCAGCACACGGTATCTGTGCAGCTAGTCACAGCAAAATAAACATGTACTGTACGTCACTGAACTATGGAAATGATTAAAAAGAAACATTATGTTGAGGATGGCAAAAGAGAAAACCAGGCCTGGGAGAGAAGCACCCACTGTTTGGAGCTGTATCTAAAACTATTGTTCTCTTTAATCCACAAGGGAAATATAAAGGAAAGAGCTTAGAAGTGAAAAAGCAGAATTCCCCCTAAAAGGAACAGTCTAGTGTTTTCAGCCTAATCTCTAATCACTGCTTCTTTATTGTAGTTTATTAGTTTATTAGTGTTTACCATATACAATAATTGTAACAGCAACATCTGTTCTCAGAAGAGAAAGGAAAACCTATTGACTCAAAACACACTTACAATAGAAGCATCAGGACAATTGTTGAATTCTGATAAGCTTTTAAAATGTGCAACTATAAAACAGGTACTGTACAACTATAATAATAAACTGTAATAGACAGCTACACTCTGAAATCACACGTCCCGTACCCAAGAAAAAAATGCTGCATATTTCAGGAATCTGCAGACGGACCATGCTGTGTGGTGTGTGCTCGCTGAAAGAAATATTAATATATGAATATGGAGATGACGACAGGGCTTCACTGTTCTTGATTAAGCACAAAATCATGATTTCTTTGCACTCTACAAGCGCATTTGTGAGGTCAGGCACTGATGTTGGACGAGAAGGCCTGGCTCGCAGTCTCCGCTTGACTTGAGAAATCCTGATTCTGTCTCACAATTCATCCATACACCAGATTTGTAAGAGTCTGTCTGTCTGTCTGTCTGTCTGTCTGTCTGTCTGTCTGTAGGGAAGTACCAAATTACACAAAAATCTCTATTGCCTATATTGCTATTAAGAATAAAACTTTAATCATATTCCAAAGTTTAACGGTAACACTCACCACTGGACACTAGCAAATTTAGAAATATTAGCTGATTAATAATTAGTCATGGAAATGTTTCTGGTCCTCTGCTGATAGTGATTCTTATGGCACTTGTGGGTGAAAATTGGTCTTAATGAATGTAGTCTATGTGCAATGCACCACTGGCAAATTTAGAGTAAGACAGCGAGTGCAGCCATGACTCACTCACCCCCATATACTCATTTAGTCATTTTTTTTAGTAATTAGGAATCTATTACTCAGTGCATAATATTAAATATTTGTTTTGCTGAACTGGAAAAAAAAAGTGTTTTCAATGCAAGTGGGTGTTTGCTTTGTTTTAAAATTCACTCATGGCATCAAAATGTTGTTTCTCCCCTTTTCCTTCTGTAGACTCACAATGATATCATGCTGTACATCATCTATGGTCTTTGGTCACCGCTAATAAGTGGGAATAGTAGCATTTGACACAATGGTTGCCTAAGTACAAATGGATACTTTTCTTGAATAGACTTACAGTGAAAAACAAATTTAATACAAATATGTGTGTAGTCTATCAAGATGCTGATGGAAATCTTACCTCTTTGTTGGATGTTAAGTTGCACGGCTGCTCGAACAGAGCCAACAGGGTTGACAGCCTGGCACTCATACTGGCCCTGGTCATGAGGGGCCACTCGAGAAATACGCAGTGTGCCAGTGGCCAGGACCACATGGTGCCCATCAACCTGGAGAGGACTGCCTGGGATTTCAACAAGGAAATTTTTCATGAGCTTAAGTTTAATTATTACAGAAGCCTAAACCTCAAGATGTGAATTTTTTTTTTAAATGCTATGTCACTATTTCGACTTGCTAAGCCATAATTTTGACTAACTTAGTTGTTAGTTTGACTTAGTGTCTCGTTATTTCAACTTACTATATCAGTGTGAAATTTTTATTGCTATCTCGTTATTTCGACTTACTAACTTGTTATTAAAAATACCACACAAGCCAATACCACACAAGCCATTTACTAAATATATTCTATAATAGTAATTGGGCGTATTTATACAGTAACACAGAATAAATGCTAAGATAAATCTTTAGGATAGATCACTTAAGGATAGGTCATAAAAAAGTCAGCACAACAAATTCCAACATGTACATTTTAATTACCTAATACGCTATATTGGCAAAAGTTTTGGGATGTCTGCCTTTACATGCACATGGACTTTAATGACATCCCATTCTTAATCTGTAGGGTTTAATATGGAGTTGGCCCACCCTTTGCAGCTATAACAGCTTCAACTCTTCTGGGAAGGCTTTCCACAAGGTTTAGGAGTGTGTTTATGGGAATTTTTGACCATTCTTCTACAAGCGCATTGGTGAGGTCACACAGTGATGTTGGTCGAGAAGGCCTGGCTCACAGTCTCCGCTCTAATTCATCCCAAAGGTGTTCTATCGGGTTGAGGTCAGGACTCTGTGCAGGCCAGTCAAGTTCCTCCACACCAAACTCTGTCATCCATGTCTTTATGGACCTTGCTTTGTGCACTGGTGCGCAGTCATGCTGGAACAGGAAGGGGCCATTCCCAAACTGTTCCCACAAAGTTGGGAGCGTGAAATTGTCCAAAATGTCTTGGTATGCTGAAGCATTAAGAGTTCCTTTCACTGGAACTAAGGGGCCAAGCCCAACCCCTGAAAAACAACCCCACACCATAACCCCCCCTCCACCAAACTTCACACTTGGCACAATGCAGTCAGTCAAGTACCGTTCTCCTGGCAACCGCCAAACCCAGACTCGTCCATCAGATTGCCAGACAGAGAAGCGTGATTCATCACTCCAGAGAACGCGTCTCCACTGCTCTAGAGTCCAGTGGCGGCGTGCTTTACACCACTGCATCCGACGCTTTGCATTGCACTTGGTGATGTAACGCTTGGATGCAGCTGCTCGGCCATGGAAACCCATTCCGTGAAGCTCTCTACGCACTGCTCTTGAGCTAATCAGAAGGCCACACGAAGTTTGGAGGTCTGTAGCTATTGACTCTGCAGAAAGATGGCAACTGCGCTGACCCCGCTCTGTGATTTTATGTGGCCTACCACTTCATGGCTGAGTTGCTGTTGTTCCCAATTGCCTCCACTTTGTTATAATACCACTAACAGTTGACCGTGGAATATTTAGTAGTGAGGAAATTTTACGAATGGACTTATTGCACAGGTGGCAACCTATCACAGTACCACGCTTGAATTTACTGAGCTCCTGAGAGCGACCCATTCTTTCACAAATGTTTGTAGAAGCAGTCTGCATGCCTAGGTGCTTGATCTTATACACCTGTGGCCATGGAAGAGATTGAAACACCTGAATTCAATGATTTGGAGGGGTGTCCCAAAACTTTTGGCAATATAGTGTATAAAAATCTAAATCATAAGTTTTGATTATTTAATTAATCCATAACCATGCATTTGTAGTTAGGAGCATTGCCTATAACAGCCTATAAATGTGGTACTTTTTGGAAAGAAGATGGTTAAATTGAGCATCAAAGGACATTAAACGAAATTAAGATGAGTGTCTTTATAGGCAAAATGTGTGTTAATCTAGATTAAGTCCACACAACCTAACAGATCATTTTGAACCGAAACGTGCATTGTGTAGAAGTGTTTTTCCCGCGTTATTATGAATTACTGTCCAGAAAGATACAAAACAGCAAAGAGTGAGTTATTGAAGCAAACCTCTAAGCTACTCAAAACATGTTCATTCAAGAGCTCCTAATGGACAGCAGGTGACACACAAATAACACTAGAGAGAACAGAAGATAGTACTCTCACTGTTAGGCTATGTAACATGCTTAGACCATTAGACCCTTTTTAGATTTGCCCTTTTCACGCAAAAGATTTGAGTGTCACTTGGGAAAATTTGCATTTCTGAAGAGGAAAATTGGCAGCAGAAAAAAAAATATCAGCATAGTAAAGTCTTTTCAACACTTCTTAGTTTCTGCCAGTTTCGCCCTTTCCGTTATCTATTATCAATTATCTATTGCTTGCATCTGTCTGCTATATTTTCTGACAAACTCATTGTTTCTATAAAGCAGTTAGGCTACTAAATATGAGTGGATGAACGTAGTAAATGTGTCGCGCAGCACCGCATGAGCACCAGATAGGCGCTCGGTTAATGAACTCCACCTTTGTTTTGTCCCGAGAGATTCATATGTGACTGTGAAGGAGTGATATGTAAGATTAACATTCATTCTGCACTCATTTATCTTCAGCAAATGCTTTATCCGGGTCAGCATGATAGTGGATCCGGAATCTATCCTGGTAAGCACCCGGAGGAAATCCACACTGACATGGGGAGAACATGTCAACATGTCTCCACAGGGACAGTAAACAGAATCGAGCCGATAAGATATTTAGTGATGTTTCAGTAATGATCACTCTTTATCACTCGGTTTTAGCTTTGCCTTGCTGTCTGAAATTTTTGATCTGGGACACAAGTGCACACTCCACTAAATTCAAATCTAAATACTAAATGCATTTTTTAAGTGTTCAATGTTTTAATGGGGTTGTTTCACTGTATACAAAAATAAATAATATACTATAAGATACTATACGATTTAAAAGCCATACAAATGAATACAAACAGAAAGGTTCTAGCCCAACCCCCCACGCGTCAAATATTCAAGGTGAATGAATGAACAAAGCACAGTCCATAACAAATAATGATAACACTTTTGTGATTTTCAGTACGTGTTGTTCTTTTGTCAGATCTGCACAGGGTCATAATATTTTAAATATGACTATAAATCTGTAGGCAGTGGTATTCTAAGCAAAGATTTAATGATAAAATACTCCCCCACCAAACTAGTGAGCGTACTAGTGTACTAGTGAGAAGTCACAGGTTTTTCAGTCAGTTTCTGGTATTACAAGCTCTTCTGCTACCTGATCCGCATCCCCTGCCCAATTTAAACTGCGCAAGCGCGGCCCACATCCTCTTCTTTTTTGCATCCATGTCACAAGTATTTCTGTTAGCAAGGTAAAGAATGTTGGCAATAAAGATTTTCACACATTTTTCTAAAACTGTACAGGTTAACTCACACTAACTGTACATGCAATATCTCAGAACACCTACACAGAGAGAGCCATTCAGAGCTCGTCAACTCGTTACTTGTTAGATGGAAAAAACCTGCAACATGCAACAATAGATGCATCGGTATGAAATGTCATGTATAATGTCTTCTAAACACGTCTATTCTCACATTTCCCATTGTGTTTACTGCAGCAGTAGTAATGAAAACAGCCTAAAGAATTTCTTAGTAAACTATCAGTAAACTATATATACATATACATATAAATATTTTAAAAAAGGGTATTCTGTATAGCTAAATTTAGGTTTTATCATACAGAAATTACAGCACTTTTTATTCATATCATCCCCCCCTTCTTTAAGAAGAAAGAGAGAACTGGTGAGCTCAGTAACCACAAAGGGACTGGTAGGCCAAGGAAGACCTCCCCATCTGATGACATGAGAATTCTGACCATAATGAAGATAAATCCCCATTCAGGTGTGGATTTGTCAATGACTACTGACCGCAGAAAACCACATGAACAGAAACGCAGAGGTTGCACTGCAAGATGCGAACCATTAGTTAGCCACAAAAGCAGGATGGCCAGGATAGTTTTCTAAAAAAGTACTTAAAAGAGCCTGAAGAGTTCTGGACAAAAGGTCTTGTGGACAGATGAGACCAAGATTAACTTGTATCAAAGAGATGACAAGAGCAGGTGTTTCAGTCACACACATTTTTAACAGGTGTATAAAATGAAGCATAAAATGAAAGAGCCATGCAGTAGACTCCAGAGACAAACAGTGGCAGTAGAATGGGCTGTGCCAGGGAGCTCAGGGACTTTAAACGTGGCACTGTTATAGGATGCTTTGCCACAAGTCAGTTCATGAAATTTCTGCCCTGCTAGATCTGCCCCGGTCAACTCTAAGTAATATTACTGTGAAATGCAGCTTCTAGGGGCAACAGCAACTCAGCATACTCAGAGAGCGGGGACACCGAGTGCTGAAGCATGCAGTGTGTAAAAATCGCCTGTTCTCTGTTTAATCACTCACTACAGAATTCCTCTGGAAGCAGCAGCACCACAAGAACTATATACAGAAATATATATATACATTTGCTAAGAGAAAAAAGGTGCTGGGAGACTGCCTGCTTAGCTTTATGGCAAAGTTTAGAAAACGTGTGAGTATACAGAATGTTAACTATTCCTATTGCAATAAAATAATTAAGTAATTATGACAGTTTTTACTCTATCCTAAACCACTGATTGAACCTAAAAAAAAAAAAAAAAAAAAAAAAAAAAAAAAAAAAAAAAAAAAAAAAAAAAAAGCAGATAGGGAGACTGATGGATCTGTGTTTGGGGTCAGCTTGTGACTGACCTTTGTATTAATTAACATGTTTACTTAAAACTTGTGCACTCATCTTGTTGTTCTACTATGAGGCTAATAAGATGATTAGGATGGTGAGTGCCTCAAGGCCTTTATAACACATGGCTACTTTTTCAATAACATCTCGCTCAGTAAACCCAAACACATAATCCTAAAGTACAGATACCAATGGTTCTGGTTTGAACCTGTTTTGCTCTTCATCACCCTGGTCACTACTTGCTTACGTATAATGGACAGATGATGATTTTGTGAATAATCATAATGGTGTTAAAGGTTGTAATCAATCAATCAACCAATCATTTAATGATGAATAATACATGTTACTGTATCTTAACCAATGATTTCGCTCTGTTTATTCCTTTATAATAACACGTAATCACAAAGGACATACTGATCTGCTCTCTCCTGACCTGGCTCTTCTCTTCCCTGTAACGGCCAACATGACTGCACACTAAAAACGTGTTAATGACAAGACTTCCACAAACAAGTAATGAAGCCTAGCCTACTGATAAAGATTACAGTTGAAATATTATGACCCTATGCAGATCTGGCACTAAAGAACAATACAAACAGAAAATCATCAAAGTGTTATCATTTATAATGGACTGTGCTTTTTCATTTATTCACCTTTGAAGCACAAAGTTCATCTGCAAAGCCAGTAAATGCGTACACTTTTTTTGCGCCAGACAGCTGAAGCAAATGGGCTTTCATCGACAACCACATGATTACCGAGCGTGATTACCGTGACTTAGTAAGTTGAAATAATGACACAGCAGCTGGGGAAAAAAAATAAATAAATCAAACCTTGCAGTTCAAGGCTTCCGTAAAGTTCAATGGCTTATTCTGATATTTATGATAATGTAATTCTCACATTGTAAATTTGTATAGAAGGTATTATATTCCAGGGGTTATTTTTAGATTTAGACCCGAGTTACAAGTTGAAAGTGTAAAAATGGTATTATAAATATGAAAAACAGATTTCAGTGCAAATTATCTTAAAAAATGTAAAAGAAAAACGTATATTTATCTATGTATCTATCTATCTATATATCTATATACATATATATATATACACACACACACACGTGTGTTTGTGTGTGTGTGTGTGTGTGTGTGTTATATATATATATATATATAAATGCAGGTTTAATTGTGTTTAATGGATATAGTATATAGGTCCATTAAATCCTCTCACCGCTGCGTGTCCAGGTTATGAAGGGCTGAGGATAGCCTGTAGCTTCACAGGGGAAATCCACTGTATGACCTTCTAACACCGACTGGTCCTGTGGCGTCACTGTGAACTGAGGAACAGCTGCAGGAGAAACAGATACAAAGAGGTGCGACTGATTTATAGTTAGAGCGAGGCAGCATTAGTTTTAGAAGTGTGAGAATAAACAGAACTGAACCTTGGCTCTTTGCTGTTTTCTTTTATCTTGTTGTCATATATGTTTCCACTGATGCATGGGACTTCAGAGAAACTTTAACAAAGAAAGTCTAATTACTCGTTATTAAAAAATGTTAAAAATTAAAAACCTTTCTTGATTAAAGAACACTTTCCTGCAATATGCTCTTTATTGAATTTATTTATTTTTATTTATTAATCTTTTACTTTATTTATTTATTTTTTTTTTTACCAGTGTTTGTGCACTATTTTTAAGATGTTTCTCTTCTTCTCTCTTACCCTGCACAATGATGTAGGCAGTGGCGTGGATGGTGTCCATATTATTGCTGGCGTAGCAGGTGTACTGGCCTCCATCAGCCTGGTTGACGTTCTGGATATAAAGCCCTCCCAAGGGTGTGATGCTGATGCGAGGATCGTTGGGTAGAGCGCTGCGGTCTCCTCTTGTCCATGTCACCCGGGGATGAGGCTGCCCTGTGGCACTGCACTCCAGAGTCACACTCTCTCCCACTAGCACCTCTGTGTTCTGAGGCTGGATCACGAAACTGGGCCGAGCTATAGAGGATCCCACAGCAGACAAAAACACCATTCAGTTTTCCCAGTGCTGGAAGAATGATTACCTGATAACCAACAGTAGGAAAAACAATGGACTTTTCACATGAACTACCATACTAGGTCGTGACTCTACCAAGTCTGGACACACATTACTGAATGCATCTTCTTCACGATCTTAAACTCTCACAAAACTTGCTTGGAAGACCATAACAATTTGTTTTCAAATTTCAAAAATGATTAATTCCACATCTAACATGTTTGAATGGCTTTAACTTTAATGCTTAACTTTTAATTATTAGTTGATAGCTATAAATAAGACAATTCAAAATGTTTTTTTTCCCCTCACACTGGCGCTTCACATTACCACTTTTGACTAGCACCATGGACTCTGAACAGATGAGGCGCATCTGTTTTGAATTTGATGCATACTTCTCTGACAGTTCATCTTTACACTGGTTCCATCACTGGCTTTTTGTAAAACAAGCCACGTCATCAGATTGCTAATCAGACCTCTGTAAAATCTCGCCCCTTTTTAGCCTAATGTCTCCAGCCCTGTACTGAGTCTCTGGTCTGATGAGCTGCCTTCAGCAAAATAATTTACATAAATGCATGTGATCAGATAAATTGCAACAGAGGATCTGACACAGAAGCCGAGCTGGTTCATGTTTAGACAACTAGAGTCAGTGAACTACATCCACTTTTTCCATATGCTTATGGGATCTACAGTATTTTGAACATGCCCAGACCATTCTCTTTGTCAAACGGTGTTGTATGGCCTGCATTTTGGAACATGACTTATATATCCTCTTATATTTTATGATGCTATAACACTTGCTATGTTTAATACTAACTCAGATTTTCCGATTAGATTTTCAGTGCTACGGTTTCACAATAATGCAAAGCCTCTGCAAATTTTACACTTTGACCAATCTTTGTGAACCCTTTGTAATTACCAGGACTTCTGAATTAATTACTAATCAAATTTAGTATGCTAGTCTGATCAGCAGATACAGAAGGTTATTATTAATAAGAGGTTATACCAGCTATTAAATACAAGGGTGCATATACTTTTTTCCAGCCTAGATTGTGAATGATAGAGTGTGCGTCCACTAAAGACATGAAAAGTGCAATTGTTTTTGTCCAATTAATTTAGGCAGAATGTGTTTACCCACCTATCATTCACAAACTTTTCTTGCAAATGGCACATATAAGTTACTGAAATGATGTATAATGATGTATGAATCCAAAACAGATTTTTTTTAATGCCACCCAAAAAGTAGTTTTTAATTTAGAACTTAGAAATAAATTTTGTTTGGAATATTAAAATGCCTGATGTATTTGTTCCAAAAAAAAATGGCAACAGAAAAGGGGAGAAACATGCTCACGCTTTTATCCCATCATAAGCCACCAACAACTGTGCAAGAACGCAAAGTGTGTGCAAAGCTCTCATAAAGGTTATTCCGAAGAAACTAAAACATCAGATTTTTTGGTCAGTGTGTGTCATTTAATAATAGGTCTTCAGTATTATTCTAAAATGTGGGAAACATTAAAATAAAGAACACCCTTGTATGAGAAAATGAGTCCAAACCTTAAACTTATACTGTAAAGGGGGTGAAAATAAAACATTACAGTGATGTCCATGTTTTATAGAAAACAGATTTCAATTTCAGCATCTAAAGTGGAAGCAGTGTTATTGAGAAAGAAAGAGAGAAACAGTAGTTTCTCACTAAGCTTCACATTTTGTTCCCGGGACTGTCAAACGAAGGTGTGAGGCTTACATGGTGTGCCAAAGTAGCGCAAGGTGACCTCTCCAGTTTTGACCTCGCCGGCGACATTTTTGGCCATGCACTGATACACGCCCTGGTCAGTTTCCCTCGTGTCCTGAATCATCAGGGTGCCGTCTTCCAGAAGATTCAAACGCGTGTCATCTTGCATGTTAAGGGCGTTGCTGTAAAAACAAATGGAGTTTAATGATTCAAAACACAATCTGGGACAAAACCAAAATATTAGCCCTGTAAACAACGTGCAACATGTACAATCTGAAAAAAAAAAAAAATAGCAGTAATGTATTCTTTGTTTTTCTTAGATTAAAAGTTGCTCTCACTTATTTCTCAGCCAGATGATCTGGGGTTTGGGATTGCCCTCCGCCCTGCACGTGAAGTACACAGTGTTCCCTGAGGTCACGTCCACATCCTGTGGTTCAGATGTGATCCGAGGAACCTCTGTAGAAGTGGGGTAGAGGAATGGTGGGAGGGGTAGGATTGTGTAAGGAAAGAAAAAGACAGGACAGAATAATGTTAACAGAGGTGGATACGTATGCTACAAAGAGAACTGGACTTTGTAGAAGGCTGACTTGTATATGATGATGTCATGAAAGTTGGATGTCTAAGTGGGGGACTATAATGTCTCGGCACAACACCAGACCAATGGAGACTGCACACATGCCGAGAAACCCTGTGCCTTTACAGCCATCACGAGTTGCACTACAACTGCTGGATGGATGGCAGAATAAGCTGCCAAAGCCACGGCTTCTGTTCATTTTAGCATATCTATGAATGAAAGAGAGTTTTGTAGTATCCCTTTATTACATTTCACATTAATTATGCCAACTGGAGAGGATTTAAACATATATAACCCTGTCCAAAGCATTATCAGACTATATGTACAAGCAGAGAGAGAGAGAGAGAGAGAGAGAGAGAGAAAAAAATTCAATCCAGATCAAAAATGGCATACAGAAATATACCTTCTTTTTCATATGAGCCAATTCTCAATACATCATGAATCCATACACTTTGTGTCATGTTAAAGTGCCACACACACAATGCTGAAACACAAAGCAGTCAGTTGTGTGTTCACATCCATTTGGCATCCTGCCTTTCCTCTGCGCTACACGCCACTGGTTGCCTCATTAACGCTTTCTGACATCGTAATTATAGCTCTGTTTGCCAGCCACACTCAAACTGCCACCATTCCACACCACATGCGCTAGAGTGGCAGTGCCACACTGAGCCGTGATGTGTTTTCACAGCTGCTCCAGCTCACTGTGTATCATTCCTGAGCAGAGAGGGGGAGACATTCCAGTGCAGAGCCTGTAGAGGTATTAAGTGATGGTTTACACCAACAAGCCTGGGCAAGTTTGTGGCAAATTAGCCACAGTAGTTTGTGGCTTCTTTGTAGTACATAGACAGCTGCTGTGTACTTGAAGATCTGTGGATTACATAAGACTGTGAAGAGAAAGCACTAAAGCTTTCTAGCTCGTTTTGAATGAAACAAGAAGAAACTTGCTTTGGGAAGCAAAAAAAAGCCCATGTTTGCCCACATCTGAGTGATATGAATAAGTCTGACGCCTGGCCTGCTTTACTGCTGACAGTACTCCCTCCCTGTAGGATTGACCTTCATTTGTTTAGCAGATGCCTGAGACTCAGGGAGTTACATTTGACCCACTACTCACTCTGGCAGAACATTCAATGAGTAGGAGGCTAAATACATCAACAGTGTTACATCTGGAAAATCACTTCGTACGCTGCATTCATACTAGCCGGAAACATGTTGCTAATATCGCTTTGGATACGACTCTTATGAGTGTGTAGATGCTTCTCCATCCATAACTGTCCAGTTTAGTTTTTTAAATGGTAATAGCTGAAATGTAAACAGTCTGCTGTATAATTTATACATATCACTGTTACCTTTGGTTCAAATTTTTATAGTTTAATAAAAACCTGGAAAGGATTACATCACATTAATAGCTTTTCCATTATTTTGCACACAAAACATGGTTAAATTAGAAGCAATTGGACATCCCATGCCATTGTATTGGGCAGAGAAATTTACTGGATTTGTCACTTTACTGCCTCATTACTAATTTGCATAAAATGAAGAAAATCTCAATTCTTAATTAGTATTGTCACCAAAATAACTAAAAATAAATAAAATAACAGGGTCACCAAAACTGGACAGTTGAACATTTGTAAAACGTAGCCTGGTCACTTGTCAATCTTCAGTAGCCTTCAGATTCCTGTTCTTGGAGTACAAGCTGATGTAATCTTTTGCTGTTGTAACACATTCACCTGATGATTCAATGTACTGTGCTTTCTGAAATGCTTTTCTGCTCACCACAGTTGTAAAGAGTGGTTAGTTGAATTACCATAGCCTTCCTGTCAGCTTGAGCCAGTCTGACCTCTGACCTCTCTCATCAACATGGTGGTTCCGCCTGCAGAACTGCCGCTCGCTGGACGCTTTTTATTTTTTTCGCACCATTCTGTGTAAACTCTAGAGACTGTTGTGAGTGAAAAGGAGATCAGAACTTTCTGAAATACTCAAACCAGCACCAACAACCGTACCACGATCTAAGAGGGTGAATTCACTTTTGATGTGAACATTAACTGAAGCTCTGTATCTGCATGACTTTATGTGCTGCGCTGCTATCACATGATTGGCTGACTGGATAATTGCATGAATGAACAGGTATTCCTAACTGCCTTACCACAGTTGAGCTCCTCCGCAGTGAGGGTGGCCACAGATCGGCCCTGCAGGCGGCTGGGGTATTCACACGTGGCAGCAGCCTGGGCATTGCCAGACTCGGCGTACTGCTTCAGTAGGTCTGCCAGCCACAGAAGCTCGCAGTCACAATTCAGTGTGTTTGAGTCCAGGCGCCTGAGCAGGGACACACAGATTTTATTTAAACTCCTGTCAATTCGATTTTACTACCTCATAGTATAGAATATGAATATGATTTACATTTTGGACATTGTTAAAAAAAAACAGCATTGTAATGTAAATGTAAACATGTAAAAATGTAAATGTAATGTGAAGACTGTAATGATGTCAATCGTAATAAAAAGCTTTTTAAGAGGCAAGAAGACCCTTATATCAGTGTAGTTTTTAAACATTAAAAATCGAATTAGCCTTTTAGAACTGATAATGATGATAATGCCCAGTCATTCTGTTTAATAACATCTAATCTCTCAATGTCAGGTTTCTTAGTAGAATTACTTGGGCTCAGCTGGACTGTGACTTGAGATCAGTCTTTTACAAACCGAGCTGCCAGTTTGTACACTATCTTAACTCTCGGAATATGAGACTGCCCTGAATTATGTGACTTTCCTCTTGTGTGCTGTTTTGCATTCGCTGTGAGCACTCACAGTCTCTTCATGGACTGTAGATGGGAGAAAGTTCCCAGTGAAAGGTGTGTTAATCTGTTGTTGTGCAAAAACCTACAAAAGGCAGACAAAATAACAAAAAATGGTGGCAAGAATTAAATGAAATCAAATCTCTCGACATATAAAACACACCAGACACCAAGGAAGAATTCTATATAATTACTTACATGTTATGTGACTAATAAACAATGTATAAAACGCCATCGCCATTCGACAGCTACAGTAGACACATTCTTTCCAAAGTATTTGCAGGATGTTTTACAGTGTATACATGATAACGAATACTTCGAGACTCTTGTATAACATTTATAGTAATGCAAAGAATTTCACTGCAATCAATCAGTTACAAAAGCAAAAGCTACTGTTAATGCGAATCAGTTGCAAAACATTTGTATGAAACTGGTCAGTGCTCTACTCCCAGCTGTGCTCCCTGGAAGGCCAGTCCTCCGAGACTCTCTTATTTTATACAGGAAATAATAATACAACTTCTTTCCCAGAGTTTGTGTAATCACTCCGTCGCTCTTTACCAAACATGTTCTTGAACTTCAAACAGCATCCATCATTGATCATTTACTGGTATTAAAAACAGATGACCATGCTCACTGGATGAAAAAAGTGCCATCTTCCATTAAGCACGGCTGAGCTGAGAGACACTTCCTCTTCCCATCTGGCATAAGTCCCATGGACACACTAACCTAGAAAAATATTCCATTCTAATATGTCTGAGAAAAAAAAAACAAAAAAAACCCTACACTGATTTTTCTTTCTTTATAAGCACTTCCTGCACCTGGGATCTTTAAGAGTCCCCTCTCTCTCCTTCTCTCTTTGTGTTAGGCCAGGTGGCTCCTCCATCCTGTTCTCAGAGGGACTGGAAAAGGAGGCTAGATTCCAGCACGTCACCCGTAAACAGAGGTGGAATAAAGGAATCAGATCAGCTACCAAACTCCAAACATCTGCTATGAAATCCAAGAGGAAGTGTTGGGGGAAGGGGGGGGGGGTAGTAGGGGGAGGAAATCTTTGCAAGTGGTCATCTTCACTGCAAGTCTGGTTCGTGTATAATTTTGGGTAAAGTAAGCCAGACTTTCATTTACATACAACAAAAGTCCACAGATGCAACACTGAAAGCTGATACCTCTCTCCCAGATGTATCAGGCGATAAAGCAGATCTTTAAAAAGTCTTCACATCACCTCAAGGCTGACTCCATTTATGATCACAAAAAAAAAAAATTACAACTTTTGAAACCGGATAATCATGGAGACTAATTGAAAGAATTATCGCTCCAGCTTTTACAGGAATTTGAGAACAGAAACATACGCCAATGTCATGTTGGAGGCATCATGTGCTTTTTCAGTTCACCGTCAATGCCAGGGCACTGTCATTGCAAAATAAGCAATATGATCGCTATTATCATGAATAGTGGTTGCATAGTGTGTTAGAGCCCCCTCATGCATCTACATGACCGCTTTGATCTGCAGTCCAAAGACTCATTAACATGTTGAAATATGGTACAATGAATGGATCCTAAAGGATGAATGAGAGAGATGATATCCTAGAGGGACTCACAGCCGTTCCAGCTTGGGCAAGTGAATGAAGGACTCAGGTTCTAACGCTTCAATGTTGTTGAAATGGAGATATCTGTAAGAAAAGAAAGAAGAGACATGACAAATACTGTACATTTACTTATTACAGCAACTTTTGCTCTTCTGTTTCTGCTTTAGTATGCCAAATGTCTTTTATTTCCATTTTCAACATAAATAAGAATTTGATAGGCATGTGGTTTAATACTAACACACCCAGAGGAGATTTATGAAAGGTTCAGCATGTGTGATTGCTGAAACTGCTATCGAAAAACGCCCACGAGAGAAAGCAATCTTTCCAGCATTTGCCTAACTGGCTGAAAATCAAAGAGCGAAAAAAGCAGATCAACTTGATTGTTTGCAACAATTTCTGGCAACGGCTGCAAGCCTGGCAAATTTCAACGTCTGTTACTTTCTACAAAAATAGTCAGTGATGTAAACTGAAATTTCATAATACTTGATTGGTACCGGCTGTATCAGTGCACTACGGGCTGAGATCAGTTACGCATTATAATGATGCTGATGAAGCACGTTAGCATGACTTTTATGGAATGTAAAACAGTAATTTTACTATCATATGGAAAGAGTATTTGTAGTTAAAAGAGTTAGATCTAAAAGCCAGTGTGCACATAAAACAGAAGAACAGGTTTTAAATCCAAAACGGCAGTCTAACAGATGTTTTACGGATTTCAGTGATCAATAAACAGCGACTCAATTTTGTTGGTTGTTGTTATTTAATGCTTTCAAACCAGTTTTAGCTGACATAGCCAAAAAAGAATGTATTGCCTATGTTTTTTTTTTGTTTTTAAACGAGTGGTCTGGGTTGTCATTATCTAATCAAACTGAACTGAAAACATGATAATAGCACACAGGCATCTGCAAAATAAGCTGTGTTAGTATTATGTCTGACTTTCTCCCACATATTTGAGGTTACAGAGACTTTTGTTTTGCTGGGAAAAGTAATGACGCCTACAGCAGAAAAAGACCAACAGCAATAAACATACACATAACGAATGCCTAAATAATCATGAGGTTTAAACTTTTGGTTAAAACTCAGTTCTGCCCTGCAGGCGCAACAGAAAAGCGTTCACCCTGTTGTCTGGAGAACAAAAGTTCGAGTCCCGGCGATGCCACAGTCATGCATGGCCGAAAGTCCAGGAGAGCAAAACTGGCCGTGCTAACTGGGTAGGAGGGATGGCAAACTCTCTCTCAATCACAATCACAGTGGCACTAGCCAGTTGTGGGCTGCAGAAGAGGGCAGATAGTTCTTTCCTTCGTTATACTGCCCTGTGACGCAGCATGAGCAGCATTCTGGAAAGATGCAGTTTGCTGGCTTCACGGGTCTCAGAGGAAGCAACCCTCCCCCCGTTGGTAGCTGTCATATGACTGGGGAGAACTGGCTGGGGTGTGGGAATTGGCAAAGACTAAATTAGAGAGAAGATAGGGGAAAAGCCAAAAGCCAGGCAAGATATATTTAATGTAACGATAGCAAGCAGCTGATTAGGCACTACTCACTACTACTACTACTCACAATAATAACGGCATGTCTTTCCATATAATGTGACCCTACTTAGGTAGCAAAGTCTTCTCATTCTCAAGAAAGTTTAAAATGAAAGAGGACATGAATGTAGACTAAAATGAGCTAGGAAAAGAGAAAAAGGTCACTTACAGTTGTTCTAGAGAGACAAGTCCCTTGAATGCTTGTTGGTCTATCGACTGGATTTCATTCTTGTACAAATAGCTGCGTAGAGACAGAAACAGGTATGTTAGAAAAAAAACACAGGGAGTAACTAATGTGAGGACACTACTTATACAATTACATCATTCCCCAAATCATTCTGACTTTGGATATACAGTATGAGAGCTGTTTATTAATTGTATAACATTAGCAGGATTATTATTATTATTATTTTAAATAATCATGTGATGCATTTCAAGCCTTGGCATTCATGTTGTTAGCAGGTCACAAATCTGAAGGCAAAGTACACGTTAGACATAAGGATACCCTACGTGTAAAAACCTGCACGTTTAGCACAGGGCTGGGATCTGACAGGACAAGAAGGCCAGTGTACTGTCTGGGACCGAAATGGTTTGCTTTATCAATCAGAGTGGAATGTGAAGGGGTGACTGCACACATGAACATGAAAGTCTGGTGTTGGCAAAGCAGAGATTCACCGTGGGAAACAGGAACTCAGTACTATGAGTCTCTCCTCTAGGGAGTGGGGGTTGAAGTGGTCAGCTGTCCAGAGTTTAGCTGACTAATATAAATGCTCTTGAAGCTTGGCTGATGATTTTGCACATATTACATTACAAAAATACATTTCAGTCATGCTCCTCAGCTGTTCCGTGTTTGGTCAAGCAATCTAAATACTCTGAGAACCTGAAGGACTCCATCAGTCATTCATTATAGCACACAGATGAAGCCAATACAATTCATTCATACTTATTGGACTTACTGGATGTCAAAACATGTGAAGAATTTGAGCTAACAAACTACAATATACACTACACTACAGTGCACATAGCGCGCTCTCTCTCTCTCTTATATATATATATATATATATATATATATGTGTGTGTGTGTGTATGTATATAAAGTACCTTTGAGCCCCTGAAAATGGAGGTACTTTGTTGAAAATGGCTGTAATTCCTAAATGGTAAATGCCATATTTTTGTGGAGCCTCTTAAAATAAAGCTGAAAGTCTACACTTCGATCACATCTTGATTGTTTTATTTCAAATCCATGTATGTGGTGGTGAATAACGGCAAACTCTGTTTTGTCTTATCTTTGTCTTACTCTGTTCTGGGAAAACCTTTCCGATGTTACTGTGGCTGAATTTTGGCAACCTACCAAAAAAAGATGAAAACTGGGGCAAAAGTGGGGTTTTCTGCCCATAACATGCCCCGAGTGAACCATACATATATTTCACCAAAACAGAAGTGGAAATTTTTATTTACTTTTAAATCTTGCCTAGGCTATACTATAAGGATTGTGTTGTATAAGAAGATATTTTAACAAACACAGTCAGCTTAAAGATCACTAAAATGTCTGTGATACTCCAACACCGCAGTGATCTTTACTTTCTCTTTTGCGTGTATCTCAAAGTTGTAGCAACGAGTCTCAAACAATCAATTTAGGAGTCGTTTCGAGACAATCTGAAGCAAACCCGCATAGCAGAGGTCATGTGTTTGGGCTATTGTCTAAGGTTGAGTCATTTTCGAAATTGGGCTTCTCTGAGTCAACTTGAAAGAGTCTTTTCCAAACCACTGTCTGCAGAATTACGGCTGAGTTTCAGAGTAGGGGCATAATGATATCAGATGTAATAACAGGAAAATGAATTCAAATGTCTGGTTTGCATTTTTTTTTGACCTAACTGTAGCGATATTTGAAGTGGTCAGGTTGGTGACAGACGACAGTAACTTTATTTAACAAACTGACTGACTTTAGAAAATGGACTTCATGCTGCCGGCTGAAAAACATAATAGAACAATTACACTGTAGCTTGTGCAAAAGGTCTTTCTGGTGATTATGTGATTATATTTCTTTATTTCTAAGCACCATTTTGTACAAAGGTCTTCAGAGGCCAACCTCTGACAAAGAAGTGACCCAAGAATGAACTTAGTCATCTGCAACTCTTTTAAAGCTGCATGCTTACTAATTACACTTAGCTGTAAACGGTTTAATTACCACTACAATTACAGGCACACACTTCCCCTCACTGAACAACATCCTCTCCGCTACAGAGCACAACCCGTCCCTAGAAGGACTAAGAAGAAAATGACTGGAAATGGATTTCTGTCTTTTGTACCCCTAAAGTACCATCATTAAAAATACCAGGATCTATAAATATACATGAACATGCAATGGAAATGCTTCTCTGGCCATTCTCAGTAGCTAGCTGACTGCTTAAGTGCTGGTAACCTAGCTCGAAACTGTCATATGTACATGAGTAAAATTTCAAGTCTTTATTTGCCTCATCATACTTTTTACAGAATTTACATAAGAAATAAATCACTGTTAGAGGAAAGTAATCAACAAAAGTGTATTCGTTAGTATATACAGTATACAGTAATGTATATATTGTATATTACAGTATAATCTGTATTTAGATTTTAACACCTGTATACCTGTAGCCAGAGGAAATGCACAGTAGGAATTTCCTTGTACAGTGCCTGCTTTACTGTGCAGATGACAATAAAATCTTGAATCAAGTGATTTGACTATTAAATTACAATTACACTATAATATTGTTTGATTAATTAAAGAACTGTCTGTTCATAGCTACCAAAAAAAAAAAAAACATGTTTTTTCCTTTATATTAAAGACTCAGATGCAGAAAAAATTGCTGACTGTTACAAAGAGCTGACACTGGAGACTCCTTCCATAAATGTTAAACAAACACGTCTGTACAGAAAACCTCACCACATCAACAGTTAAAAGCTTTTCTTTGCTAAATGGCTGCACATTTTTTAAACCTGTTTATTATTGGTCTTAGATTATGCGGAGCCACTGTCATAAGTTTATGTGTATTAGCTGTTACTACAGAAATGATAATTTATTAGAAAAGGTGTTTATTAATACGAAACCTGTGATTTGTCTTGCAGTCAGAACTAATCTCTACGCTGTTATAGAAACTAAACCAAAGCATTCTAAGCAGTCAGATTTGAGAACTAAACAAATCTGTGGTATTGGAAATTAAAACTGTCAAAATGTACCATAACGATAATACATTTTTCGGTTTTGCTAACTAAGGAGCTATCTAATCTGGCTGTGGTGCCTTTTACATGAAATTACAAAATGATCAAATCTATATTACGAGAATCAGCCACCCCAGAGGAGGCCACTATATAAAATGATGTTTCAGGAGTACTTTAACAGTTGGAATGGTTATACGGTATTATTCAATAATTTGATGATTTTTAAATTTTTTTAATTTCCTCGCAACTACTGACTTCTCATCATCCCGTATAATATACTCCAGCAAACACTGTCTTTTGTGTTTTAAAAAAAAAAAAAAAAAAAAAAAAAAAAAAAGAAGTGCTATGTTGGAAGCCTGAGTTTAAAGGAAACATACTAAAAAACACTCTTCAATATGTAACATTTAATAATGTACATTAACGTACAGCGCTGTGCAAAAGTCTTAGGCACCCTATTTTATTTTACTACAAACTCTGTAATAGATTTTTATTTTGTGACTTCTACATTATTGATTCAGTACAAAAACATTTTAGATTTCCAAGCATTAGTTTTCCAGAAAATGTTACAGAAAAATGTTTGTGCGTCAGTACAGAAAGCAGCAGATTACATAAGAGACACGTTTCAGATAAAAAAACATAATGAAGGCTGCTGGGTTTTGCTGCAAAAATAAGAAGCGAGTGTGACAGTCAAAGTCTCCAGAAGACCTGTGGCTGCTTCTGTAAGATGCTCAGTAACACTTACAGCTCATTTCCTTATAAAACTGCACACACTGAACCTGAGACTACTGCTTTTTTTAAAAGCGAAGGATCCTCACACCGGATATTGACTTTGTTTCATTTATTACTGTTTACTGCTCTTTATAGTATTTTTTTTAAAATGTAGAAACATTTAATTTCATTATTTTTGAAGGCATCTTTGCTCTACAGCATTTCTTTGCATGTACCTAAGATTTTTGCACAGTACTGTACGGGTCAGCTGGCCACCCTGACTTCAGTAAAAATCTACAGACACATAAAGAAGTTAAAATGGGTAAAGCAGGTGTTACATTAAAGAGGAGAAAGGCGGCCATACTGCCTGTAATGTAAACGTAAACACAGACAGCACAGCTGAAGCTTCCTTAATAGATCTGTGACTAACAAAAGTAAGAAGTGTGGGAAAGACTGTTACTCAAGCCGTCTTTGTTCTCCCGTGCCTTTAGGTGACGAATCTCAGACACCTCAAAGCACAGCACAGGCAATTAAGTGCCATAATGTGTGAGATTTGTTTTCCGTCTCAAACAATGGTTGTCAAGTG
>CM040984.1:8395025-8467857 GCA_022985145.1 Pangasius djambal | reverse complement strand
CAGACAGCACAGCTGAAGCTTCCTTAATAGATCTGTGACTAACAAAAGTAAGAAGTGTGGGAAAGACTGTTACTCAAGCCGTCTTTGTTCTCCCGTGCCTTTAGGTGACGAATCTCAGACACCTCAAAGCACAGCACAGGCAATTAAGTGCCATAATGTGTGAGATTTGTTTTCCGTCTCAAACAATGGTTGTCAAGTGTCGAAATTCAAAACGCCAACTCGGAGAGCACTGTAAAGGGGGAACTGCACTCAAAATGACTGATATTAACGTGGCATGTCTACATGGAATATAAATGATGCATAACCTCTTCTCAAAGAAAATCAGTCAAACACTTGAGATCAGGTGAGCAGAAATGTCAATGCATGAGTCAACTCACAGATATTTCAAGTTCTCCAAGTCCTCAAAAGCTCCTTTTTGGATTCTTCTGATGTGATTGTTGTTTAAAAGGCTTTGGGGAGAAAAAAAAAACACAACAACAACAAAACAACAGTACACGGTTTAAACAGATGGTTATACAGTAGAGGCATACATCATGAATTCTGTCAAACAACACTTTCTGGTAATTGGAAAAAAACAAAAACAAATCAAATCAAAACAAAAACCTTTTATTGCAACAAAAAGAATGTTTTACTAGATTTATTTGTTACGTCCGGGACTTTTAAGTTGTCACGCAAATCAGCTGTCCTTATTAAACTAACCCATAGGGTTGTTTTCTGGTTGAGAATAACCGTAGTGTAGCTGCCGTGATTCAGAAAGTGTCAGTGGAGCATCCCAAGAAAAAACACCAAACTCTGTTCCAGAGACAGATCTATTCCAACATTCACTGAATCTGTTCTGATGGCTTGTGTTGTCTCAACAACTTTTTAAGACACTTTTTTTTTTTTTTGCTGTTTTTCTTTCAATGTGTTGTTAGTCCGTATTTACTATATATAAGGAATAAAACAGGATGGGACATGTGCTTATAGGAAAATAACTAATGAAGGGGTGGTAAGGCAAAGCAGATTTACTGGTACCTCTCAGAAGTTGGTTATTTTCCTATAACATCATGTCCCCAAGTGCTGTGTTCCTCTTATACCACAGCAATATGCTGATGTATTTTAAATGAATTAAAGAATGACAAATTATACTGTTTATCCATTTACAATTACATTTAGCCCTCATTTAACAAACTGGATATGAACAAACTGGTCAGAACCCCTTCTGACCAATTGGATTCAAGAATTCTACAGTGCTGTGGTATACATAAATATATTTGTCTTGTATACATGTATATTTTCTAAATGCGTATTAGCAGAGCAGCTGTGTGATGCTGAACTGTGGTCTACAAGAGCAGGGAAAATAAATTCTGCAAGGATTATGAGGTGACCTGCATGTGTGGCCTGCAGCAGACACCAGCGGCCCAGAGCACACTGTCAGAGTAAACACACGCTCATAGACGTTTGTCAGAGCATGAAGACAAAGTGAGGCAGCCTAATGGCACGGGATACTTACAGCGTGTTGAGGTTCCTCAGTCGTCTGAAGGAGCCCGGCTGCAAGTCTTTAATTTTGTTAAACCTCAGGTCTCTGGTAAAATAGAAAACATGCGGTAGGGATGATTAGATAATAACGAACTATAACACAAGGACACATACTTGATGAGATATTAAACACATAAACAATAGCTGAAATTTCCTTATTGCATTTTCTGACTGTATGAATAAGAAAATAAGGTGCACCTCCTTAAAATCTTCCTTCAGAAAATACATATTTTTAATTATGAATATATTCCAGAGAAAAGGGTGAAAAAAAACCCTTCTAAGTCTTGAACATTGGGTTCAGCATCGACATGAGAACTTTCTGTCTATAAGTGTGATTATAAAAAACACGTGTGATGCTTTTAATATTTGTATTGAATTGTAACAATGTCCTGACTAAAACATCTACTGTCTACCTGAAACTTGGAGAGAAACTGTCATGCGTGAGAGCAGTTCAGCTATGCGAGCACTGAGCACTGAGACACTCGCATTTCCTGTCTGATCGCTCACTCACTGATACTGTTTTGCGCGCTCAGGTCGGCTGCCTTTACGCTCTCTGTTGTAGATACTGTAGGTACAAGAACTTATAGCAGCATGAGGGAATAACCAACATAAGCAGGGCTAAATAAAATGTTCCATGACATTCATGATTGATGAATGACAGGTAACTCATTTTGGTATCAGTATCGATCTCGACGAGCAATAAAAACAGTGTACTCGTACTGTACTCGTTTGAAAGACAAAAGTATCGATGCGTCCCTGTTAACCACAGAAGTAGCCTTAAGATGACCTTTTTGCTATTTCAGCTGTAATAACTGCATTATCTGGTGTCCATGTTCTTTGGAAAGCTATCTGCTATCTAATCCAAAAAAAAAAAAAAAAAGTCAGCAAGTTTATCTAAAGAATCCCAAACAACATGTTGTAGTCACAACGTTGATAGCTTTCTGCTCACAAGTGACTAAAAAACTCCTGATGTATAAAACTCAGCCTTGTTCATTAGCTCAAATGGATTATTTCATGATTCATCAGAACACCCTGAGCTACTTTATCACTGGATTGTCATAAAGCATAAACGATGACTTTTTAAAAGGGAGAGTGGAATGCTTGAAATGTTTACAGAAGCTCAACAAGAAAAGCAAACCTCGATTTATGTTGCAGTTGATTAATGCTGCAGTCGGATACAGCCAGTACAAGACTCAGCCCTGTCTGCTGCTCCTCTGCCATGTATGGCTGGCCTGTTTGCAGACGCTGGGCCCAGTTTGAGCGCTGTGTGTGTTGTGGCATGCTCAGACAGGGCCAGAGCTGAATTCCACAGGCCTTCCACATTGCTGCAGGCGATACTTTCAGCAAAGGCACAGAGCTGCTGCAGCAAGGCGTGGAAACTATTCAGTGCTCGGACAAACATTGCCGATTGTTTGGACTTGCTTAAATGGGTCTTCCATCAATTTTCTTCAGTATAAGTTTAACCGTCTGACTCAAAATTCCAACAAAAAAATAAGATGCCGCTTCCAGTACCTCATCACTGCAGAGTGCTTGAAAGAAAATCCATCCATCCATCCATTGTCCATACTGCTTATCCTACACAGGGTCGCGGGGAAGCCTGGAGCCTCTCCCAGGGAATTCGGGGCACAAGGTGGGGTGCCATCCCATCGCAGGACACAATCGCATACATGCTCACATGCTACAGACAATTTGGAAATGCCAGTCAGCCTACAACGCATGTCTTTGAACTGAGGGAGGAAACCAGAGTACACGGAGGAAAACCCCTCAACGCGAGGGCAGGGCATGTAAACCCTGCGCGCACAGGGCGGAGGTGGGATTCGAAACCCCGACCCCGGAGGCGCGAGGCAAAAGTGCTAAACACTAATCCACCATACAACCCTGAATGAAAATAATGTGGGAAATTAAAAAAAAATAAATCAATCAAACCAGTTTGGAACAGGTAATCAGTAATTTGTACAGAACTTAATGTGGAGGCTGCAGAAGAGAGACAAAATATAAATGTAATTGGCCATGGCCATGAAGATGGAATATATTGAAATATTGTCAATACATTTCTGAATAAATCTAAAGTATGTATAAAATATGTAGTGGAAACTCAGCGTTAGACAGACTCCGACTATAGACTCAGAAGCAATTCGGTTGCACAGGTCATGTACTTCTGTCTAAAGCGTCCTGTTTCCCTTGAGGCTTTACGTATTATGCTTAAATTTCACTCCATCTGTCATTATTACTGAAGTACACTGTAGTTAATTCTGCAGTACGTGTGATCCAGGTATATACGACACATCATACGTTTTATACACTTATAGTTATATTTATATTTACGGAACATTCACAAAATAAGCTAGTTCCTGTAGTCGCTTGTGTTATAGTCGCTATAAACAATCGGCCTCTCGCTAGCCTCCATTTTTTCTTCTGTCTTGAAATCAAGAAGACAAAAAAAAGCTTGTATGTTACCAAGAAACCAGAAAGCACAAGATTAAATCAACCTCTCCTTACAGAAAGCTTTACTGTAGCAACAATTACACGCTTTTCTTTGTGTATAATTATAAACCTGTTTATTAGTCTTAGATTATGTGGCGTGTTGGTCATAGTTCCTGTGAATGAGCTGTTACTATAGAAACAATAGCAATAGAACAAGCACAATAATATAAACTTTCTGAAATAATATGAACCTGTAAATATGCTTCAACTACGTCACCCAGATAGTCAGCAACACACTGATTGTCTCTAGACACACTTTTATCTTTTGTCTGATAACATGTGAAAGTTTGGTGATTTAAAAATGACATTATCTTGGAAAGGCAGAACAACTTCGGCTATAAACGACGCTGATATTCACTGGAATGTTTCCTAAATGTGAGTTATGAAAACAGATTGTTTCAGCATGGTTGAGGTTGAAGCTTTTTTTTGTGTTGTATAGGTTACAGCACGAGGAAACTGCCGTTGCCTTAAGGAGGCTTAAAGACAATGTGGTATTGTGTGTAACCAGAATATCATTATACCATTCAGAGATCCCTGCTGTGTTTACAGTGTGGCCTGTGATGGTGCCTTATCAGGAGAGGAAACAACTGAGAATATGGCTTCTCTCACAACACAAACAGTTTCTATACAAGCTTCGCTAATCTCTTGCATTGTGGTTTTAAACCCCATCCTGAGGCCATCCTGATCCTCTTCTTGGGCAGAAACAATAGCCGGTGGTTGGAATAATTTCCAGACTCTAACCGCGACGTCCACGTTTGTGGAATTATGAAAACAGTAGGACAGTTTTTGTGCAAAACTTCTGCATATAATATGCCAGAGTACAATCACAATACACAAAGATACTGCAAGAGGAACTATATCAGTTACAGAAAGAGCAGAAACATTGTGCTTAAGAAGAATGAAATATTCCTCTAGCATTGTGTATAAACATTATCATTAACACTTTGATTACAGAATTATGAACTGGTAAAATATGGGAATTTATTTCACTCCTTACCTTTACAGTGCTCTAAATGTAAGGAATAAGTGAATGTTTTGTTGACACCATAAAAAAGGAAACTAAATCTTATATAGTTGCCTTTTATAGAGCTTTTTAGGTGTCTAAAAGCAACTGGGTTATAAATTACTCCCGCTGTATTGGACGTAAAGCTGAAAGTCTCACCTATCCCCCCCCCCCGTGAGGACAGAGAATGGGCAAACTGCCAACGTGGCGCTAAATATAACCTGCAATTAACCATATCAGGAGGAAGTGAATGGCTATGTGTTTTACAACACCTACCGTAAATCACCTTTCAAAGTGACTAGAGAATTTGGTTTAAACAGTTTGACTGTCCCTCAATGAATCACACTACTGGCAAGAACACATACACTAGCAGTGGTTACGACGGGTGGCCCCCTTCCACCGATTACGCATGATCCTAGAAAAAAACCCAAAAAAAACATTGTATACTTATTTTCCTGGCCAGTCTGAATTAACATAAAAGTGCTAGGAATAAAATCACATAAATCATAGCCACACTCTATGCCAGAACATTCAGCCTGTAGGACATCTGAGAAAATTACTAACACAAAAATACTATCAGTATCTGTGAAGACTGAATATGTATGTGTGTGCGTGTATATATATATATATATATATATATATATATATATATATATATATATATATATATATATATATATATATATATATATATATATATATATATATATATATGTTGCATATATACACTGCCCGGCCAAAAAAAAGTTGCTGTTTAGATTTTAATAGGCAAATACATGAGTGTATGACTTTCACTGAGGTTAAGGTCAGGACTCAGAGGTGCCAATTCATGTGTGAAAATGATTCTTCATGCTCTCTGAGCCATTCTTTCACTATTTTAACCCCGATGAATCTTGGCAGTGTCATCCTGGAATATGGCCATGATACGTCTTTCTACATGGTTATTAAAGAACTAAAAAGCTACACACTTCATCTTTTAAGATTAAAAGAACTGTTGCCAAACATATAACATTATCATCACTCTAATAATGATCCATTCATACACTCTTATGCATTTGCCTATTAAAATCTAAACAGCGCCTTTTTTTTTGGCCGGGCAGTGTGTATGTGTATATATATATATATATATATATATATATATATATATATATATATATACACACACACACACACACACACACACACACACACACACACACACACACATATATATATATATGTATATGTGTGTGTGTGTAGCCTGTTCCACAAAAAAACTGGATTGGTGTTCAAAATGAAATATGTTCAAAATATTTTTAAGACGTTTCAGGTAGCACACTTCTTCGTGTGTGAGAGGAAGCTTTGCACGTCCAGCTAGCAAAGAGGTTATGGAGAAGTCGTTCAAAACAGCACACAATCCTGTGGAACACAGCACAGATTATCCATAGCTGTAAGCACAGCTGATAAGATACAGCGAATCAAAGTGCTATTAATGCTTAAAACATATGAAGGCTAGCTGAATAAATAGCTACAGCTGAGCCAGCTTCAGACGACAGAGCGGTATATTGGAGCACAGGGTGGGACTGGGTGAGATTAGATTCTGAGAGGCTGTGACTCAGTGATTCAGATGAGGTTGGTGCTTTCTTGGCACTTGACTTGTGCCATGTCTGCCAGTCAGAAGCACTTTATATTAATAAGGGTACTAGTGTGTGTGTGTGTGTGTGTGTGTACGTATAATTGGTCACTCGTAGCTGCCTGGTGGACAAGTAGGCTCAACAAGCAGGAAAAAGAAAGCTACTTCCTGTTGATTTCTGCATCACAAAACTTTTCATCTGGTGTGCATGTTCAAACGCAATGCGCTTTACAGCGGTGTGATGCACTTTCAATCGGTAACTAGAGCACAAGTTACTTGTTCTTATTCCCACTGCCTTCTGCACTACATACATCCGCCGAGGCGAAATCTGGATAAATGGTGAACAGTTTTACTAGGCGGATTAATTAGCATGCATGGATGGCATCTTTTCAGAACGAGAAACATGACGAAACTGAGCAAAATAAAGTCACTACACTGTCACCTCGCTGAAAATTGAGAAGCTAGCCAGACTTGAATTTGCAAACATGCTACGTTAGAAACGCTGTTATAAAACGATAATGATCGTAAATTCGTTAATTTGCATTAGTGTCTATTAATAGACTTAACTAGCTCACCATATTTTATTCCATTACATTACATTAGCTACCATTATTTAGCCTATTCAACCAAAACATGGGACTGAGCAGCACGCTGGAGCTTCTTCAGGTAGTCTAGCTAATAAATTTATGATTTGTCCACTTGATACATGTATACATATATATTTTTTATTTGCTGCATAGGTTATGAACATTCTAAAAATAAATATAAATGAAAATAAATGAAAATTGAAACAGCACATACAAAAAACTATGCTTGTTCTATATTAAAACTTAATTGTGATATTGCACTGCCAGGATATTCCGTGACTCCAGGTATAGTACATCACCAGACCTGCCAGCCTTTTGCAGATTTTGTGTAGGAGCTCCGCAATTTAACATCAGTGTACATTACTACAAGTTATCACTCAAAAATCTGCCAAAAGAGCAGTCTTTTACTCCCCGATAAAAAGGCAGATGAACCCCTTCCTTATGTCTCACACGCTCTCTCGTTTTCTGTCAAAGTTAAATTATAAACGTTTATTAATATGAAATAAAATTTATCAATGTATGTTTGACTAATATTAGATGACTACGCCATAGAAAAATGGCCTAAAATGCTCAAACATGGCACTTTCACTTTCAAAGGCAAAAAAACATTCTGATTATTGTTTATTGTGCATTACTGAGGAATCACCTAAAAATCCACCATCCAGCTTTTCGCAACTGCAGCTGCTGGCAAACATTTCCCACTACACAGCTGGGAATATCATTACTTCTCCTACTGGTCTTAAGCCTGAGACGGAGGAAATGCTTGTTTTCTGGCTTTGGTTCTGCATAATTCAATCTATTTTTTTTCAATCTAATTTACTGCGATTTTTTCCCATGGAAAATCGTGAGGTGCCAAATATCAATATTGAACAAACCTATAAAGGACATTTAACTCTGAATAGGCCTTACGTAATGCATGAAATGTGAAAGAAATCTACAAAGAGCAATGCAATATGCAGGTTTTCACTTTATATGTAATGGGCTAGCGAGTCAACAATACAAACTAATGGCCTCAGAAATGCTCACAAAATCCCGTTAGTATCTTTCCCAGTATTAATATGCACGGTCTGTGTGGAGGCACAAAGCTGCAAATGATGGCAAAGGGTGTCGTTCGTAAACCACCAGAACATGGATTAGCCTAGTCTCTAAGGGAGAAATGATATAACATTATCTTCAAGGAGGCGAATCAGCTTCTTTGGCACAGAAATACATTTACATATTATAATATTTTTATCCTAAATAACAGCCCACCAGCTACAGAATTTATTACTAGCTATCTTCGGAATTACACAGGGACTGTTTTGAAAATATGATTGGTAGAATGTTTGTTAGAAGGAATGTTTGTGTGAATAAAATAATAGGTGATCCAAGAATTACACCTAGCTCCTCACTCACTGCGTCTCCATTCTGCCATTTCAAACTAGAAAAAAAAAAAAACAACAACAACAACAACAAAAACCATTAACAACTATTTACCAGCATAATCTTATGGCCAAAAACTAAAGAAGCAAATAAACTGCGAACGCTAAGTATTCACTGCTGAGCATGACATCAATATTCCTCCAACCCAAAGATAACATCTCTGCAATCTTGATAACTTAACTCTAGCGTGATTCCTGAAGTCATAACACCTTTCAAACATAGTTTCCCTGAAATGAAGGCTTCTGGGGAACAAGACTGTGACGTGATCCAAAGCCAGTCCATGACAACAGTTAAAAACAGGATGCAGCAGCTCTGCTTCTTGTAGCTCTGCTGCCTGCCAGAAGGATCCCTTAGAGGAAATTCTACCATTACGACGTCTGTATGATAAAGCTCTTTGAGAATGAAAAAACGATGCCGTGCAAATCTTCTGAGGCGTTTTTAAAAAAAAAAAAAAAAAAAAGAACTGAGATGGTGTGAGGGTCCAGTTTGAGATAGCAAAGGTCACCATTTAAACTGGATATAAACGATTAAACAAACCATGTGCTACCTTGCCTGTGTGCAGGCGTTGCTTTAGTAGTTATAAACCTGGGGTTCAACTTCATTTTGAAAACAGGATTCTGTTAATAAAACAATCAGGACAAAATAAGTTGAGCTACTGTTACCACTCTGAAGCTGACTGTTGAACTTGTATTTATTTTGCTTATTTATGTACTTATTTATGTGCACTTTTTATTAACTTATTTATTTACTGTCTGCTGCTGTGACAAAACGAATTTCCCTTAATAAAGTGATATTCTATTCTAAGTGTTTTATTCCTTTTATACCAAAGAAATTGCAACAATTCAAATATTTAATTTTCAATTTTGCGAAACAAGTTAGTTCCTGTTATCACTTACGATGTAAGTAGCTAATCCCTCACCAGCCTCTCTCTCTCAGCTAAAAACACAAAAAACTGCAGCTTGTTACCAAGAAACCACAGCCTCTGGCCTCCTGAAGACTTTCCCGCGCTGGAAAACTTAAAGCAGGGGTCAAAATCCCCTGAATTCTTACCCACTTGCTAACATCCGGTTTGCTTCCTGTTTACAGACTTTGTAAGCACAAGCTTCTAGTTGTTACTTTGCGAAGTCTTGCCAACATATTCCATCTGGGTTCAATATGTCTGTGTATCAAACAACACATTTAGCACTCTGCAGAATAAAGGAGGCTATTTGTTATTTAAAAAAAAAAAAAACATATATTAGGTGAGGTCTAACAAATATTTAAACTTAACCAAGCCCATACTCCTTTTTCTGAAAAAGTAACCTCCTGTTTATTTCAAATTAGCAGTGTCTACGGTACTAGCTTATTAGCTTGTGAAACACAGGAACAGTAAGCAGGAGCTGGAAGAGTCCACTAAAATCTTTATGGTTTGGTGTACCAGAGCACTTTGGCTTCTCGGTAAGTTTCAACACTGAGAGTCAATGAGTGGTGGAGCGAAATATTGTGCCAACTAAGAGCAACATACACTAGCTTATTTTTGCTGTACAGAAAATGCATTTAATCGAGACATGACTGTATCATATTGAATTGGATTTCGAATTTTGCCTACTGTTACACTCGTAATAATTCAGTGTAACTGCTTTTTAAAACACTTGCCATGAAGCCTGTCATTTCAGCACTGGTGAACATTTGTTTGCCATGTGTGAAGCACCATAAAACGTTAATTTGGGCTTTCACACAAACAGGTGGTGCAGAAGGATCATCTAGGGAATCATAGATTGATGATGTCAAACGAAACAAGAATAAAACTGCTTCCCACATAGAGCAGGAGCATTCCCAGCATACCAGTCTACTCTAAGCAAAGTCTCGGGAGTTGTAACTATTTGGGAAACATTACAAGCAACATGCATTACAAGTTCCATTCGCATGCAAATGCTGGAGCGGGGAATAGCTTGAGGGAATGATGCAGCGCATGTCCTGATGTGAATCATTCACAACAAAACGATTTAATATGTTCAAGGTGTTCACGGCGTCCAAAGACATGTCTCTGGTGAAGTGCGTTTGGATGACACAACCTTCATTTGCACATCCTTTACGAGATCCCAGACTGCGTTTGGATTTATGGTCAATTCTATAAAAACACTGTATAAAAAGTGTCGCATATATTTTACATATTTTACTCAGGCACACAAGAAGAGAGAGGCCGGGAGCGCTTCTTTCAATAACCATCGCCCCTCTGACTATCCCCCCGTGCAAATTAGCAAAGCTTTAGGGATTTTTCTGGCTTGGCATTCCACAATGCTGTGGAGGATGAGCTCCTGACAAAGCCTGACTGCAGCAGATTGCACACAATGCTGCTTCTCTTTGTCTCTGACTCACTCTGACTGGACCGTCTGTTTCAGAAAGACGACCCAGTTCAGAATGGGATAAATAAAAGGTGGTGAAACAAGAAATGCCGTCGGCGCCTGACCATAATTTTGGCTAAATGAAGTGGTCTGACTTTTAAAGCCTGCGCTTTAAAGGGTCATAAACGTGGCCGCAAATCAAGTCATTACTCTGTGCTGGCTCTTTTTCACTCACGCCACTGGTTTGTTATGCACCGCGTCTCCGGGAACCTCCAGCATTATCCAACTCAACACTCATACAACATACTGTCCGTATCAACACGTGCCTGAACTAACCAAAATGGCTGAACACTTCTTTTCAGTCACAGCAGCTGACATTAGCACGAACCAATTTTATTTTTCACTGCATTTCTCATCTATAATTCACTACAAAGATTAAACAGGCGTGGACAAATCATAAGTTCATTAGTTCACCTACTGAGAAAGCGAAGGCTCCAGTGTGCTTTCCCAGTTCCCAGTTCCGCCCGGAATGTGTCTTCCAACTACATAAAAACTAACAGAACTCAAAAGTAAGCTAATTATGTACAATAATACAGACTACAGAAAATAAGCTAATACTGGAGTCAGGTGACTTTTATTTATCCTCTTCTGATAATGTCTCTGATGTTTGTATAGGTAGAAACTCTCTGGCTAACGTTCGGCTATGAGCTGTGGTGTTCTCTTGTGGCATGTAAAAAGATTATTTGAGTCTGACTAGCGTCTCCGTTTTCACTCAAAGTGTTTCAGTGCGAGGTGACTGGGTGTTGTGCTAGCGTTAGTGTTATATAATGGGTTTTTAGGCTGCACTGTGCTGTATTGCACTTTGTCACTCTTTCCACATCCCTACATATTTCTGATTCTGGAAAGGTTGTCTAGCATCCGCTCAAGCTAATTAATATGGCTAGTAAAAATAGTTTCAACCAACAGCCAGACCGATTCGTCAGATCAGAGGAGGCGGGTTTTGGAAAAGAGTGGAGAGACATGTCAAATGAAAAGTTTTCTTTGGGAAAGTAAACAGGGGATACTTTTCTTGAGCTGGTGGACGAATAAAATAATGCTGCACTCGGCTAGAGGCTGTAACTCATAATTCCCAACTTCCAACCGGCAAAAAACAAAGAAAACTGGGAAGTCCTACCCGGAAACTTGGGATGGCCTCTTTAACTCAGAGTTCCTCCGAGTTCAGCAAGTGACGTCGAATCAACATGGCTGCGCACAAGTTAAATAGTAAACAAAGTAGCACTTCTTATCTTTATAGGGGTTTTATTGTATAGACAGTATTTGCTGTAGACCAATCAACATACAGACATAATCACTTGTCAAATGTACAACATCAGTCTACAAGGAGCAAAATACATTACTCATCAGTCAGCTCTGACTTCACACTTTCAAGGTAAGGCGAATGCAGGATAAATATCGCAGTTTACTGAACTTTACAGTCCAGCAGGCGACTGTGAATGAAAAACTGATTATGTAATCTGCTTGTCGCAGACATGCTGATCTGTCTACCGATCTGTCCACCTCTGTGAAACAACACCTCAGTAAAGTGCAAAAGGTGAAGTATGACCCAAAGACAGACATGTTTTGCAGATGTGGTGAAGTTTGTGACCCAAAGACACTCAGGTTTTCAGATTCTACTCTATTGCTGATCTCTGGTCTTATGGTATTCGGAACACGTCAGTAAGGAGGGTGCAAATCGTAACAAACAAAGCCTGCAGTTCTTCAGAAGTGACCATGCTAAGACACAGGGCTGTGCGATATGGCAATACACATCGGGGGATGACAGAGAAATGTCTATTGAGAGATATTTTCCCATATCGTCTATATCGCTAACATCGCAAAAGCCATGTTTTTAGCAGCTGATTTACGCCACTAAGGTCAAAGCTGGGAGCTACTAGCAGTGTGCTTCAACAAAAACACAAACAGGCACAGAGGAGCTTGATACAGAGCGAAACTCCCCGCAACACTCTCACACGCAACAGGTATCAGCCCAACTGAAAGATGAGGAAACTGTGCTTAAAAAGGGAGATAATTCTGTCAACTGGATTCCTGAAACTTGAAGTTGTACATTGTGTTCTAATGATTATTTTTTACATTTTGTATTCATATTGTCCCCATTTTGACAGTGTTACGTTTTTCTAGTCCTCGTTTGTAAGAGTTCTGTTCAGTGTCACTTCCAGACAAAAGAAAGAAAAGTAAAAGTGCCTTTCACTAGTGTTCAGTTCACAGAATTATCAAAAAGCAGTCGTGAATGCATGCAGTTATTGTGTATCGATAGTTTTTTTCATCAGTTTTAGAGAAAACGTAATGTATATGGTTTCAAGATATGAAATGATCCATATCGTAATATAAGAGTTTGTCCATAGCACACGGCCCTACGAAAACATTTACACTATGACTACAATGCTATGACATCACGCATATGGTTGCAATCACAGCCACACTCTATTACACAATGAAATTACTGATATAATACGAAAAAAATGTTAGACGTCCTAGCAATGATCTGTGATTTGGCCAAAAACAACAGGCCTGAGAAAGCAGAGGCAGGCTGAGAATCCTTCATCACGCTGTCCGACCAGAACCTGTAAAGTGAAACCAATCATTTGTCTGTCTAAGAAAGTGGCAGGAGATGAGTGTTACTCAGCGTCATTACAGAGAGGAACAGCCAGAGCAGCACCTCTAGAGTCCGCGGCTGAAAAAATGAATAAGCTCGACAAGGGAAAAATCCTCCATAATCACCTGATACAACCTCACATCATGTTCTGCTGAGCGGTGAGGCTTCTTAAACAAGCTGGAAGACAGGAAGTAGCAGTCACGTGTAGGCTAAACACAGGTTTTCTGCGTTTTGCAAACAACAGTGCACCAATACACCATACAACCTGCGTGAAAAGCTACTCCACTCTGCCGCTCCTACACCTGTCTAGCATTAGACTCCTGGCAAAAAAAATAAATAAATAAATAAATTAAAAAAAAAAGGGGCCAAGACCCAAAGCGGTCTTCACACCAAATCAGTCAGGAAATTAGCAAGAATTAAACAAACAGATAAAGGAACTCAGTATGGGATCACTTTTCCCTTTGATTTCTTTAAATGTTGAAGCCTTGTGGCCCTTGATGGGCTGTACCAGATAACCAAATAATGACTAAACTTAAAAAAAAAAAAAAAAAAAAAAAAAAAAAAAAAAAAAAAAAAAAAAAAAAAAAAAAAAAAAAAAAAAAAAAAAAAAAAAAAAAAAAAAAAAAAAAAGAAGATATTTTTGTAAAATTTCATACACCCAGACATGTGTTAGTTTGAATTTTACATCAAACATTTTAATCATTATCATGATTTTACCTTTGCGTACAAGAAGACTATATAAGCGAATTTCCCTGTTTCTAGCTTTTCCCCCAAACACAAACAGTTCACGTTTGCAAAAGTAAACGAGCAAATGGTGGCAAAGGAGCTCTCAGGAGTGCATGTGTTTCGTGCTGAAGACCTCGCCATGTCGGAGAAGTTATAGCTTTACCTCTGAGTGTTACAAAGCGCGGACACTGGAGACTCCTTCCAAAAATGGTAAATAAAAACATCTCCTCACAGAAAAACCACACCATATCAACAATATGGTAGCAATATGAGAGTCAGGAGTGAGGACTCAGGATACTCGTCGATAACAGCAAAAAAAAAAAAAAAAAGTGGATTGGATATCAGAGAAGAAAAAAAGAACAAATTCTGTAACAAATGGAAACATTGGAACTGGATTTGGAAAAGATTTGTTTGGAAGTGGAAATATTTACGCATAAAGAGACGCGATTGTATATTTTGTTAAGATTGATTTTATAACATTTAGACTTTACTCTTCATTATATTTTAGATGTAAGTGGTAGTGTTTAACTGAATAAAAAGCTGCGTGTCATGTTTTTAGCTATGTATTTTTTCCTTGCATTTTTTCTTTTAGAGTGAAGTGCTTCCCAAAAATATCAAAAATACTGAGTTTTTAAGGTTAGTGGTTCGTTTTTAAAGAAAAAAAAAAAAATATCCGGTGGGTATCAATATCGGCTGATACGCAAGGTTTTGGTATCGGTAACGTTATCGGAAAAGAAAAAGTACTTTTGACCCATCTCTAACATTTACACAAACGGATTAAAAAATGTATGTAAAGCATCCACCGTACAGGTGCTTGTGTGTGTTGTTACAATAAAAAAATGATAATATATTAGAACTAGAGCATTAATATAAACCTGATTATGATTTGCTTTACAGATGGCATTACTGTCAGAGCTGGTGTTAGGCGGAGCTGGTGACCAATCCGAATGGAGAATTCGACAGCACTCTGGAATTTCACATCGCAATAACATCATAAGATAACGCACCATCTAACTAGCTGAACTTCCATCACGGCTACAGGTTACATTCTTTCCTGATTTAAATCACTCTGCCCAAGGGAAGGGTTTCTTCAGCTGGTGTGTCTAATGTACGATTTACGGAAGAATAATTGGAAAGTGGAGTGGGAGGAGGTTGGGGGTAAGAGAAGCGGGCACATTCGAGTCCCGACGAGCACAAACACGGCACACAACAGGTGGTGTGTTACACCCTGCAGGCGTGTGAAATGTAGTATGTAACAACTGCTCCGACTTCATGGATCTCCAGAAGAGCACACTCTGTAATGCAGAAGTGCAGCGAGAGGGAAAGAACACTGAATCATAAAAGTGATCAAATGCATAAGGGTGTAATAAGCCAGGAGGCGCTGCTACAGGAGCTGGCTCGGATTCAGTCCTCGTGCGCTTGTAAGTGGCCCGAGTCTGAGAGCTGGTGGCCTCTCTGCAGATGTGCTATCCCCATTCAGGGCTCGCTGGCAGCTTTGTGCTCTGAATAGAAGCCTCTGTTTGTGCAGATGTATACGGGCACGGGAAACGCATTCATGCAGATATCACACGGGACTATTAGATCTGGCAAGGGGAACGTATCACACACTCAAGGTTCAGACTCGAGACCGGGAGGTCGTGCTCTCCCTCGGCTTTGCTGTTTATTTCATGCAGTCTCATCTAAACAGGCACTGATTTCTAATGCATGGAAAGATCCAACGCTGACTTCAACACCCTGACCTTCCTATGGCTAAATCGGGCGCGCAGCTCCATCGGCTTTCTTCTCTTTGGGGAGCAAACATTAAGCAAGACAATAGCGTGTCTGTTTCGTGTGCAGTTAAAAGTCTCACGGCTTGACTCACTAATTCCACATGCCTGCCAGACTAACACACAGCAGTGAACCGAGGACACCTAATTGAATCTGCTCTGTTCATATCAGCACCTACTTATCACATAAAAAAAAAAAAAGTTGTTTTCCCTGATATTGCAAATTTTAAATTGCCTAAAAAGAACATATCAGATTGTATGAGCCTTTGCCTGCTGAAGTGCCTGTGTGTGTGTGTGTGTGTGTGTGTGTGTCTGCAGTGTGCTAAGAGACAGAAAGCATGCCGAGTGACACTTTACACTCTGCATTACAGCGTACAGTGTGTGTGTGTGTGTGTGTGTGTGTGTCATGTGTTGGCACGTGCTATTACATTCCACAGTCCTTCCGGATGTTCAATTTCAAAACATTCTTCCAAGGCGCTGGAATACGGAAAGCGTAACTAGTTATCTAACACTTTAACATCAGCTAGCTAACACGTTACCAAGCCGGCAACATCTGTGCTTTTCTGACTCGGCAGGGGAGTTTATACGAACATCATCCCTTCACTTAAAAACTAATCCCACACATGTAGCTGTTGCAAAATGGGAAGCCGGCGACACGGCATCGTTTTGGATGACTGGTAGTGGATGTTATTTTGCAGTCAGTCGTGTGTAATGTGTTTAAACTCCCCAAAAAGTAGGTCAATGTTGAGGAAAGTTGTAAATTTGGCATGAGTGTGGAAATTGAATAAATCACCACCAAACCAGGCACGGCCTTACAACTCCGACGAGTGTAAGTCACACATTATATGCAAGTATGACAAAAATCTGTGAATTTTTCCCAGATGCACAGATTGCAAGCTGACCTATGTGTGTTATCTTTCCATTTATAAAACTACCTGTGTTCAGCTTTCTTTGGATTCATGTTATTATCATTATTGCTATATTTTCCATTTGCATGACACGCTGAACTTTTTTTTTTGTCTTACTAACTTCAGAAGAGAGAAAACAGCAAGGCTGGTGAGAAAACCACTTTTTTATAGCTATTCCAATGTATGTGTAACAGGAAATCAATTGTTTTTGCAGACAATCTACAACATTAACTACAGATAAACAGAGAAAACGTATGATATGTCGTCTAATTTAAAAAAAATTAATGTAATCATTGGCAATTTGCTGTGCTATAAGAGGAATAAAGCACTTCAGGATGTGACGCTATAGGAAAATAATCACCTTTGTGATGGTAGCGGTAACTACGCTCCGTTTCGAGCCTCCCCATTGTTGATTATTTTCCTACAACAGCATGCCCAGTTGTGTTTTATTAATTACTTACTTGTCCGGCAAGAGACGTCTGGAGTTAATCGGACTTTATCATTTCGTCAGATGGTCTTGTTATTTAATTATGCTATGTCATACTGCTTAGACGATTACATTAGTAGGTCAGCTAGCTAACTAACTGCTTCATGTTGGTTTTTCTTGGGATTGAAGTATTGCTAGAGGATTTCAGTGCAGTCCGAGCAAAGCCACCATTCTCCCAAACGACCGCCAACCCACAACCCACTGAGAGGAAACCTCGGTGTCACAAAACAGAAGCTGAACCCATTCCCAGGCACAGTCTAACACAAATCGTGGAAAGAAACTGTAATGTTCTGAATCTTTTCATACAATCGTGTCGTACGGTTCACGGCATCCTCTTGACATCTAAAAGACTAGCAATTAATAACGCAAACATGCTGAGCTGAAGTCGCTGGAGGAGACTATGACCCCTAAGGTCACGCTCCCATTTCGACCAGGGTTTAGGTTACTAATTGCTGTTGTTTTGTTTTCTAAGCGGTTGGTTGAGGCTGAAAGTTGAGGCAGCAGCTGTGTAGTAGGCTAAACTTTTTTTTTTTTTGAAGCAAATTACTTGTGCAGTTTTAGTCTCTTAGTATGTGCAAATATTGCCTAGATATTTCACTGGTTTTGGAAACAGGAGCACTCAGGAATACGAGCAGAAACAAGAAACACTGACGATAGACTATTACGACGGATAAGGGACATACAGTACCATGGCCACTTTTTTAATGATGTGGATCAGACAGAGCCAGGGGTGTGTGTGTGATTTCATTACAGCGATGAAAATCATAATCTGACATTAACAGAGTTATGTGTATAAATTGTGGAAAATGGAAATCTAATGATTCTTTTAATACAAATGGGTTCTATGGCTGGAAAGCTTAGGGACAAAATGCCTCCAATAAATGAACTGCCAAATATTTGATTAGTTGGCTTATATTTGTGGAATAACATTTTTACTAAACATTATTTTTGTTTTTTGTTTGTTTGTTTGTTTACAGTGAAGGGGTCCCTGGCTACATAAAGTTTGAAAACCCTTAAAACAGACAACACGAAATGTATTTCTTATAAAAGATGCATAGTTTTGACACCTAACAAACCTTCAAAAATGTAAATATTTTTCAGTGTGAGGAGAAACGTGCTAATTTGATAACGTTGGATAGGATATACACACATAATGTTACCTCACTTTCAGAGCCTCAGGTGCTAAAGCTAACTTCTGACTGAAATCTGGATAGTTGGTGCTAATAACTTTAGCACACAGAAAAGGGAGGCTGCCCTCAGACAGAAACTATTCAACCTCCTTTAGAGACTTTCTGAAGTTTTAATAAGGCTGTAATACACCAGAAATAAACAACAAACAAACAAACAAGAGGAAACTTTTAAGGCTTCAGTGTTTTTGAGAAGAGCTCGAGTACTCACAGGATAGTAGTCTGAGGCGAGACGCTGGGCACCGTTTCCAGGTTTAAGTGCATACATCTGACTGTGGTGCGGAAACACAGACAGCGGCTCGGACACGACAGAACCGGAACCGGAGCCGGTGCCAGAACTAACACACCGAGCACACTGATAACCCAAGGCAAGGCTCGGTCCGTCCACAGCGCCATGGCCAACTGCTAAACCTCCGGAGCATGAACACACACGGCCCGGTCAGCCTGCTCCTGCCCACTAAACCCTGCAGCGGTTCAGCTGGAAATGCACATACACACTCTCTCTCTCCCTCTCTCTCTCCCTCTCTTTCTCTCCCTCTCTCTCTCTCACTGACTCTCTCTCACACACACACCGCGCTCCTGCACTGAGAAAGTAGGGCAGTGTTACACACCAGACAGGCAGACTGAGCAACCAATCAGCGCTCTCTCTCGCATGCGCTACTGTTGATTGGCTGATTCCAGTTATAAATCCCACCCACTTAACCAGAAATAACAACCCGTACCTTAATATATTAAATATTATTTTTATTTTGTTTATTCCCTCTTACTTACTGAGATATAATTGGGTTAAAAACATCTCGATCTGTCAGCAGGGGTTTGCACTTAAAGGTAGAAAATCCTAACTCTAAGATATATAATAATAATAATAATAATAATAATAATAATAATAATAATAATAACAATAATTAGTTTTTATTTTTATATATTTGTATATTTTTATTTATATTATTTTTTTTATAATATCATTTATCAGCCATGTGTAGTAAACTGTATATGAATCTGAAGAGGAATCCAGGGAGTAGCTGCAGTGTATTTAATTAATTATTGTAGAAATAAAAGTTATAATAAAAGCAATAAAAGCAAAGAGCTTAAAGTGTCCAGAGAAACAGGGGGGAAAAAATCCTTCAACAGCTGTGCAAGCAAAGCGCTTCTGAGGCTGTAGGAGGTGAAAACATTGGCTGGTTCACCTGTATGTAATTTATTATTATTATTATTATTGATGTTGGTGTTGTTGTTGTTGTTGTTGTTGTTATATTACAGTTGTTCACTTGCCTCCTTAGAGGGAAAAGTCACTACAAATGAGTACTTCCTATGACTTCCTGTGACTGTTCCTATGATGAAACATGTATATCTTAAAAGGCCTATTTAGTGGGTAGTGTTTTGCCCTCATAGCTCTAGGATCCTGAGTTCAGGTTACTGTATGTGTGTTTCACATGCTCTCCCCATGTCCATGCGGGTTTCCTCCGGGTTCTCTGGTTTCCTCCCACCTCCCAAACACATGCCGATAGGTGGATTGGCTACACTAAAGTGTGAATGAGTATGTGAATGATGCACTGGCGTTATCATCAAGATGCATTCCTTGAATATTTTCGGAGCGATACGAGTTTATTTAATGATTCAAGATTAATGCTTTCTGCTTTTTATACCACACTGTGATGAAGGATACCATGTGACCATGACCAGGCCATAACCAGACCATGTGGGTCACTATGGAATGGCAGTAGGCTAATTGCGTAACTCATTGCATTTATCAGTGAAAAGATGAGAGGAGTGAGGTTGATCTCTCAGACTCTCAGTAGTAGAAAAAGGAATTTGTGCTGGCTTGTGTGATTCTCAATTTATTTGCTTTTGAAATTTGTATTCAGAAATTAAGCTTCCAGTTTGACATCTTTTCAGCAATCAGAATCTTTTACCTGAGGAAGCAGGGGTAAAATCTGAGGTTCTGCTGCCCTCTGGTGGATGAAAACAAAAATCTATCATAAATGCAATAGCCATGTAAAATTTCTGATTTGAGGTTTTTTTTTCCATCAGTTTACACACAGCCAGAATTCACTAGAGCTGTGTTTTAAAAAAAGAAAAGGTTTCTACAACTGTGGTTAAAATGTTCAGCATGTGTATACAGTCCATTTACTGTTGTATTATCTCAGATGTTTGAATGATATCGGTTATACAATACTGTGGCAACACAATTTTTCTTTATTCAGTAAGATGTGTCAACATCCAGCATGACAAAAGTTGTACAAATTCCACAATTTAAAAATGAAATAAAACAAACAAACAAACAAACAAAAAAATCACAGCAACTTGTGATCTTACACATTTATAGCAAAATTAAGACGTCAACAAATTCATGCTGTGTTGTACAAAAATAAATCAAACTTCAGTTCCACAGAGAGCACAATAGTTTATACAAAATCCTGTCTTCATCGATGAGTACTCAAATCAACCTTGAAATCAAAGGAATTTAAAATAAATAAACTCTGATGAATTCACAATAATTCATATGAAAGTTCAGCATTCTAATATGTGACACCTTTTTTGTTTTTCCCAAGGTAAATAGTCACAGATATATATTTTTTTTAAATTATTCGATATCAATGTAGCAACAGTAGATGAGCAGCGTGGTTGTGCTTTAAATCCTTTTTCCATTGTACTGATAACAATAATTTATTCAAAAAACCGATACTAGCTATTATTCTATTGAAAGCATTACTATATTGTCAAAAAGCTGCAGACACAATGCTGTGATGAAAGGCGTATGCGGTTATGGAGGATGGCGTCCTAAAAGAGGACAGAGCTGTACAACAGTGGAGATCAGGTGAAAGACAAGCACCTTCTCATTCGCTCCCCAAAAGGCAAAGTATTAACATGGCTGCTACTTAACAAAATGTGAGAGAAACTAGACATACAGTAGGATTACAACATCCTGCAATTCTACTTCTGACTCCATCTTCCTGCCCTTTTATACTGGGAATTCCCTCCTCGTATTATTATTATTATTATTGTTTTTCTTTTCTTTTACATTTTTCTTGTTAAATGATTTTGTACAGTGATAGACATAAAGTGCAGCTGGGGATTTGTAATGATTATAGATAATACAAAAAAAAAAAAAAAAAAAAAAAAAAAAAAAAAAAAAAAAAAAAAAAAAAAAAAAAAAAAAAGAAATACCAAAAAGTCATACTATTACTGGTAAGGATATTGTCCTCATTTTTATTCAGATTCCCTGCAGTCTCCTTCTGATACAATTGAACATCCTTGACATAATGCGTTCCAATTGTGTGCCGAAGAGACACCTGGAGATTGCACACCACCAGTATTTAGTAATTATATATCTTTAGGACAAGTGCAAATAGTCTACTGGCACATAAGTGGGGACAATGACCCTGTTAGTCCCGCTTTCATAAATTATATTTATATATATTTATTCTACAAAACCCTTCTTTTTCCATTTCCCAAGTACTGCTTTAGTTTATGTAAAACCATCAGAACATGGAAACAAAGGTGTCCCCGTGCAAAGTCAAAAATAAAGGAAATGGAGCTCACAAATCACTGCTTGCCTCTAAATTTAATGTCCAAGTATACTATACCCCTGTTGAAAAATTTTGTATTACAAGATTTATATAAAAAAATCAATCATTTACATACAGTAAAAAGTTTCATTTGTTTCCCCACTAATGTCTACAAACAGGAAATTGCATATAGCCCAACTGTTTTTTTTTTTTCCCCCCACAGATTGCTGCTCATCGCCATAAATGTTGTCAAGACGTATATTGCTGATATGATGTGAGACTCGTGCTACTGATATACGGATCAGGCTAAATGAACACTGACGCTGGGGCGAACCTCTGCTGCCATTACACTAATGCAGATTTAATGACAAAAGCTCTTTACCAACACAAAATCAGATAATGTTCATTGCTAAGTTCTGGGACTTCCACCATTAGGTTTCCGTGTCATGATGTTTACAATAGAACTGCGACATTCATACATCACATTGATTTCCTTTCGCTGTTTGTTTTCATCAAGTATTCATCTACCCACCATGTACAGGTGCCAGTAATAAAACTCCTCAAGCATAGCTTAAAAATAAACCGCAGTCTGTCCTTTTTCACAATCTGCACACAAAATTCCCAAAAAGATCATTCACAGAGGAGAAAATGGTTTAAAAATTCGGTATACACTGAGTTCCCAGTTTATTAATTACTAGATCAATATACCTAATACACCTTTTTTTTTTAATTTTTTTTTTTAAATAAATAGGTACATTGTTCTACTGTATAATAAACCGGTATAAAAGAGATACACTCAGTGTATCCTTGCATGTCCATTATTTTGATGCAGTTGTTTAGCTTTCTCAAACTAAAATCCTTTTTTTAATCAGCAAGCATTAAAAAAGAATGTATATCCAATATTGTTTGCCTTACTGTTCAGAAATATACACTAAAATGTGCATACATGAGCAGCTAGAAATGTTACATCACACTATGTGAGCTCATATGAAAACGTACAAAATGTTTTCAAAAACTATTTTGCCATTAAATATTTTTCAAAGCAAGACCAAAAATAAAAAGAAATTAAAAATCATGAATCGTAAGCACACTTTTTTTTTTGTTTTTTTAAAAGAACGTATGTGAATATTTAACACTGTCTGCTAAATTACAGCAGCAAACCATGAGGCAATCTCAATCCCATTTCTCCTGTTTCATAATCGTCCCCTTCTTTCCCCTTGCTCTGAGGTTTGCTGAGTGGCTAGACTTGGATTCCTTGTACTGCTTGTTTTATATTCTCCAGTAGCGCTTTGTTCTCTGGACTCTGGTACTGCTCTTGATTTGTGTACATATCTGTCAGAGTCGTCACGTAGGCGTCGAAGTTCTGTTCGTTTATTGGATCCTGTGAAAACACAGAGGAACGATTATAATGGTGAAGAACAGACACAGACATGATGTACTGCAAACACATCTGAGAACATCACACAAACTGTCATCGGCTTTTAATGTGATCACATGAAGAGCGTCACTCGAAGGGAAAGAGGAATATGCGGAGTGTAAGACTGATAGAAGAGATAAAATGGTGGCCAGGATCCTTATTGGTCTATAGTGTTTATCTACAGTATGACCAGATGTCAGAAAGGAATGATGTAAAGATGGAGAACATGCACACAGATCAAAACTATAAGCAATATGGCTGCACCACAATATCATGGCAACACTACATCTATTTTGTCCTTTCTCTTCTAACATAATCATACAAAACCAAGAAACTGGATCTTTCTCAAGGCTAAACAGCGATAGGATAAAAAAGGATTTAAAAAAATTTTTTTTTTAGAGGATAGGATGGATATTTCCATCACTTAAATGGTATAAATCATCTCATTATAGTTTAAGAATATTTTGCACAGTAGCACTTTCAGTCTGATGTACACACTTTGCTTGTTTTCACTTGCTTTTTTATTGCATTGCAGTGGTTCTCAATTTTTTTGCAGCCAGGGACTGCTTTAACTGTAAAATGAGCATCTGGCTATTTATTGGAGCCACAGAGCTTTTTATTCTGGAACTTTCTGCTCAACACGTTAGGAATAAGTATACATTATATATATATATATATTGAATTATTGAGATTTGTATTAAACCCAAACTGGCTATTTGTGAGTTATGATTTCCACCACTGTAACTAATAATAAGAATAAAAATAAGAATAACAAAATCACAGACCGCATGGCTATGCCAGATCCCACATTGAGAACCACTGTTATATTGTTTTGGAGTATTGTATTGGTCCATTTTTCACTTGAAGAGACTAAAACAATGAAGACAGGGAGATCATTATGCAGGGTTGTAAATGTCGGCTGTTCTGGTTACGTGTTTAAGCTTCAAATGAATCAGTCAGTGAATGGAAGCATGAACAAAAAAACAAAAACTATGCAAAAGAGATAATGTACAATAAAGATGATTTATCATGATTATGGAGACCAATATCTTCCCTAAGCAATGGCATGAAATGATTTATGATTCTTCAAATAATTCATGATTCATCAAGTGATTCACAATTCATCAAGTGACTCATGAATCACTAAATGATTCATGAGTCATTAAATGACACATGAGTCATTAAATTAATCATGATTCATCAGATGACTCATGATTCATCAAATAATTTACTAATGATTAAATGACACATGATTCATCAAAGGATTCACGACTCATCAAATGATTCATCAATACACTGGGCACATACATACGCACAGATATAATGAGTTGCCCATCTGGTAACTAACAAACTAGCAAATCTGCATATATGAAGTAATAATTGGAACACCACAAGTACAAACACAGCTGAGAACTATGCTCATTTACTTCTTTTGCACTGGCTTGTGCAAATCACTGTACCAAATCATGCTCCATTTACCACAACAGTGTATATAAATTAAATTAGCTATACCACTATAAACAATATTTCTGTTAAAAAGCCATGCAAATAGTTTTGGAGAGATTAGAGAGTATGGAAAGGATGAAGGAAACAAAAGAGCAGGACAGGAGTAGACTGTGAAAATGATTTCCTTACTCGCTGATGCAACTGTAAACAGCTGTTATTTCTAATCGGAGGCTCTTTGTGTAGCGGTGGTTTCTAGAGAGGAAGGCAGAGATCTATTAGCCTACTGTATCCAGCATGCACATCTTCCATCTCTGTGGGCTTTTCCCATTTCTGCATATCAGAGCTGATCCAGGAATCAGGCTGACAAACCCAGACCTCATCACAATTCCTACCAGTCATTAAATTCAAGGGCCACAAACCAGTTTTTATTATTCTTATTGTTGGTGTTTTTGAACAGATAATAATGTTGACAGATTTAACGTATTGCACATGACAAAGTCTTAAGAAAACCTGCCTGATCATTTTAAGTTCACATAATCATCTACAAAACAAAGAGTAAGCATTAAACACATTTGGTAATATTCTGAACACACCTTTATTGTTAGAAAATTGACAGTCTTTTTTAATAGCATGTGTAAACTTAAACATCCTTATATTCTCTCGTATGTCTATTGTACTGCCATGATATCTGTTCGTGAAATGGATTAAAAGGTCATTCTTAGCAAAATGAATGCTATGGAAGAAAGCTGGTTTTCGTGATGTCTTCCAAATCGGTAAACTAAAATGTGTACATACAGTATTTGCATTGCAAATAATAGCTTAACACTGCACGTGACATGTGAAGTAGCCAGGAGAATTAATCTATCATCTCATGTGCACTTCCTGCACATACGTTTGTTTTTTGTTTTTTTTTACATGTCACTGACAGAAATTTTGTCAAATGGTAAGAGATTAGTAAGAGTAACCATGATGCCATTTTAGTCGTTGGGTGATTCCATTGCGTTACTTGTGGTATATTCCAAATATTTCATAGGGATGACTGTGTAACAGAGTTGTGTTGTGTTGTTATTTTTTCATAACCTAAACCAAGACTCATGCAAAAGGTGTTTCACACATGAGATGTTAAATGGATTCACACATATCTTAATTATTATATTTCAAGGTAAAGTGTAGTTATAGTGGGTTGGAACAGACAAAATGCTGTTTTCTAAGTGGTGTACAGAAGTTTTATTAGTGTTTTAATCTGAAACATACACTTACACTTCACCTGTGTTTTTTTTTTGGTAAAAAAAAAACATTATTCAGACAAAATATCATCTCTGTATTGCTGCCCTTCAAATGGGTGTTGTCTATGTATATGTACTCTATGTGCTACTGAAATAATGATAATAATGCTTGTTCTTTTGTTTAGCCATTTTACACAATTTCTGCCAGTGACCCTATTCATAAAATCAGATGGATCATGCTGACTGGCCCCTGTCCCTTTTCATATCTCCGACACACTCATTCATATCTCCTGAGCGCTATTACACTGGCAATGTACAGTTCATTATAAAGCAGTTGCATCGGAACATTGCATGCAGATTCAAGTGTTGCCTGAAGCCACAGAGAGCTATGATCTGAAAATCAACAAGCGGCAGCGCAATGCTCTTTGCTTTCCATAACTTGCCCGCTATCCGTTCTCGATGGTGGCCCTTACCATATGAGGGAGCTGGATATTAGCTAAACTGTTAATCAGTGACTGGCTGAGGTTGGCCAGCTCATGCAGGAGAGATTCATTTTGCTGTTCAATCACCTTGTTTTCTTCCTCTATCGACTTCAGATTAGACTCCATGGTTGTAATCTGGGAGGAAAAAATAAAGATCGGTGGTGTTAGTTATGGATTTATAGGTCAGCTGTACACTCTCAGAAATAAACAATCCATCAAGGGTCTTTTGTACCTTTTGTGTGTATATTTTAACCTAAGAAGTTGTATGTGGTGTATGTTTAATTAACTTTTAGAGTAAAGCAGTGGTACTGGAGGTCCAACTGTGTATCAAAAGTATTTTTAAAGGTATTATTATTATTATTATTATTATTATTATTCACCTTTCCAAGTAAAAGATACATACTAAAGGAACGAAAAAAATCTGCTATTTTTATTTCTGAGAATGTAGAACTAAATCCTAAAGTTTATTCTTCCCTCATCACTATAACTGAGTGTTTAGGCTTCTTTGAAATTCAGCTAAACGTTCGCACAGTCTGACAAATTGCAGCAAAGGATTTAATTCATTTTGAAACAAACCTCTTCTTATCTTTAATTTTTAATTAGACTTCCAGTTCCAGCGCCACACACACACAACCACGAGTTTACACATTTACACTGTGAAACTTTGAAATCCAAAGATGAAAGTACTTAAAGCTTACAAATATAAATTCTGTAGTTTGTAGATTGTGAATATTTTGTGTTTTTTTTTAATTTTTATTTTTTTACCTGTGTTCTAAGTTTGATCATATCTGCCTCCACCTGTGAATTGGATTCATTTAAATCTTTGATTTCTTCATCCAGCTGTTTAATGTCCTCATCATTGTGTAAACCTACAAAAATGAAAATTAAATGTTAAAACACACGAACCAATAAACACGGCACAATTTTTTGTAAAGTATATAGACCCCATTCGAATAAACTGAAATAAAAAAAGTGAAATTGATCAGTGTAGACACAGCATGCACACAGAAATTAGCACTCATTTATTTCCATAGTTTATTAATTAACCTTTGACTTCTAATCGAGTGACCTGTAAACTGACAGGTTACATATTTGCTAGTTATATTAGAAAATAAAGAGCTGCCTAGGATAGAGCTGCATCTTTCACTGGGCATTGTTATGGAGTTACTGACCTTTTAACAGGATATTAGAGATTTCCTTTGTACATTATGCTTGCTGGTCCAGCACCTCTTGACTATTTATTATAAAATGTAGTAAATGTATTCTCTGGATTGTTCCTGTCTTTCAGTATCACTCACTCCTTTTTCTCTGGCGAGTTTGTAGATGTATTTTAAACTTTGGTCATTTGACAAGCACACTGAAATGTTTGAAAATTCACACTGCAGTTCAGTTCAATGCTGCCTTTAAGCACTGATTTTGTAACATGTATAACTCGCTCAATAGAACGAATCAGGTTCCCTTGTTAAATGCGTGTATTTTATTCTGTAATTTCTGCATGTTCAATTAGTGTGTACAGTCCATTGCTTCTATAATCACATTTCCTCGCAAGGTGATTGACTCCATTGTGTACAGTGCATGAATGTGCATGCATTCTTCTAGATGATTAATAAGAACACTGCTTTGGTAGTATGAAGCAGCAGATTTTTACCATTGCTTGGCCGTTTTATTGTAAGCATCTCCACTCCTGACAGTCTGGCCTTCTTCATAGCAGATGAAGCTCGTGGACAACCTGAAAGACTAAAAGACATAAAACACACAAACATAGACACATAAACGTAGTTGCACTGGATCCTTGATCAATAAATGAATTTAATTCTGCTCAAAGGGCTGGGTTTTATGAGTTAGGTCTATTGAGTATTTAGGTTTTGATGGTTGCAGATGGACTTTTTAAAGTAGTAATTCCATTATATTAATACTATTGTCTTGCTTGGAGGTGGTGTGATATATATATATTATAAATATAAGAAAGTCCCACCTTCGATGGGTTAAAAAGCTGCCACTGACATGACCTGAGCCGTCACAGCCTGGAGTGGGACAGGACATGCCGTCTGTCTTCCCAGCCTTCCACGTGAACTGTGTGCCGTTCATGTAGCAGTCCTTCTGCCGCTTAGCAGCCAGAGGGCAACCTGACGCACTGCGGTGAGACGCGTACTTCCCTGTCACATGACCCTGTCCATCACAACCAGGTACAGGACACCTGGAAACACCAGAACAGGTCCTATGATGAAAACTTCCTCCAGTTTTTTGTTGTCCAGAGTTGATTGATTCTGATTTGGAGTCATTTCCAAGAGAATTTATATAATATTTTTGAGGCTGAATGTCCTTGATGATAAACTTGATGAACTTTAGGTTCATGGTTGGATGAACAGATGTCTAATGTGTGGTCTCTAAGTTAGCTCATGATACCAGTTTTGAAATTAAACAATTGCCAGTTTAGTTACTATTGTAATTTGGAACCGTCTTGGTGGAGTTCTGAATGTTCTGCCGTGTCTGTGTGGGTTTCTTCCTCATTCTCTGGTTTCCTCCCACCTCGCAAAAACATCCCAGTAAGAGGATTCGTGACTATAAATTGCCCTAACGTGTGAATGAATGTATAAGTGCCCTGCATTGGACTGGTGTCCTAGCCAGGATGTATTCCTGCCTCATGCCCAGTGTTCCTGCTTCCTGGATAAGCTCCAGCTCCACCATGACCCTGACCAAGACAAAGTGGTTACTGAATAAGAATGAATTTGAGGAGCTGTAGCTAGCTAAAGCTAACCTGTATGTCACTCTCCAATGTCAGCTCCTTTGACTGAGAATCTTAGGATCCTTCAACTTTGGAAATGCCACAAATGTACAACATTATTAGAACACATATATAGTAGAAAAGATTTATCTAGCACCCTAAAGGGATCTTTGGTATGTACAGCAATAATGGAATCTCCTACATTCTCAAGTGTGAGTAAATTTAACAGTGTGGGAGTCTGGAATTGGAGAAGTAACTCATTTAGAGATCGACTCGCAGCCCTAAATGGTGCATCTTGAATATTTTTTTTCAAAATTGTGTTCCACAGAAGTCAGCAATTCTTTCCCTATTTTTATCCACTGTGTTGATTTTGTTAGTGATAGGAGGTGTCTCCTAATTAGCCTGACATATGGGAGCCTACTAGGCCAAACCATCTGATTCACTCAGGCCTTTCCAAAATTGTCCCCAGAACTCCTCAGCACAGTCATCTAGGAGACTTAGCACTCATCAACTTTTCAATCTTGGCCCCATTCCATCTGCACTTACCTCTAAAATAAGACAGACTTTGGCAAAATTGTTTCTGAAGTGCAAGCTCTTCACAAAATATTACACTCACATTCATGTTCTATGAAAATGCTGATGTCCTAAAACTTCTTTTCTTTCTGAACCAGTTTGAGAACTGAAGCTGGTGCAGCTATGAATTTATTGACTACACACCCTCTGATGAAGACCGTTTGAGTTCAACTTGCTCTTGAAGTTTGACGTTTTGGAAGGCCATACCTGATTGGTTCCTGGTCCTCTTTGTCCTCTTTGCTATGGGTAATCTTTATGCCACTCTTGCGAGCCCGTGGACATCCTGACAAACTGGAACCAAAGACAAATTGCTGAGTATTGAGCAATGGGAAAAAAAATATCCAACATGGTATTTATAAAGAATTGGACTGTATAATACATTTCAATCAATAAAATGCTATGTGAAACAGTTGTAATGAAAAATTCAACTCTACCTTCTGTGGGAGGCGTAATTTCCAGTGATATGTCCCGAGCCATCGCAGCCCGGAGTCGGGCACCTGGGACAGAAATACACGCTGTTACTGCCCAACGTTGGAAGAAGACAGAACCCTGAGTAATTGGTGTTGTTTTCAATTATCACACACTTGATAACACTTGCCCTTCATTACAAATCGGTGATTAGATGTAGAATTAGTGCAGCTTATCTCTGCATCTGGTTATCTATTCAGGTGAATAATGAGAGGAAAAAGAACTCCTGATAAAAAAAGAAAAAACAAAACAAAACTGGAACTGGAACATCACTACCTCACAGATTTTATGTCGAGATGGTGATCATTGCTTATTCAATATGTGCAGAAGTATTATGTACTGCCTACACTCTTATTTAAAACAAAAAGCTCGGTCTTATAACCTGATCCACACCAGTGCACTAACTCTAATCAATACATTCTTGTTGGAAGCTAAATCGCTAAATCCGCTATACAGACTGTCATTATCATAAAGCCCAAGACAAGGAAAATGACTGAATCTTTTAAACCTCATTTACAGTTTCAATATTCATCTTCGAGAAAGCTTTTTTTGTATGTTCCCAGTTGTTTTGTTTAGTAGAGTAGTTGTAAAAATAAATGTTGTAGTGTCATTATTTCAACTTAATGTAACATTATTTAAACATAATAACTCTGTTTAAACATATTATGTAAAACTTTCACTATTTTCCCATTATTTTGAATTAATAACCTGTTATTTCAAGATATATTGTTCTTTCACGTTAACTCAACATCTCATTATTTCAACTTAATAACTGGTTATTTCAAGATATGTTGTTCTTTCAACTTAATATCTGGTTATATAACAATAATATGTTCTTATTTTGACTTAATATAATCATTATTTCAACTTAATAACTGGTTATTTCAAGATATTATGTCAATGTTTAGAGTTATCATCTCGTTATTTCAATATATGATGCTTACCGTCTGAGAAACAGCATAGAAAATAAAAACAATAACAGTAACAATTTCTACGGTTGTATTTATAATGAACTTTGTATAGCATTTCGTGTTATAATGCATTCATACACGCATTATACATTATACACATTGTTATAAATCTTTGTGAAAATGTACGATATTGTAGCTAGCTTTTTATGCATGTTAACATAATGCACAATACATAGTGTTCATAACACATTATAACACCAATACCAAAGGAACCAAGACACTTTTTTTTAATAATTAGAGAAATAATAACTAGAATAACTAGAAAACTGTACAACTTTTGAAATAACTTCAGAATTCAATTACTTATTTAACCCCCCCCCCAAAAAAAAAAAAAAAAAAACTGGACAGGAGTTAATATATTAACTACTTTAATATATTAACTGTAGATATATTAACTACAGCTAAATGTAACGCATGAAGTAAACTGGGCCTGAATTTCCTTTGTATTAGTGATATAATGTGTTATAAACTCTATTTATAATGCGTTCCCTTAATAGATGCATTATAAGCATTGATATAAACTGTAATGCCTTTTTAGAAATAATTACACCCTTTCTTTTGTTGTATATTATATTTTGTAGGGTTTTGTTAAAATCTTTTTTTCTAATGTGTATAATGCCTCATGAATGCATTATAAAATGTTATGAATATTCATAGGTCATGACACATTATACATATGGCATTCACAGAAAGTGTTACCATTGTTATTATTATAGGCTAAGGGTGTTAAATATTAGATCGCAATAACAATATAATAAGTCTAAATAACAAAATAATGAGAAACTATGTGATATGTTGAGGTAATGTGATTGTCAATTACAATAACAACATACTATCTTGAAATAACGAGATTTGAAGTCAATATTACAGCATGATTTCTTGAAATAATGAGTTTTCAAGTTAAAATAATGCAATATTAAATTGAAGTGATGACATAGCACCTCTGTAGTTTAGGTTTCTCCTGAAACTAAACTTACTTGAGTTCTTGTGAATTGGTAGCCATCATACTCCGAATGCTTTTATCTGCTAAAGGACAACCTGAAAGACTGAAAGATTGTAAAAGCGGATGTTAGTTTAGCAAAAAATGGGGCTTACGAAAAGCAGCTGATACAAAACAGACACACAAACACACATGTACAAACAAACAAACAAATAAAAAAAATCACTTCACAGAAACTGCAGAATAAATGCAGAAAAGCCATGGTGCAAGTGCAGGGGAAATCAGATCCACACAGTGTTAACCCTCTGAATAGATTACTGTCTGATGCTTACTACATCGATTTGTATTATTCGCTTTCTCTCTGTAACATTTGCGTTAATCAGATCTCAATTTCGGAGGTCACATACTCAAAGGGTTAACGTTGATGTGGGTATGTACTGTGCTAGGTACTGTTAGACAGCATAGTCGAGGTAAGCTGAAAACAATAAATTCATAGGACGAATCCACCATGAGAAAATGAAATCACACCTTCTATGCGAGGCGTAATTACCGGTTACGTGACCACTTCCATCACACCCTGGAGTTGGGCATCTGTCTCCAGAAAAAAGTAGATAGAATCAAATCCCAAAAGTCCAGAACAAACAAATAAAACAAAAAAAGGAAACAAGATTTGTGTGCAGCCAAAACACTTCATTTTTGGCAAATATCCCACACAACACCATCATAAGCGTTACATTTGGAGCCATTAACATGATATTTAACATTCACCATGATGCCAGTGTCATTCTTGACATCATTCCTGATTAATGTTGTAAGGCTTATGAGTGTGTTACATAGTGGTAACGCTATCAAAAAGATAAAATGAAGTGTAGCTTTGAGTCTCATTTTGTTTTGCCATTAATCATAGTTCATTGTTTCCAGTTTAGCTTCACTGTCTCTCAAGACATCCTAAGGCAGAGCTGCAACATGAACAGGTAGAATGAGAATGATGTTTAATTACGATAAAGCATCAGAAAAGAAAAGCACAAAAGCCAGAGATATGCTAAATTAAAGAACTCCAGCTGAAAGAGCGCTGTCGCATTCTGTGGCATGCGGCTGTGCTGAAGGCTGATCACTCTAAGCGGAGCAACACAACGGAAAAGAAAAGGAGAGACAGACATCACTTCCTCTTTGGCCTTACGTTATCAGGTCCTTTTTGCTCTCTTTGCAAGGGGCGAATTTTGGCTTGGGACTTGGGATGGCGACATCTGTGGCATACGCAGTGTCCTCTAAAATGTCCTGGAAGGGATCTAGATCATCTGCCTGTAAAAAAAAAAAAAAAAAAAAAAACAAGAAAGAGGAAAAGAGTGAAAGTGAAAGAGTTTGTAGAAAACTGTTATTACATGTCTTTCACATATTAGATTTGTTTCAATATGCATATGTTGAAGTGAAATATTTTGAAACGTAGCAGATTTTGTAAAATAGGCAGATCTTGAAAAAGAAATGAGAGAGAGAAATGTGTGTGTGTGTGTGTGTGTGCGTGTGTGTGTGTGTGTGTGTGTGTGTGTTTGTGTGTGTGCCTGGCTGACTTCTGTTCATCTCCCAGCAGTTATCAGTGTGTGCTGCTGGCATGGTGGCCCTGGCAAGCTACGCCATCTGCCAAGTGTCTTTAGAAGGGACAAAGGAACTTCTCAAACATACACACACACACACACACACACACTTACTTGCACAAATACATTGCATCAGTCACATGCAGTATTTAGACAGAGCTCTTGCTGCTGCTGGGGTCTGAATAGGGCACAATATCACATATTGTGCTCACACAAAATACAATGTCAAGTAACAGAATACATTTTTTTTTGAATAACATTTTTTTCTGTGTATATTCATATAATACAGGCATAAAGTGTGTATTACAGCATGCAGCCAATAAATCTCAGCTGAAGGCTACAAGTAGGATCAAGTAGGTTCCCTAATAAACCACATAAAGGAAGCAGTAAGAAGCAGTAAAAGATTTTAATTGCTATCTTACTATGGCAGAAATTAGAAAATGGCTTAAACTCACATGACCCCTTGACATCCATTTGGCATCCATAGCTAAAGATCTTTTTCTGATTATTAGAGTTCCTATTTTTCCTGTTCATTGAGGTTGCTTAATAATTCATAGGAGTTACTGAACAATGTAATTTAAGATGAATACCAGAATAATAAGCCAAAATTTAATGAATTAAACATGACAGATTGGTAAAAAAAAAAAAATGATAAATATAGCTGTAAATGGAAATCTGGCAATCTTTGCAAACAGTGCTCCAAGTTGCCAGTTCTTGCCAAATTACACAGAACAATAAAGAGACCATAGATGAACAACTTATCAAGTTTTGTAACAATAGTTCATGGTGTGAAATGCCCGCTGAAAGCTAACTGACTGATAGAAGCCTTGCTTTTGAAGTAATCCAGTCATAATTAAAAATCCACTGACAGATTAGCAGAACTATTAAGACTTAACTCAGCCACCCATTGAAGACCATGCACCAATCTTTGCAGACCACCTCAGAATCTTCAGAACTAAAAATGCTCTTCAAGTGTTGTGCTAATGCTTGCAACCAGTCCTGTTTAAGTGAACCAAGCTTGGATTGATTGGCATGTGACGGCTATATTCCTTACAAATCTCAACAGGATTTTTATAATTATTACGTTTCAGACTCGACTGAGTAGTTTCATGCCAATTTTTTCAAGATAGGCCAAAAATCCTAGGACTAGTTCACAAATGTAAAAAGCAAATTAGCAAAAAAAAAACCGAAGTGGGTGGAGCTTAATGGTCCAAACAGCTATTTAGTTTGGAGCAAAGGAGTTAGAGGGAAAAAAGGAATTTAATCTCTAGGCCTCAGGGTTCTCGCAATATGGGTCGAAAAAACGTACAATGTTGCGCTATAGCACCACCATCAGGCTGATTAGGTCCACGTCACTTGTCGGAGCAGCAGGGGATCTACTGCAACCCAGTCTCATAGAAAAGAAATGTTCACATGCAGGTCAGAAAAAGAATAAAGAAAAACCCAGGCAAAAACAGTAGGGTTCAGTAGTTCATGCTTGGACCCCTAATAAAAAAAAAGATCAAGTGGGATCAAAGACAGCAAACTACACTGACAGAAATACACATGCTAATCTAGCTTTGAGAATTGCCTCGTTATGTTGCGAGTGAATCTCTACTATAAACCTATAAACTATTTCATTTGTATTATATTTGCTAAGTGTGTCATGTCTACGCCGGTGTATTTGGCATTGAAATACAGCTCCCAGAACACAGCACGGCCTACAAACATGTCCACCAAACATGTCCACTACAACACACAGCCATCTCGAACACTCTCACGTTCACGTTTACTGATTGCACACGTCTGGACTCAATCACTATCACTGCCACTCTCACAGTACATAAGGACTCTTAGTTCACGCTCACTTTGCGAAGTATACGCTCTGTGTAAATTTTCATCAGTCATTACAAAGCCTTTGATTATTGATTGCTATCCTGGTTTTGATCTCGTTTCTGGTTTCCTCGACTTGCTCTTGTCTGACTTTGTTTATGTTGTTTGTTGATCGCCTGACCTTTGCCTGCACCTTGACCTTGTTTTTGAGTCTTGTCTTTGTTTTGATTGCCAAGATTATTAAACCCCTGTCAATCTGCACTTGCGTCCTCCCCTGCCTCCTGCCTTCCTGGCAAGTGTTGGGTTTGGAATTGAAATCATTGAAATTATTTTAAATTTGGAGTGTGGTATGTGGTTACCAGGGTTTGCACTGTGTGTAGTATAAGATGGTCGATACTATACTGTGGTATTGCTCTGTAAAATAACCTTTGTGTGTCTCGAACCCTGTTTGTCTCCCTGTGAAACCTAAATGTCTGCCATTCCATTTGTTATTGTAATGAAGCGTAGGCACATGATGTTTATTAACAATCCTTATCAGAAGATAAAGCAAGGGTCAACGTTCAGGCAGGGGTCAGTCGATAAGGCAAACAGTGCAATGCAGGATAAACTGCATCAAAATCAAGAGTAGGAGCAAAAGTCAGGGTAATATTGAAGAACTGGAAAAGTACAACTAAACCACATCACAAGCTCAAGACTGCAACAGCCACATATGAATCGATGTTAGCCAAATATCAAGGACAAAATTCTGGGGCACTTTTCTCAGATTACTAAAAAACAGTGTGGATGACAGTGTAGTAAGGTTTTGTATTTATACTGTCATGTCGGTTGTTGTGTGCTGTGTGGATGAGGGGATACTGTGGTCTACCCTGATGTTCTGACTTGTGTTTATTTTCCTCAGTGCCACTAAGAACTTTGAGCTTTGTGTATCTATTAGGTTCTATGTCTGCTCTTGTTGAAAAACAATTTTTAAAAAATGACAAAAAAAAAAAGAATAGGAACAAAAGTCAAATCAGGAATAACAACAACGAAAAACAACGTTCAGAGTTGCACACAGGGGAAAAATGGCAAAACCTCGCAAAGAATGAGCTGAGCTGAGTGAAACAGGAAACAGGTACACGCTGCAAGAAAATGGCATCTTAGCAAGTGAGAGTATCTTGAATATAGTCATATTTATCGAGTATTTCCTATTATACGATTACAATAAACAAAACAGAAGGTTACTGAACATGGTTCTAGACATGCTCTACTATTTTTTTTAGCTTTAAATATTCTTGTTCTGTTGGCATATAATTTTTCTTATTTTAAGAAATTTTTGAAATTTATTTTTGGAACGTTTCACATGAATTATCAGCCAAAAGAACAAGGAAATATAGTGCTTGAGTAATGAGTAAAAACATCTAAAAACAGGCTGAATAATCTAGTCTTACATTAAATTTGCCCATATTCAAGAAATCTTCACTTGCTCAGATATCATTTTTGCAGTGTAGTCAGTAATCAGGAGTGTGAAATCGATACAATGTCTCGGATGGATTTGGGTGTGACAGCTATAGCCATGGTTCTGCATTAAAAAAAGGAAATCATCTTTTACATTGCATTTAACAGTTCAAGTTCTGTCATCAGTGTAGAAAATCAGCACACATCATTTCTGCTGATTTAATGGCAATCAAACAGTCGGGCTGGTCTTCTGAGCATCTGCACATGTGCAGGCAATCACAGGTGTTTCCACCACACACACACACACACACACACACACACACACACACACACACACACACACACAAATGCACTGAAAACCAAGAGTCTCTTACTTAGAAAGCACAGGAGCATTCCATACAGGCAATTTGTATGCAAATAACAAAAGCTCAATTGGCTGTTGAACTGCACCAGTCAATCAGTGATTCCACGGAAACGTGACGGAGAGGAAGTGAAAACGAATCTGTAGAGTGCGCTGCATTAGGGAGATGTGAGGATGTTTTTAGCAATTGGCTTTGAAAGGCTCAGGCGGAATGAAGTAGTGGTTCCACAGTAATGGTTAAAAAAAGGTTTTAAGAACTTAAGAACCCTTTTAAGAACAGTGTAATATGTAGGAGAGCACAAATGTGTGGCAAAAGGGCAGAATTTGTTATTGTTGCTAGAACACGGGGTATATATGTGATTATCCCTTTACACCAGAGTATCCATGGAACCACCGTCGACAGCTACAATCTGTCATAGAGTTACACTAGATGGCAGTGTGGTGAAATCAGAGAGTGTGTGTTTTTGTGTGTTTGTGTGTTTTCACACATGGTTTCCTATCTTGTCCCCACGAGGGTAGGATTATCTGACCTTGTGGGAACATTTGGCTGGTGCCCATGAGGAAAACTGAGGCTTTTATTAAAAACAAACAAACACACAAACACAAACTGAAAGAGCCAAAAAGGTTCCTTTTGGTTACTGAGGATAAGGTTATGATTAGATTTAGGAGTAGGGCTAGCATTAATTAGCTACATTATATTAATGGAAGGTCCTCACAAGGAAAGTAAGACAAATAACGTTACAGGATAGCGTCAAAAATCCTCACAATCACCCGATCCTCATAAAAATACAGGGCTTATACAGCTTTCATTAAAATGAATAAAATTAACAAAGAATAAATATATCCTTCTGGGTACTGAGGATAAGGTTAGGTTAAAGTCTTTCTATCTATCTATCTATCTATCTATCTATCTATCTATCTATCTATCTATCTATCTATCTATCTATCTTTCTTTCTTTCTTTCCGTCCTTCCTTCCTTGTCTGTGAATTGTGAATTCAGGCTCTGACAGTTCCTCATCCTCAGCTACATCACTCAAATTCATAATTCGTATCATAATTAGTCTATTAATCTCACCCATCTTTATTGCAGTTATTCTTTTTGTGTGTACCTTCTTGCAATATTTTCTAATGAATATAGCTGGTTCTACTTTCTAAAATATAAATAAACTAGTAGCCCAATTTAAACCACTGCAGCTCTGATCAGGCAGTTACTAAAGATGCATGAATGAGCGCTGTAAAAACATCATGTTAATATTAATGACTGTGCTCTTTCTCTGTCCAGAGAGCTTTATGTCTGTCTGCTGACATGAATGTAAAGATTCCCCACTTGCACAACTTTTTTTTATTGCATCCAGTGAGTCCTGATGCACACCGTTCTGGTAAGCTTTCAACAAACAAACAGCGTTCATTCATATCTATATTTGTATTTATTTAGAATGTTCTTGTTATTGTTCTACATATTTTTGCTCTATTTTCTTTCAGTTTATTCCCGCCCACTAGCTGAATCCTACTACATGACAGCTACCAACGAGAGCGAAACCTGTGCTTCCTCACAGAGACACAGGAAGCCACTACATCTTTTTAAACTCACATAATGTCACAGGGCAGCTGAACATACTTAGAGGAAAGCATTAACTGTCCTTTTATTAACTGTCAACAGTGGAAAGAGGAATGTCATCCCTCCCAACCAGAGAGCAGGGCCAATTATGCTCTCCTGGACTCTTGAGGATTTGAACTTGTGATCTCCTGACGAATGCCGAAAATCACTCAGAGCTGCAAGTGTCAGTCGAACACAATGCCTGTGAATGAATGAACATCATTTCACCTGATATTATGAGAATAAATATGTTGCCCCGGGATTTGTTAGATTTGTGTCAAATACTTGTGATTTATTCACAAATGAATTTGAGGAATGATTAGAAAGGCATGATTGTATATGCTGTGGTGTATTACATGTATTTTAGATGAATAAATTAAAGAGTCTGAATGCCACTTTAATTGCCACTTTGAAAAGTGTACAGTGTTAATATTAGTTTTAGTAATGTAGCCAGGATATGTTGCATTTTGAGATTTAACAGGAATTATTAGATTTGTTTCATGGTGAAAACGAATGACCACATGAAAGCTTCACAGTTGCTCTGCAATGTCTAAAGCGTCAGGGATTTGGTGTAAATTTATTGGTGTAAATACCAAAAGACCATGATGATGATTTAAATAAACACAATCTCAGGGAATTGAGGCTCAAGCATTTATACTGAATGTATATGCAGATTATTCAAATTTTGTTTCACAATGATTGCCTAACATCATGCTTTACAATACATGATGCATGATGCATAATAAGGATGTACTAAATATCCATATCTACATCTGTATTTAGATTTAAACCTGAAGTGGGCGTGGCCTTCCTCCCTGAGCGAGGAAGAGAGGAGCAGACGGAGAAGAGGACAAGGAAAAACAGGAGAGATAAGAGGATCGGGTGAGGGGGAAAACAGGAACTAGAGAAAGAGAATGAGGAGAAGATGAAAGGGTGCTGGAGGAGAGGTGATGAGAAGCAAGATGACAGTGTAAGAGCAAGAGCAAGGATTTTGTGAGAGGCAGGAGAGTAGCAAGAGAGACAAGTAGAGAGAGATATAATGGAAAAGGTGGTATCTATATTTCTGTTTGCTTCCTTTCTCCTCTCTTCAGTTCTCCCTCGCTTCTCAAAACCAAAAGATACTACAGCAATCCATATCTTTGCTTTTCTATTTGAGTAAATTTGCATGTGTATGTCATTACTAATACAGTGAACATTAAGGAGTAGCCCTTCCCTCTGCATCTGAAGAAAAATCTAACAGAAATGAGGCAGAACCATAAGGAAAAGTAAACAAAAAAACAAACAGATTTCCTAGATTTACTTCATTTACTAAAAGCACATATCGATCAACCTCAAAAATGTACTCTTTTATCCATATTTATATCAAATGTACTCCTCATACTGTGAGTATGTTACATAAATTTAAGCAATGGTGAAATTATGAAATACAAAGTCTAATATCAACTGCATCATAACTTTCTATACAATATTTTTTAAATATTGTTGCCTATTATAGCAAACAGAAGGTCTTAATATTGTTCAGGTTTTAATTTTCCATTGCATGCACAATCTATCAGAGCAAACACTGGGTGAGAAATAAAATATTTAATCTGCAGATGAAGTGCTTGGGATGGCTGATAGTGGAAACATTGCAGTGAAAATGAATATGAAGCTGAAGATAGAGGTGTGAGATAGAAGTGTAGCTGAGCATGAAAAACAGCAAAAAAAAAAAAAAAAATAAAAAAAGCATTCTGCATGGAATACTGGATACTACTTTATAAAGGATTGTATTATATAGAAAAAATGACTGTATCAATATCTAAGTACAGAAATATTTTTTTATCTTCTTGGATATTTCAACATTTATATAATTTCCTATCACAGGAACATAATTCAGGTTTTAAGTGCCTAGATTATCTCCATGTATTAGTTGCATGTGAGTGTTTTTTTCTGTGAGATTGGATTGTGAAGATAGATCATACTGCACACATTTTTTTTTTACTGGCTTTTAAATCAGCACTCTGTATTATAAAGCAAAGGCAAGAAGAGCTGAATTTGGGAACGAAATCTGTAATGGTGGATGTATGAAACCTGACATACGTATGAGAAACTTAACGCTATCACCAGCCTGTGCAGTGTGTGGTAGTGCATCCTAAACACAGGAGGAACATTTGCCATACTGCCGTCCACAGGTGTGCTGTTTATATGAACAAAAATGTAATGTGATAAAATTTGAAATTTAGCCCTGTCAGCGCTTTGAGATCAGCAGATAGAGATTTCATTGTGAATAATGTCTAGAATAGCAATTGGAACAGATATGCAGTAAGTTAGCTACTTTTTCTGTCTTTCTCTCACCGAGCTCCCTGCTGCTCTCTCTCTCTCTCTCTCTCTCTCTCTCTCTCTCTCACACACACACACACTCTCTAATTCCATCTTTCGCTCGCCACACTACAGCAGTTTCCCTCTGGCTCTTTTTGTCCTTATGTTTTCCTTTAATTTCTGCCTCCCAGAGAAAAGCCACATACGAGATGGAGCACGAATATAAAAAATATATACATAGCAAGAGACAAAAAGATGCACAGCAAGATAAACAGAGAAATGAGAGAAAGAAACACCTAGAATCCATGCAGCTCTTTAGCGAGCAACATTTTTTGGCTGCATGTGTGTACAGTAGCAGCAGGTCTCCACTAAGACACACATTGCATAGTTATAGTTATAGTTATACACATAGTTGCATCTGATATCATTAGCAGTGGGTTGAGATTGGAGATAGTCTGCCTAGAATATCCTCTTCTCCCTCAGTCCACCTGGCCTGAGCTGACCCTGACCTGCATCACCATGGGAACGGACCAGCAGGGAACAAGACACAGGAAGAAAGAGGTCATTTCTCACCATCACACTTTTCTGGTCCTATTTCCTCCAGACAATTATAGACAGAGAGACAGACAGTGCAGAATCCTGTATTAATGTCTGTCTTAAAAACACAATATTCCCAACATTCTTAAATTGGGTGATTTTCTTTCATGAACCAGCTATTATCATGATCATGTTAGACTAACATATTCCCTACATACTGAATCTCAGAACATGTTGTGTGTCACATGGTCTTAGAACCGAAGTTAATCAGCCTTGGGGAAAGACACTTGCTGACCTTCTCGAAAAGGGTGTCCAGTTGTCTAGATGGTGAGTCAAACTCTGCACCAGATGGTCTCTCCTAGGCTTAGCCCTTGTTTGAGTTAATCAAGTAGCAGTAACATCAGGTACCTATCATTACAGCAACATTGGATAGCTGCCATTCTCTAATAAAGCTAGCTAACTTCAGCATAAATCAAATCTAATTCTAATGTTGCCTGTATGTATGAGCTGCTACTCTCCATGACTCAAGATCACGATAGCTTTATTGGGCATGTCCAACAAGCCCACTGGGATTTTTACACTTTTCAGCTTACCAAGTTCCTACAGACAATACAAACACAGGACACAACACAACATGTAGTACAAATAAGCAATATTAAGAGAAATATATGTGAGTAAATGTTACATGTAAATATGAGTAAATGTTACGTGCTGTTATAAAAGGAAATCCATGACGGCGTGGTGTGATACGGCCAGACACGAAGTATTACCACCCTGAAGGTAATTATTAACAACAGCAATTTCCCAACAATTACAATTTTTAATTTGTTATTAAACAACACTGCTGTTCACCTGTATATAGTTGCATTTAATGTTATGGAATATCCACAAGTTATTGTTTCTGTTATAGTTTCTGTTATCACTTACGTTATAACAGCTATAAACAGTCGTTCCCTCACCGGCCCTTCTTTTTTCTCTCTCTTGATGTTAATAATGCAAATAACAAAGCTTGTCACGTTATTGAGAAAAAGTGCCGAAAGGTGCAAAGTCCTCTGTCCTGTGGACTCTCCCGTGTCAAGAAACTTACCGACTGTTACAAAGTGCTGACACCCTGGATTCCTTCCATAAATGTTAAATAAACATCTGCGAACAGAATACTTCACCAAAACAAGGAGTGTAGAGTTTTCTTTATTAAATAAAAACATTTTCAAAATCATTTTATTATTAGATTATGTGGAGCATCCATTGTACAAGTCCCTGTGAATAAGCAGTTGCTTTAGAAATTATAACGTATTAGTGCATTAATGTAAACCTGTGATTTAAATTATAATCAGAACTACTGTCTACTTCTGACCAATCAGATTCAACAATTCAACAACGCTGTTGAACAAATAACAATAGCTGATCCTGTCAATCGAGGTTGATTGACAGGTGGTCTTTCCATGAAATAAAACTAGATAGCTGACATAAAATAAAAGATGTTGTGTATATCTATATTAATTTGTGGATTTTGCTTTTGTAAACACACAAAGTGGATATGTCAGTAGATATACGGTAAGTCTACACACCCCTGTTAAAATTGCAGGTTTTTGTGTTGTAAAAAATTAAACCAAAATAAATCGTCAGATCCTTTTTTCCAGCTTCAATGGAAGATACAGCAACCAACAAAAGTCAAGTGCAAATAGGAACAAATAACAAATAAAAATATTTTTGAAAACAGAAGATAAACTGGTTGCAATAACCTGGTTGCATACCCCTTAACTAATACTTAGCTAAAGCACCTTTTGCTTGCAGTACAGCACTCACTGTTTTTGGACTTAGCCCATCTTCATTTGGCAATTTTATTTCACTCTTTCTTGCAAAAATGCTCCAGATCTATCAAATCGTGAGAGGATCTCTTGCGCACAGCCCTGTTCAAGTTATTGCAGGTTTTCAATAGGGCTTAGATCTGGGCTCTGACTAGGCCATTCCAAAACATTGATCTTCTTCTTCTAAAGCCATTCCATTGCTGACTTGGATTTGTGCTTTGGGTTGTTATCAGAACTGAAAGTTGAATTATTTTCTTCATCTTCAGTTGTCTAACAGAGGCCTTGTATCAAAATAGATTGGTACTTGGAGCTATCAATGATTCTCTTTATCCTGGCTAGAGCCCCATTCCCAGATGAAGAGAACCAGCCCCAAAGCATGATGCTGCCACCACCATGCTTCACCGTGGGTATGATGTTCTTTGGGTGATAAGCTGTCTTGTTTTTGAGTCAAACATATCTTTTAGAATTATGCCCAAAAAGTTCTACCTTGATCTCATCAGACCATAACACATTTTGCTATGTTTCGGCAAAATGTAGTCTTTGTCTTTCATCAGTTTTAGAAAGATGTCCAGTCCTTCGTAAAAAGTCACTGTTGTACCTAATTTTCTCCACTTGGGGATGATGGCCTTCATGGTGTTCCACGGTATGATGGTTTATGATATTTCGGAAATTCTTTTGTACCCCTCTCCTGATCGATACCTTTCAACAATGAGATCCTGTACAGATTTTGTAAGGTCTTTGGAAATCATGATCAAGAAGATGTCAAGAAAGTCCTACAGAATCAGCTGATCTTGATTTGGGGTTAATCAGAATTACTTCACTGATGACAAGTGTGTGATAAATACTTTTTCCACATGCTCCATTATGAAAGGGTGTACGCACTTGTACAAGCAGATTATTGTAGGTTTTTTCTTTTTGTTCCTAAAATGTTTCTATTTGTTTTTGAGCATCTGAATTTTGTTGGTTGCTATATCACATTCAAGGCGGAAAAAGATTTAACACGATTTATCTTGGCTTCATTTTTTACATCACAAAACATTTTAACTTGCAATTTTAACAGGGGAGTGTAGACTTTTGTATATGTGCTGTACACGGCAAACTCAATCCACCCTATTAATAATATTATATATATAGCAGCTATGGAATCTTATGATCATTCTGCTTCCTCTTGTCTTCCTCCACAGCTTTATGCATGACAAACGGGCCCATTTGAGGCAGTTATTTTTCGATGTGAAATAATCAGAGGAAGTGAAGTGAAGGCGGAGTGAAGGCACAGCCGTCAGAAGCGGAGAGGAGCACCATGCTGTCTCTCAGCCTGTGACAGGAGGAGATGGGTTTTGCCGCAGGCCAGCTGCTTCTCTCATTCCCCCACTCCTCTCTGCAGAGTGACAGGAGATGGATGGAGGAGGAAGAGAAAGAGAGATAGAGAGAGGAAGCCCTCTAGCTCTCGGCACTTCCGATCACCCACCATATGCAATCATTCCTCCTTCCCAACCCTCTCCTTTCCATCCTTCCATTCCTGCACACCTCACCATTAGTGTCAATGCCAGTTGAGTGTGTGTGTGTGTGTGTATATATGTGTGTGTGTAGTAAATACTTGAGCTGTGTATATCCAATCAGGCCACAGGAAGGCAGACAGTTCTGCTTCTTGGTGACTAAAGATGCCACATTGGCTGCACTGTTATTCTGGCTGCCTTATTGGTGAATCCCGGAGGAACAGGAGCCAAATACACACACGGACTTGCCAGTTTATTTGTTACTAGATTGATATAGCTAATTAACTGGCAGTTTAGTGTATAGAGCCACCCATTTCTCATGTTACTCATTAATTTTTACACCATTTGGCATTAATATTCATTGTAATAATCATTAAAGAAACCCAGTGCTTTTCAATCTAAATCTCTTCATATCATATATAGTATGTTGCGTACGGGTGATTACCAGGCACAAGAATGGTGATATTTCCCTGTACTGTGAAAGTAGAAAAATAAATTCCTTCCACATAAAGGAATCCCTCAGTATACGTCAATACTTGTTGTCTATAAATGCCTATATGAATTCATCAGGCAAAGGTATTGGTGAATTAAACTCTAGGAACTCTAGAGGAGGGACTACTTTTTTTTAGAGGGAAGAATTCGTGGTTACCAGCGTAGTCACTTTCCATCTGATCATGCATGAATACCACAAAACCTTCAGAAACATTCCCCCCTCCCCAACTTCACCTTTTTTTTTTGTAAAGGCCTGCCATCCATAAGCTGAAGGCTTAAGTAGTTGTGGGTTTGTTATGCTATCTGTTTGCATGTTCCTGTCCATCTTTGAATGAAGGAAGAATTTAGCCAATAGACATTAAGTGCAGAACCACCAGATCCTTCATAGCCATGAATGTGAAGAAGCAGCAGTGAGTGACACCGGCTAACAGAAAGGTAAGTAATTACTTGCTCCCCATAAGTGCCAGTTTAAATTAAAATCTGAACTGTTGTAATATCTGATGTGATACAACGAGCAATCTATTTGCTCACTTAATTCCGCGACGACTACTCCACGACACTGAGAGATGGTGAGTTGAATTTGTGTTTTTTGAAGTTGTCTTGCACCTGGTTTCTTGTTGTCACATTATATTTAGACCTATAGTATTCCACTTCATCAGGAATTTGCGCAGCAGTATAGTAGGCAGCCAGCAATATAGTGGGTCTGATTCTGAAAACTGAAAGATTTATGCTTGTTATCTGATCGTTTTGCTAACTAGTTTGAACAGGATGTGTTTAGTGATAAACAGCTAATAATACAGCTAATAATTACAATAATACAGTTTGATAAATGCCATACTCTTCTAATCATATGATGTGGTTTGGTATGAGAATCCATTTTACATTCTCTTTGAATATTGGTTGCTATAGTTCCAAAGGTTATGCTGAAGGTGGTGTTCTGACATCTGGATCCATGGGCCCCTTTTGAAATTTGAGTACTTGCTGCTCTAAAAGTCAAATTTAACATAGCCAATCCACCTACTAGCACAGTTTTGGGAGGTGGGAGAAAACTGGAAAAACCTAGAGAAACCCCAGACAGACCCATGGAGGACATGAGAAACTCCACACAATCAGTAATGTGAGCTCAGCAACGAATCAGGGACCCTGCTGGCTACCCGCTGCATCATCATAGTGCCATAAAATAATTACATTTTACTGCATTGTTTCAATGTTGGAAAGTATTATATTCTATTTAAAAATGAGCTGAACATTGGTAAGCACTCAGTAAGTTTACAGTATCTTACTATTTCTATGCATTCTTAGCACAGAGGCATTCAGAATAAGATAAAATGACCTATTATGATATGCACAGTTGAAGCAACTGCTGTCAGCAACTGCAATGGAATATTTAAAAAACAAACAAACAAAAAAAGTCCTGATCTGCTATAGTCATGTAACACCTTAATAGACGGATATAGCATGCAAACGCTCCTACACACACTCGCTGACATCGAGGAACCAGTGCTGCATGCACCTACAGACTCCTTGAGAATTTTCATTGAGTTTTTTAAAATGTGCTATAGACAGGACATACACACACACATGCACACATACATATACATGTATATACATATATATATATATATATGCAAACACAGTGACTGTTCTCTGTACCTGTGTGCAGAGCTCCTGTGGCTTGCTGCTCAGACTCTGAGGCATCTCTCTGCATCGTGTGGACAGGTTGAGGATGGCTGTAGCGGCCATGTGGGCGGCCTCCATGTCATGCGTGTAGTCAAAGCTGCTTTTGCTGCAGGTGCTGCTGGCGCTGCTTCCTCCTCCTCCTCCTGCTCCTGCTCCTGCAGCTCCTCCACAGCTCAGGCTGCTGCTACTGCTGGGAGCGTAGCTACTGGTGGTGCTGCTCGCCGAGCTGGAGTTCTTACAGTATCTCTTAGCTGAGGAGACACACACAAAAAGATATATACTGCATATGGCCAAAAACAGTTTTAAAGAAATACTCCAGTGTTTTTCTATGCATTTGTAGTGTATGAGTGATTATCATTAAGAAAGATTTTTTATCATTAAGCAACAAGTTACCCGGTAATGGGAAAAAAAGTGAAAGTTCTAATTTTCTACAGTTTTCTAATTTCTATAGTCTACGGGCACGTGTTGGAGCACTCAATAAACGTTTCGAAAACATAACTTTAAAATGATAATTGAAAACAAGACCTATGCTCCAATGATCAAGGCATTAGCAAGAAAAGGACATGAGAGAAAGTCTTTTCTTATGCAGTTTTATCAAACCACTGAAGCCAAAGACGTTCTTTATACTGAAGCTTTGAAAAAAGTAGTCACCCTTAATCACTCTTACATAAATAAAACATAGATTTAAGAGTTACAAATTCCTTTCAAAGCATCATACAGAAATATGTATTTTCTATAAACAAATATATAGACTGAAGTGCAGGATTTCTATTCTTTTCTCAGTACACATTTCATTTCAAAGTTATTGTCCATGCCATTTGCACATGCTAAATTGCTAATTGCTACAAATGAATTAAATAGATATTTGATTGAAAAACACTGGAGTGTTCCTTTGAATGATGTTAGTCACTTCAGTAAAGATCGACCAAATTTAGATGGAATAAAATCAAGGATATTATTGTTCCCTATAGCAAATCTCATTACTGGGAACCCTTAGGGGTTTCAGTATTATTCCAACAATGATGTATTGTGTTATATATTTTTTTTCCACATGTCAGATGTGCTTTAATTTTCTAAACTCTGAAAAATAGAGAAACTCTGCTGGTTGGGTCCAGATCTCTAGCAAATGTGTGCACAAGTATTAATATAGATGGAGTGCGGGTTAATCCTGTCAAACCCTGGTGTTTCTTTTGACCCATTACTCATTTTGAAGCCCATATTAGCTCTCTTGTCTAGACTTCATCTTCTGACCTTCATCCATTATTTGACATAAAGGATGAAGGATCTAGTTCCAGACCTAGTTAATGGCTTCATAACATCTCATCTTGACTACAGCCATGTTGCCAGAATGTAGTAGTCATTTTGTTGGCAAAAGCTAAGCCAATATCAATTTCAGTGATGAAAATGAAAAGATTAATAAATAATACTTTACCATTCTACTCAAAGTATATGACAAAATGTAATAACGTATGTATGTATGTATGCTCAGGGTGAACTTTGTGATATTACTTTGATTTATTGATTTATTACTTTGTGATAAAAAATTTTATCCTCGAGGGAAAACTACACTTTGTAGTGTCTGATCAAGCTAATAAAATACTAGCTAGCCAGAATTTGCTGTGTGTTACAGACTCTCAGTCATAGCTATGTAATACAAGCGGCTTACGAACTTTCATTTGGGCAAGACAAACTTGAGGAAAAGGAATGCTTTATGCGTTACTAAGTCTGTAATGGGAATGTGCCATTCCCAATGTGTAAAGCAATTTGGCGCTCAATCTAAGAAGGAATTAAAACCTAGAAATTATTCATTTGCATTTTGGAAACTTATACGTACATATACTCATACATATACAGTATATTAAATAACAGAGTTATGTGTTTTATATATAATAACAGAGTTTTATCAGAGCTTCAGAGCTATTAATGAAATTATTTACTGTATCTCATCGTTTATGAAGGCCCAGTGTAAGCACCTACCAAACCAAATAAAGAATTATAATTAGATTTTATTTAGATTTTTTATCTTTAGCAATCTACAGCATTTTTAGACAAAACTAAAGGTTGCCCAACATATATATATATATATATATTTACATATATATATATAATTTTGTCTAAAAATGCTGTAGCTTTTTAATCAACTAAATCTAAACTATAACTAAAAATAACCAATTGCCTAAGATATGATTAAAACTATTATGTATTTTTGTCCAAAAACCATGATTGGAACTCAATCCAAATTAGCTGTCAAATTTATCAATGCCAGATTGCAATATATTCAAAAGCTAGAGCTCTCCTGCACACCATACAATATGCCTACAATATCACCCTCATTCATTACCACCTTCGCTGGTCATTAGTTATAACTCTTATTCAGTAGAAAATACTCCTTCTAGTCTTTAAAACCCTACATGATCTTTTCTCACAATACTAGCTGAGCTACTCCATATTTATTGCCAACAACATATTCCTAGATCATGTGGTAAAGGTTTACTTGTTCTGAAGTATTGATCCTCCTCTGAAGGGGGCAGGTCATTCAATTTTATTGAACCCACCCACAGAGCCTCCATAACATCTCCACTATCATGTCCTTCAAATCCCAGCTGAAAGAAAGTCAGCTCTTCTCTCACTTCTATCCCTCTACTCCTGCTGTTGTTTAGCCTCCTGCATTTTGCCATGCACTCTCCCTTTTCATTATGATATATGCACTATGGACCTTATTGCTATATACTGTATAGAGTCTAAGGTAACAGTTTAAGTTTACACAGGGACATTTCTTTGTGTTCAGGGCTGGGTTACGCAGCTGCTTAAGTTGACCTTCTAGGCAGAACGCTTATAAAGACAAGCACTTATCTATAAGATGAAAACAATTTCTGAAAATATTTTCCTTTATAATGAACACTGACAGAATGCAAGACACAATTTTATATATATTAATATGAAAAAAAAAAATCAAAACCATGCTGTATCCACTGTTGAGAGTTAATTTTTTTTCATCATTTCAAAAAAATAAATTCAGGTTAAGAAACTGTAATGTGCATATGGGAAGCAAGTTTTGATCTAATAATTTTTTATCAATTTATTTTATCATTTGCTATTTTGCAATAAATAAACTATTGCCAAATGGGTTGGTTAATATGGTGTGATCTTCTGTAAAGAAAAAAACATGTCACTGGTTTAAAGTATAAAGCTGACCAAGCACTCATCCGCTAAGCTTTCTGCTCACTTTAAATAGGTTGTCCGCTGTCAAAGTAGCATGTAAATCTGTGATACAGTTGGTATTAACTCCTCATTACGCACTATAAATACACACATTTCAATGCAATTATATACACAGTAATTATTTGGCTTGGTAGCTTGCTTACATTGGACCTTCATAAATGAATAAATAATTTCATAAATAGTTGAGAAGTTCTGATAAAACTGTTAAAACTGTTAACACGTAAAACTGTTATTATATATACACACACACACAACTGTGTTAATATATATAATCCATATCACTCTGTTGTTATAGTACAATGATTGCTATAGTTTAAACCTTTACTATGCATTCAGAAAGTATGCCAAAATTACAAAGGTCAGGGAACACTGTAAAGAATTGTATTTTTTTTTTTAGAAGTGCTTGCCTTTATTTGATTTTTTGCAATTTATGACAAATGTTTAAGTAGATTTGTGTCATAAAGGGTTAATGTGTGAGGTCACCCTGTGAACGCCACCCTTAAGTCAAGAGTTATTGTAAAATCTGCAGAGAATTTAATAATAAGGCATAACTAGTTAGAGTATCTTTTACCTGTAGACAGTCTACTTATTTCCAGCACATAATGATTTCTCTGATTGCATGATTAATGAGTTGTAAGGTGAGGTAGAATAAAAGGAGTGGGGGTTGAGCACTTGTGCCGTGCTGCATCCTTGAGGCTCAGGTGAGAAAGCTGTGCTATTTGCCATCTGACTAAAGTTACAATGAGCCACAGCCACCAGCCGGGCATCAAAGTGGCATCTCCAACTGAGCTCCCTGCTGCCATCTCTCTCTCGCTCTCTCTCTTTCTCTCTCTCTCTCGCTCTCACTCCGTCTCTCTCTATATGCCCACTCCTCTCTCAGTCATTAAAGTGCAGCCAGGGAACTGGCTGCTATTCAAACAGAATTGCAATTAGCTGTGGCCCAGAGACTAGACCTTGACTCGCCTCTACCAAGTCATTCATTATGCATCCGCTACTATATAATTTCCATACATTTCCATTCCCGTGGTCAAAGCCTGGAGATGTTGGGAACACTCATAAAATAGCGCCATTGTAGTGTCAGTGCATTTGGTATTCACTGAATTCATATTCACTAAAACTACATCTCATGCTAAAATTATGTGAAGCAAAAAAAACAAAACAAAAAAAAAACCATTCCCTGTACTTTGAAAAACATGATGTTCACTAGTCATGTCAGAAGATGTGAAGAATAGAAAGATAAAATGTGGTTTTGCGGGTCTTACCATCGTATCCCTTGGGTGATGTGTCACGCCCTTGGACTTTAGGAGCGATGGCACGTTTGCCGTACACATTCTGGTTGTCGTAGCCATTGTAGTCGAAGCTGGTCTTGGAGTATTTCTCCAGCTCTTTGGCCAGGTTGGAGCGCGGGGTGGTGGTGGGGACATTGTTCTTATAGCCGTACTGCGGGATCTCCAGCTGCTTTACAAAGCACATAGGCCTAAAAGAGCAACCGACAGAGGACGGTCAACAGGATCTCATGGAATAGATCACATAAGTAATGAACTAGTTTTAGTAATAAACATTATAAACATTAATAATATAGAAAAAAATACATTATTACAGTCGGTACTAGTTGCAGTCTCTTATTTGCTGTTTGTTTTTGGCTGGTGCTTTTTTTTTAGATTACAGAATCTTTTTACATCCCCCACCTATAATATTTCTAGGAAAATTGTGTAGGAAAAACATTTGATTTTTTCTTTTGCTAGGAATTTGGACACACAATATATTATATATACTATGTGTCCAAATTTCAAGCAAAATGTATATATAATGTGGACAAAAAGAAGTCTTTTCAGATATCAGGCTGCTTCCTGTTGTACATTGTTTTCACCCATAACAGGGGATTCTATTTGCAAATGCAGTATGAGGGTATTTTCAGAAATGTGCTTTTACACACTAATATTTTTGTGTTTTTTATTAACAGCACTAATATTTTTGGAATACATTCCAAGCATATCCTGGAATTCTGCCAGTCAGAATCTCACGCTCCCATCCAAATCAAGCCCAAAGTCTTTAATCTGCTGTTCAAGCTCAACTCTTGTCTTGAAGAAAGAGATTAAAAGGAATTGGGACTCTGGGTCCGTTCATGAATTGTCATAAGCTGCAGTAGCATAGCTTGAGTAATGGTGTTTAATGCTGGAGAAACAATTATGGACACGGACTGTTTATACAGCATGCGAAATTCAGTAGGTTCGGGTCAAATTCGGATATTATGAGCATAAGTCCAAGTTTAATCTCTGGGGTTGATGTACGTTGAGTTCATTTGTTTTTACAAAGAAATACATGCCAATATCTTCAAAGCAGTTTTTACTTTAAAACAGTAAATACTACAAGAAGCTTGAAGCAAAGAATTAATGAACACATCATACATGGACCCTGGGGTCATAGATGAGTGAGTCCAAGTCACATTACAAGTCGTGAAAATCATAGCTTAGGTTGGAAGTAAATCTGAGTCTAGGATGTGAGCACTACATGACTGAATGCTGGTGAACTGAATAACTACAGATAGTATGTTAACATCTTCATTAACAACAGTTAGTGTGGATTTGGAACCTATTCTGACAACACTGAGTGAGATATGGGAATACAAACTGGATGGGATGCCTGTCTATCGCAGGACACTGTATATACACACACACACACACACACACACACACTTCTTCATGCTAGGAGCCATTTAATGTACCAGTAGATGGGAAGTGGGAGGAAACTGGAGAACCCGGAGGAAAGCCCTCCCCCCCACAGGGAGAACATGTGAAACTCCACACAAAAAGTAACATGAGCTTAGGATCAAACCAAGGACCTTGGAGCTGTGAGAAGGCCATGCTACTCACTACACCACCATGTGACACTGATGAGCCACTAATGAAATTAAATAATATACACTACATCTAACAGCATGTGCTATTAAACTGAAGCATCCATGATGGGTGTTGTCTTCTACCTCAGAACTCGGTCCGATGCCTGGTTGGACTTAGTTCCATTGCAGGCCTGGTGTTTCTCATGAGCTTTTGCCAGTTTCTCAGCAGCTGCTATCGGGCATCCCGAGAGACTGCATTAACACAACACAAAATGAAAAAAAAATGAAAAATGAAAAGCAACACATACTGTATGATGTCACTCTACATATATTAGAGAAGCCATCATCACACAAAACAATCATCAGGAAGACAGTCTGTGCAACAACAGCTCCAGCTTTATGAGGTCTGTACTGAAACCTTGATGGAGGTATTACATACAACTCCACATTTCTAAGACAAAATGAATCCACTCCACAGTTCAAACACAGGTGGATTTCAGACTTCCTTTTCAGACTTGTGACTGTGATTTCCCATGAGAATGAGTTTCGAGTCACTATTTCCTCTTTTTGTGATCCGTTAAGAATGTTAAAGGAATTCAGTGAAGAGTTTTCTCGCAGCAGGTAGAAGGAACAGAGTAACAGCAAAGGTGTGTGTAGGTCTGTCTATGTGCAAATGACACGAGACAAACTGGCAATTTGCTTTGGGGCCCGAGTACACACATTTCCATGCTTGCGAGTGCAGATGTAAGAGTGTGTGGTTTCTTCTACAGCAGGTGCATTCCTCAGAGTGTGTGTGTGTGTGTGTGTGTGTTTGTGTGTGTGTGTGATGTGCAGCTGGCGCTCCCGCTCGGGTGTCACAGACGTGCTAATGGCTAGTGCCAGGCCTACCATCCCACACCAGCTGCTGACCGTCACACCTTCACTGCAGCAGCACCCCAGAATAGAATTACATGCATTAAAGAGAACGACTACAGCGAGCTCGGCATTTATCATCCCAGTCACAGCTACAGACACATGCTTAATCTTTTTTCTAAGGGTTAAGTATTGGTGCATATGCAACATTGAGCATTCTGTTAAAAAAAACAAAAAAAACAAAAAACTATATTTTACACACCCTTCAGTTTTGCTCTGCACACAAAATTATGATGGAAAAAATCACTATGAAAATTCTGTAACTTGTAATATTTGTTTTATAGCAAAACACGGTTTTATTATTTTACAGGATTGTACTGGAAATCAGTGCATTGGTTTACAGTGAAATACCAAAAAACACAGTTTATAGTGGTATCTAGCATTTTAGGTGGGAGTGAGAATGAGAAGGATTCTCTTTCTGTCAACATCTGAACATTAGTGGATCTGAAATTCATCTTTTAGTGTGAGTTAATGCAAACGTAGAGGTGGTTGGATCAGTATGAGTTCGTTGAGGGAAATGGTGGTTGAGGCTTTGAACTACAGCTCAGAAGGTCATGAGTTCAAATCCCAGCACTGGCAAGCTGCCATGATTGAGTCCTTGAGCAAGACCCTTACCCTTCAGCTGCTTAGCTCTATCCTGTCTCAATTGTAAGTCACTTTGGATAAAACCATCAGCTAAACAGACAAATATAGTGGGTTATCAGTTTATTTTACGTTAACAGTATATTACTTGAAACATACAGTATAGTGATGTAAAAAAAGTATATTAATTACCTTTGAATATACTGCCATACTTTATGTACATATGTATGTTTAATAATTATTTACTGTAAATGTTATGGTAAATTTTATACAGTGAATAATAATAGAATATACATTTCAATATATTTCCAGTATCCGTAAATGATTAAAGTCAGTAAATACTTTATACATAAAAATATACATATAAATATAAATCCAGCTAACAGTAAATATTATTAGAATGTTTCCCAAAAGTATTTGACAGATTTTCATTCTAGAAATAATGATCCTACAATATTATAAAAACAACGCAACATTTCGGTTAGACAAAGAATATATACTATACACTAGTCTGAGGAAGAAACACACACAGAAGTGCTTGTACAAATCCAAACATCTGATGTTCAGAAATCTCTACGCAACATTCAGAATATTTATGGCAAACATGTATTCCTGTTCGAACCCGTGCTTATGAAAGATCTACATGAATTTCAACAAGCCAGGTTCATATTTTGTTCTTCTTCATACAGATGTAGTTGTAAGTAAAGGTAATAAAATTAACTCCACCTCTAATCTTAATCTTCATAACTTTTTCCTACAAATATGACTTTGCAAGTGTAACAACCTATTGCTTTTTTCCCACAAAGGAATTGCGGGAATGGATATTACTTCATACATGGCATGTTATTCAAAAGAAATTAAAAGTAAAGTAAAATACATTTAATCGAACAGAAACACCAACAAAAACAAACAAATAAACACTGATAACTGATCATTCAGAATGGCAACAATAACCAAAATAAGAATATCTTCAGTACACAAACTAAAAAAAAAGAAATTCACCAGACAGTAATGTAGAACAGACCCAGTTCCTATATCAACCGAGTTCTTACCTTCGATGTGAGTTCCTGTTGCTATTGACATGGCCGCGCCCTGTGCAGCCAGGTGTAGGACACTTAAGAACATTTTCATACATTGCAAGAACTTGATGGCAGAGAAGAGAAGGAGTGGAAGACAGGGAAAGTTAGGAGGCAGCAGAGTTAGTCATCTAAATTAACGTGAAGTAACAACATCAAACTGCATGCAGGACGATGCACACGTTCGCCATGCCATTACACAGACAGCAGAGATATGTGATTGAGCAGTGGATAAACATTCCTTCCAGGATTTATGATGAGACTGATGGTTACCTGCGTAATCCTATCACAGACATAAAACGAGCTTTGATTCAACACGTCACTGTAGCCAGTGATGACCAGTATAAAGTGACACTTACAAACACTAAAAAAAGAAATTATTCTTATACTCCAATTCCTGTCCTGAGCTGTCAGATCGTAGCATAAGCATAATATGTGCACTTTTGGTAATCCTTTCTGTGCATGTCATATTCATAAATTATTATAACCATGCTTGTAATTCTTTGTAAGTTGGTAATCATTGCTTGTAACTCTAATAATGCCTCATACAGTGCTTATAATGTGATAGAAATAGTTCCTTGATAACTATAACTATTCATTATAACAACATGTATTGTACTGCACCAACCTTCATAACTAATAATAATTATAATTAATAATATTGACTGGTTAATAATTACAAAGTGACTGTAATATTAGAGAACAATTGTAAATCATTCTTAACACTTATAATATCACTGGGTGCTTCCAAAAATTACACACATATGTAGCACCTGAGATAACTTCCTGTCTCTCCAAGGTTACATATATGTGTCTTTTTCATTTCTGGGAAGCACGCAGTGATGACATTTTGAATTGTGACTTTATTATTTTTGACATTGAAACATTTTCAGACTTCAATAATGTGTCTGTATGTGTTCTTGTAATCCGGAAATAAGGGTGTTCCAAAATATCCCCATACATAGGGGAAATTAACACTTTTTAGCAAAATGTCTCCCAAAATACTTTTTTCATACATAGATTATATTATTTATATATATTTTCAGATAGCCTTTAAGAATGCCTTTGACAAAAGAAGAACATATCAATCATACTCAGGGCTGGATCGGGAAGCTGAAGATTGTGATGGACTTTAACAGGAAACATGTCAAGCACATCACACACGACAGTGTTGCCAAAATTATTAACAAATTCAAAAAGACTGGAAGTGTTGCGGGTCAGCCGAGAAGGGGACGTCCACGAACATCCACTGATGAAGGCACGACTGACATGATGCTGGCAAACATAGTCTCCTATGCATGGAGATTTTTGGGACAACCTGTATTTATAATTTTTTATTTATAATTATTAATATATATTACATTTGCAGTATAATTATGGTTGTACAGTACAGCACATTATTTATAGCACATTATAAGAGGTTTATGAGGCATTATTAAAGTTACAAGGAATCATTAGCAACTTACAAAGAATTCTAAGCAGAGTTATAATTATTTATGATAATCTATGAATACGCTTCATAGAAAGCTCATAGTTATCGATATTTTCCCTTAGTAAGCACAGAAATCAGAAAAGAGAGGAAAAATCGTTTCCGTCACGTTTCATGGTTTACTTGCCTCAGTTTTTAACAAGCCTTCATCTTCAGTAACTCTCACCATAAAAAAAAAAAAAAAAAAAAAAAAAAAAAAAAAAAAAAAAAAAAAAAAAAAAAAAAAAAAATGTCCATGATGATCTGAAATCCCCACTGGCACCAATTAGATTAATGATCTTTAGGAAGTAGGGGAGAGGACAGAAGGAAGGAACAGGGGCTCCGACACACACACACACACACACTTTCTCTTCAAGACTTCATCATCACCTCCTTAAACCCTCACCCTCATCCTCTCCTCCAGCTCTGACACATTAATTACTCTGCACTGGGCTTAATTGGACCAAGGCTACTACCTAGAGATGGACAGACTCTCAAACGCTGTGCTGCATTTTTATGGACGTGGCTCGGGGGATATATGCACATGAGGATCAGAGGAATGTTGCTTAAATGTTATTTAGACTGCTCAAAGACAAAACAGGGGATTATAGGTAATAGCAAATTGAATTTCTAAAGCTATCTTCCTGTTTCTGATGCCACATTAATTTATTAGACAATCATTTGCTAATCATTTGACCACAGTTTTTACAAATGCTATGAGGATCTTGTTTTCTCCCCCATATTCAACTGGTGTAAACTGTTATTATATATATATAGTGGTGTGTATTTTTTTTAAATTATGGCTTATGGTAAATTATGGCTATAACACCATGAAGTTATGTTTAATTTCTCTGACTCTAAATTAGATTTGGTTTTTATGGTTCACATGTTGACCGACGAACATTTCTAAAGTAAGAAAATTAAATCAGTGATACAAACAACATATTAGCCAACATAACATGAATATTAAAGAAAAAATCCATTAAGTAATTGAATAAAGACATTTGTCAACTGTTATGACATTTTAAATTATAATACAGCAATATATCAGCAAAAATGTATTACTTGACTTAAACATGATATTAACTTACGTTAAACAAGAGTAAAACAGTCTTTATGACAGCTGACAGATGATGAAATAGGTTTTATAATTGTTTAAGCAGATTTTTGTCAGTTGGCATGAAGGATTAAGGGTTTATATACAGTCAGGTCCGGAAGTATTTGGACAATGAGGGAGTTTTTGTGATTTTGTCTTTATACACCACCACAATGGATTTGAAATAAAACAATCAAGCTTTATTTTAAGAGGTTCCACAAAAATATGGCATTTACCATTTAGGAATTACAGCCATTTTCAACAAAGTACCTCCATTTTCAGGGGCTCAAAGGTATTTGGACAATTGACTGACATGAAGTTAATTGACTAGGTGCGGTCCATTCCCTCATTACTTCAAGACAAATGAAGCAGATAAAAGGTCTGGAGTTGATGTCAGGTATTGAGTTGGCATTTGGTAGCTGTTCGACTGGAGCTACCAATATGAAGTCCAAGGAGATCTCAGTGCAAGTGAAGGAGGCCATCATTAGGCTGAAAAACAACATAAATCTATAAGAGAGATAGCAAAAACCTTAGGTGTGGCCAAATCAATAGTCGGGTACATTCTTAAAAAGAAAGAAAGCACTGGTGAGCTCAACAACATCGAAAGGCCTGGAAGACCACAGAAGACAACTAAAGTGGATGATCACAGAATCCTTTCCTTGGTGAAGAAAAACCCTTCACAACATCAACAGAAGTCAAGAATACTCTGGAGAAGGTAGGCGTATCATTGTCAAAATCTACAATCTACAAGAGACGCCTTCATGAATGTAAATAACAACACAACAAGGTGCAAAGCCAGATTAGACTTTGCCAGAAAACATCTAAAAAAGCCTCCCATGTTTAACTAACAGATTAACTTGTACCAGAATGATGGGAAGAGAAAAGTATGGTGAAAAAAGGAACAGCTCATGATCCAAAGTATACCACATGATGTGTCAAACATGGTGGAGGCAGTGTTATGGCATGGGCATGTATGGCTGCCAATGGAACGGGCTTACTGGTGTTTATTGATGATGTGACTGCTGACAGAAGTAGCAAGATGAATTCTGAGGTGTATCGGGCTATACTCTCTGCTCACATTCAGCCAAATGCTACAAAACTGATGGGACGCCGCTTCGCAGTGCAGGTGGATAATGACCCTAAACATACTGCGAAAGCAACTCAAGATTTTTTAAAGGCAAAGAAATGGAATATTCTTCAATGGTAAAGTCAGTCGCCTGATCTCAACGCAATAGAGCTGCTTTTCACTTACTGAAGACAAGACTGAAGGCAGAAAGACCCACAAACAAGCAGCAACTGAAGGTGGCTGCAGTGAAGCCTGGCAAAGCATCTCCAGGGAGGAAACTCAGAATTTGAGTTTTGAGAACATGGGCTCCAGACTTCAGGCAGTCATTGACTGCAAAGGATTTTCATCCAAGTATTAAAATTTTGGTTATGTTTACAATTATGTCACTTTGTCCAAATACCACTGAAAATGGAGGTACTTTGTTGAAAATGGCTGTAATTCCTAAATGGTAAATGCCATATTTTTGTGGAACCTCTTAAAATAAAGCTGAAAGTCTACACTTCGATCACATCTTGATTGTTTTATTTCAAATCCATTGTGGTGTTGTAGAAAGGCAAAATCACAAAAACTCTGTCATTGTCCAAATACTTCCGGACCTGAGTGTAGGTGTGATGTAGTCTTATGAAGGTTTCAGGTAGCCTGTAAATAAAGGGTTAGCCAGTTTTGGCATCTCCTCACATCTCTCTCTCACACACACACACATACACACACATAAACACACACACACACACACACACACACACACACACACACACACACACACACACACACACACACTCTTTTTCGAGGCTCTTAATAAATTGTTGTGTGCTCTTTGCCAGCCCTGTGGTGTATCCAGCAGACTGAAAGGTGACCTGTTGTGAGCATGTCGAGCTATCGACAGGTCGCTGCTAAAAAATGCATTATGTGCAATGGAGCAGCTGTAGAGATGCTCTCCCCTATCAACGTGCGCTCAATAACCTGCCCGAAGAGCACAGTGTCCCGCCAGTGCCGCAGCCTGCGGTGTGTTTGTCTGACACACTCACACACATTCACACAAACAGTGAAGCTTTGACATATTATAACGCATTCATCTCTGAGAGTGGACAATGTATTATTAATGCTGTGTCTTTATTCTGTCTGCAATTCATGGTGCGCAGAGATGTTCCGGGAGAAATCTCGTGCAAATAATGGCTAAATAAGGTTGCCCTTCTCTAGTCTGTTCTCTACCCCCATCCTCAGTAAAATAAATTCTCTACTTTTTCAATTAAATTAAAATCTCATTCCTGCAAATTTACTCTAAGCTCTAAGTGCTAAATATGCAACACTTTTCATGCATTTAAGCTTTAATAATTATGCATTAGGAATGTTTTTCCTGTTGTTCCCAGGATTATATTGCTTTACACAACAATGCTGATGAATTCTCGATTCTGATTGGTTGAAATGTAGCAGCAGCGCTGAAAAGCTGCAAGGCAAGTCACAGGTTTTCAAGGTGTTTGTTCTGATACGTTACTGTTTCTACAGTAACGGCTCATTAATGGGGACCTGCATGGCGGACACTGCACATAACCTAAGACTAATAATTAAAAATGGGTTGTAATTTAACAAAGAAAATGTATAATCATTGATATGGTGAGGTTTTCTGTAAGGACATGTTTATTTAAAATTTATGGAAGGCGTATCCAGTGTCAGAGCTTTGCAACAGTCAGTATTAAGTTTTACACAAAGGGAGAGCCTTCAGGACTTCTCTGTAACATGACGAGCTGTATTTCTTGTCTAAGAGCGAGAAATAAGAGAGAGTGGTGAGTGTTTATATAGCTATTATAACTTAAGTGATAACAGGAACTAACTTCCCAGATGTTTTGCAAAGTTAAATGCAGCTATAAAAGGTTAAAAAGTACAATGTGTCACTTTTTAATTAATAAAACACTCTCGGAAGTGCTGTTTTGTCAGTCTGCGTCATACCACTCCTGCTTTGGTAATACCACACCCTGTCATGTTTCATTTCTTACTTGTTGTTACCAAATGTAATGAGTTTTCTCATAATCAGTAAAAGCACTTCTGAGGTCCATCTGAGGATAAAGCATATGGGTGAAGTCTAAGGTCATTCCAGACCTCACTTGGCATCTCCTGAACTCGGAGACTGCTTAAATTACACCTCTTGACATCTGGACACTTTATAGGCAAATCTTTTTATGTTAACTAATTTTCTGGGCTGTCATTAAAGCTGTCAGCTCATTTGATTGCCTTCTGGGTCATTTGCTACCATAACGTGAGATCCTCTCTGTGGTTTAATGGATCGTGTAAAAGATAGTTTATAAGGAGATTTGCACAAGGTGAATGAGAACAGCGAGTGAGAGAAAGCTCGCCACCCTTCCTGTTTACTACTCTTACAGCAGAGATGTCAGCTAGATAGCCGAGCCATAATTATTACTGTTCATTCAATATGGATATAATTAAAGGATCTAATGCAAACAAACTGTAACCAACTTAATAAAAGGATAAGAGTCCTCTTGAACATGGTCATATTCAGCACAACGTGTTTTTTTGTATTTAAAACTTATCTTAAAAACAGGATGTATCCAAGTTTTAGATTTAATTGTATTGATTTATTTACAAAATAATAGTGCATATAATTCCAAATGAGCATGCATAAGCAAGGCCACAGAAGAGGAAAATAATGAATCCACGTAAAACAAGACCCATGCCACTAAAAAAAAAAAAAGACCTTGACACTTATACAACAATAACAGAAAAGCAAAGCATGACTGCTAAGCAGGACAAATCTAAGCTAAGCAGACTCACAGAGACACAGAGCAAGCAGAACAGATCAGCAAGCCACGGAAGCAGGTGACGGTGTATGAGGTGAGTGTGTCTTACTTTCTGGAGGAACTCTGTCTTTATGTGGGCAACCAGACAAGCTTCGATGGTGAGGATATAACCCAGTCACATGACCTGTGCCATCGCATCCCGGCGTTGGGCATCGACTCTCTTTCTTCTCCGACCTTGAGGAATCTACACATGCATGCACACACACGAAAACATACAGGGAAGTCTAAATGGGGCAGGAGACATTTTGTAACACAGACATGTCTACGTAAGGGCAGCTGATCAGTAACTAGCAAGGACACATTTAAGAAAATACTGCCTCAGAATGATGTAACATCTGAGGGTAAACCCCTAAATGTCAACAATTTTTAAACAAGTATCAGCATATAATATTCTAAAAAACATCTTCGCAAATAATAAGCAAGACTAATCTATAAAATAAAACCAAAATTTTTGAGACATTTGTATTTTTCCTAATTCATCTGAAATATAATTTTAATGTATATGTGCCTTTAGCTAGGTTACATTTCTTAATTAGTAGTGGGTACAATACATTTCCCAGTGTCTTTATTAAGCTTTTTATAGCTATCACAACCTTTTGCAATGGTAATCTTTCGCTCTTGTTAGCGTAGCTAAATTGATATTGGATGCAGGACAGTCCTATCAATAATTACTGAAGATGTTTCTTTAAAGAGGAGGGTAAATTGGACTGGTACAAAAACAAGGAGAGACTCTGAGAGAGAGAGAGAGGGAAAAAGAGATAAAATGGAGAGGGAGACACGGGGAGATGACTGATTACATTTTTTAGCATGGTGTAACCTAATAACCAGTATCACACTGTGTTTTTTGTATCAAAATGAGACCAGTCAATGAGAAAAAATAGCAGGAGAAAGACAGAGTGCTTGGAAATGGAATGAGTGTTAAGAAATTCAGAGCTGAGTTACACATGAGTAGTGAGTAGATAATGCATTGGATGGAACTATAGACTTAAACAGTTCTTAGACAGCTGCCCTGGAGTGGCGTGCCAGGAGGAGTTTACCGAAAAACAGAGGTGTGTCTCAGTGACACATGATCCTGACCTTGAATTTGAAGTCACTTTTTTCTTGTACAATATTTTCTCAAGCAAGAAGCAGTATCGAGTCCAGCATCGAGTCTTTCCTGATTATTTACTATTATTATTTTTATCCCACCCATGACATAGACAAAAGTCAGAGGCCATTTAGAGGTTGGGAAAAAGTCTTGCTCTTTAACGTTTGAAGATTTCTGATAAAGTAGAATTTTTCTTTCAAGTGATTAGTACAGATGAATCGTATGCGGTCGTGCAAATCCGACCAGAGGTCAGCTTTCAGGTTGTCGCTAGTGTTAGCTTATCGATATATTACACGTCCATATCGAGTCGTGTCATGAAAACTGACACGCAGCCAGCTGTATGTTCAGAGCAAAAGAGTAGAGGAGTGTGATGCACATTAGACAGCACTGAATATCGACTGTGGCTTGGCACGGGCCATGCTTTGCATAGCAAATGGCCCCCATTACCATAGCATCTGGGGATAATTAATGTGCAGTCAGTGGTCCTGTCGTTCGTTATCGGTCATACTGATATTGTTCAATTTCCATCTCCGCCTCGTGCCTTTTTTAAGGAGGAACTCCTTCCATAACTGTCAGCCCAGCACACTTTTATAAATCATAATGGCCCCTGGTCAGGCAGCCTCTGCCGCTATCTGTGCTGGGGAGAGATGTTATCGTGACGTAATGGCTGTGCATCCCTCATTATTCTGACATTATTCCGATAGAGTCTGCCCAGTATGCCAACCCAGCGTCCTTTGGTGCAGGCTGAAATGGTCTTCTTCTCCATCTCATCAAGCTATGATCAAATGTCTACTCTGTGTCAGTGTATAAAATGGGTGATAATGAGAATTATTAATTTGGCATAATGATACCAACATAAATAAGCAATTTTCTGCTTGGAAATGTCAGACTAATAGTGTCATACTGTATATGAGACATGGGTTAATTAAGCTTTTAGTGTGAGTGCACTGCGAACCAAGATCCTGTATTACTGATATTATTGATTATATAATACTTTCAGTGTTACTCTCAGTCTTAAAGCTTGACTGTACGTGATCTACTGTATCTATATAATAATATTCTACATTCTACAGCACTCAACTAACACAGTCAGTCTTGTACTAGCAGGTAGTAAATCTGCCCAGAATAGGTGACACAGTTTAATTTGGTGTACACTATTTCCACTGCATGACTGTGGGCTTGTTCTCCAGCAAAGGTACAGTACATATTTTACAAGAGCTCTGGGTTCTCTAGGTTTATAAATAGGTGGCTTGAATGCAGGATGCATCCTGGGGAAGAGATTTGCTGTCCTTTCAGCTCCTGCCATTACTTATGCCTGACAGGCCCAGACGCTGATGTAACCATGCTGGCCTATTTGAACAACATAAGCTGCTGCTGCCTGCACTGCAGGGATGGTGGTACTCAAATTGGTTGCGAATGTCGTTTCTGGGGTCACAGCGAGTTTTTTTTTACAAGCACGTAAGTGAGAGAATGTTACCACTCAAACTACAAAGCCTGGTGTTACAAAGGCTTTGAATATACATGTGAGGAGGCCTGGAAAAATCCACCGACTGTTGCAGCCAAAAATGTCTTTGACCTTTAGTAATGTGCACATTATTAAAATTTTACATGACTATTCAATTTAAATACGAAAAAAAATTATAATTAAAGTTACTTATAAATATAAAATTAGGTCTGAGTTGTTCTGTGTTGAGGTCTCTACCATGCAAGCCCAAAGTCCAAGTCATTCTTTTTTGCCCTGGATGAGAGCAGCCATTTTCTCCACCTCATCATATTGCTCTAGATTAAGTTATCTTCACTCAGTTCAAATAAACTTCACAGTTTATTTGACTTTATTTACTGTACATGGAATTACTCACTTCAAGTAAACGCTACTTGATATAATTAAGCTAATGTAACTAAAAAAGCAATGAGTAAATGTTACTACATATAAAATATATAGTAAAATAAAACATCTGCACATAGACAAATTAGTATTCACGCAACTATTTGACATAAAAAATGTATTAAATTCACAAAGCCATTTTTTCAGTGTACCTCTGCTTTAAGAAACCAAAAATACAATTCACCAAAACAATGTACAATTGTTTTTAATAATATGTTCTAATTTTGCCTATGTTATCTGCCTTCAGAGATCATGTTAGGTAGCCAGAACATCTGTCTGTCAGATTTCCAATTTATATTTTATATTATAAATAATTACAAATTATAAAATGTTTAGCGAATTCATGCACAGTGATAGTAAACACATTGACAAGCTCTGCTTCTCTTTAAAACTTTCCACTGTTGTCATGATTGTTGTCATGAGCTGCGTCTCAAATCAAGAACTATGACTTTACATTTAAAAGTATTTACTAATCTGGAAAATCCAGAAGACTGGTACGCAAAAACAGACCGTTCAGAATATTTTTAAAGGCTACATGAGAGGTTTTTAAAATTCAAACACTAAACACAACAAGAAAGCTATTGTTAGTTCTCAATAATGGCCTAGAATAGTGCATAAGTTTACAATTTGAGACCTTCATTTGTTTAGTCAGTTGCGGACACTGAGACACATGGTGCTATACTGCCCCCACGTTGGTAGCATTAATTTCTGAGTATGTGCACAGGCGGCAGCCATCTTGTGTATGCGTAGGTAAAGGAAAGTGTAATCCACACTTAAGTGTGCTTTCCTCATGCAGTGAACGTTATGCTTGAACAAGTGGTTTACTACATGCCATTGAGAAACAGACATACGCCTAATAGATTCAGTTTGTAAATGGTATAAATACCAGCTGTCAAAATATCTGTGATGCTCTCACACTGTCGCACACACTGTAGAGATGACAGTGGACAACATTGTAACGTTTGAATGATGATTAAAAAAAGGGAAATTTAGCCAAAAGAACAAAACTGACTGAATTAATCAAAACGAATGAATTAAACAAACTGAGCCATTTCAGTAAGAGCGATGATGAGGGTTTATTACATGCTGTGACTGACATTTACCTTAGGAAATGAGACTGCAGAGTCTGATGTCGGATGCTTATGATTTAAAATGATATAACTGGTTGAGATACACGAAAAAGAGAAATATATTTCACTTGGTTTTCAGAAAAAATGTCAAAAGTAAAGGATTTTCCCTAGCCACCAAAAAAAACAAAAAAACAATATAGATTTATAGAATTATATCTCTAGCATCACCTTTAAGGGTGATATATTGGAAATACATTTTTTTAATACCAAAAACTGTTATTTAGATCGGGGAAAAATCAGTAAGTAACCTGTGTTGAAATGTTTTTTGTGTTTCGTATTTTCAGTAAAAGTGTATTGTGTTGTTATATCATACAATCTGATGCTCATGTTATTCTGGTGGATTTTAGAACAAGGGCTTGCACGAGAGCAGCTCTAACACACATTTTCTGCAGCACTGAAGACTTATTAAAGGCAACACCTTGAGTTTGTCACAGTTCATGAACAGCACAGCACCTACCTGACTCGTTAGGGAGGAAATGGAGATGTAGCTGTGTGCTATCTGTTTCTAGCAAGCTGCAAAAATCACGACTGCTGCTACTGGTCTTTAAATGTGTTTAAAAGATTTCCCACATTTGGTTCTTTATTGTTGAACATAATATTTTATAAAAACTAGCAAGCTGTCAGGCTAAGCTGCTATAATTTAGCTATGTTAAAAACTCACAAACACACTGGAATAAAAATATAGTGTTATCAGATTAAATTGTGCTACAGGAATACTGTAGAAACCAAAGAGACCAACCCTATAAGATTTATTGTTGCCCGTGAAGAGATTTTTGTTAGCACTTGATATCCACCAGACTGCTAACATTTAAGCAACTGCGGATAACCTTTAGCATCAGAGGTGGCACTGAATAGCATTCTCTATAGCAGGGTCCATCAACTGGCAAAATATTTCAGGTGACTAAACCAAGCAATTGAAAGAAATGTGGTAGCAGAGCCCATAAATGTATGAAAAAAAAAATACTCATAGCTCTGTAGCAGATTCTCTGTCTCCACTTATCCAATCACTTTATTTATATAAATTATGTAGCTGAAGGCAGCTCATCAGACCACAGACTAGCTACAAGGCTATAGACATTAGGTCAGAAAGAAAAGCGTTCTCAAAGACTTTCGTAGTTTTTCATCATTTTATTTACCCTCTCAGGTCTGATTAGCAAACCAACAACATGGCTTGTTTGAAAAAAGTTGATGACAAATACAGAATGTTTAAATTTGAAACGACAAAGAAGTATATGTTTATTCCCCCTACGTCATCTGTTCTGAGTCTTTGCTGCTAGTTAAAAACTGATAACTTTAAGCACCACTATGACACAAAACTTAAGTACTTCAAATTATCTTATATGTAGCCAATAAGTTAATCATCAGTGGTTAAGCATTAGTCATGTTAGTTGCTCATATAGACCTTTGTATGCAAGGAATTTTGTGTAACTGGACTTGAATACCACTGATCTATAGCATCGACTGACAAAATGTGCTTTTGTATTTTCAGGTGATAAAATTTTTCAAGATGCATTTTTGTTTCATTTTGCTTTGTGTTATGTATCAAATTATGTGTATAGTATAGTATAGTATAGTATGTATATATTGATGTGTTTTATGCGTCTCTGGTCTATCCAGCATGTAGCCACAAGATAACTGTACATGGATTAGCTGCTTATTCGCAACTACAAATACATTTGGAACTACAAACACATCTTCAGACCATCATCAGCTATTTGACCGTGTCTCACAACTACTCTCCTGAGTAAATGCTCACCCACCTTTATGGTAGTAGGGCTTCTTGAGGCCATCATGATGCAATCTGGCTTTACGCTCCTCTGCACAGCTGAGCCTCAGACCATGGTTCTCTTCGTGCAGTTGCAATCTGTCTCTCCTGGCTGCCTCTGAGGCCATCTTGTCCCTCATAGCCTTGGCCCGCTCAGACTCCAACGCTATGGCCTTCTCCAGCAGCGACAGGTTGCCCTTGGTCATGTCGAAACCGTCCTCAGAACGGTCCGAGGTGATTGACGTGGTGTCCTCATCTCTGTAAGTATCGTACTCTCTGGCACAGCTGGACAGAGCTTTTGAGCGCGGGCTGAGCTGCTCCTCCAGCTTCATAAGGTTGACCATGTCTGAATAGTTGCGCTCCAAGACACGGCGTTCCTCTGAGTTCTGCTGCTGATGGCATTCTCCATAGATGTCCTGGTGCAGCAGAATGTCCTGTTGCCCCTCCTGACTGTGGCTGAAGCGCTCGGCCGGCTTTGTTTCGCTTAATTTGCGTGCCAGGTCGAAGCACTGATTGCGCAGACACTCCAGACTGCTCAAGCATACCTCCTCATCGCTTTCCTCAATCATCTGTCCATTGCTAGTGGGCTTGTTTAGTGCACAACTGCTACTATTACCATTACACCCATAACCAGCAAAGCCATTCATGCTGCTGCAGTCCTCATTTTTCACTCCATCTTCCTGATATGTCCTTTCTTCAAGGTTGTCAGAGAGCACAGCTCCATGACCCTGGGCTAGCAGTTTCAGAGAGTCCACAGTCTCCTTTACTACATCACTGTCAACGTCAAGGCTCAGCTCACCCTTCTTAGAGCTATTGTCACACTCCTCCTCCTCCTCTTCTTCTTCCTCTTCTTCATCATCCTCTTCTTCCTCCTCATCCTCTTCCTCCTCCTCCTGTTCATCCTCAGCACTATGGGAGGAGTTGCTGTTCATCTCGGACTCTGTCATGGCCCGGTAGGCAGCGTCCTCTGCAATCTTGCCCAGGTTGAGCAGAGACTTAGCCACCAGCTCGTCATAGTTGTCGTATTCATCGTTGTTGTTGTCGTCCTTCTCCACCATTGGGCTGGGTTTAGTGTAGCTCCCGTTTACCTGATTGCCAGCTGTGAAATAGAAGGAAATAGAATTTATTATGTTTTATTTTGATGATCGATTTGATTAACAAACCTTTTCAAAAGCCAATTCAAAATCATGCGTGTTTTTCTTATTATATAAATAACAAACTCACCATCCACTTTAATAGGAACACCTGTACACCCGCTCATTTATGCAGTTATCCAATCAGACTGTGAGCAGCAGCACAGTGCATAAAATCATACAGATACAGGTAAAGAGCTCCAGTTAATGGTCACATCAAACATCACAATGGGGAAAATGTGTGATCACACTTGGTGAAAAAGTGTGGCATGGATGTTGGTGCCAAATGGGCTGGGTTGAGTATTCCTGGGAATTTCACAAAACAGTCTCTAGACTGATCACAGAGATCATATTTTTCCCCATTCTGATGTTTGATGTGAACATTAACTGAAGCTCTTGACTTGTATCTGCATGATGTTATGCACTGTGTTGCTGCCACATGATTGGCTGATTAGATAACCGCATAAATGAGCAGGTGTACAGGTATTCCTATTAAAGTGGACGGTGAGTGTGTAATCACCTTTTATCAACCTAGAAATATTGCACAAATTAGAATAATCAGTTGGCAAACAGATCTTACAGCAAGCATGTTTATTGTCTTCTCTTTCAGAGATGTAGGCATAAGAGCAAACACACACTCAACTGCCAGTCCAAAATCCACAATAATATAAAACTTGGGGTTAAGTGTACCGATATGAACCAAATAAATCACTCAAATACAGAGGAATTAAAGAGGAAATGTGCAAAGGATCAGTGATCAATTGAGATAAAATTACCCAGAGCACTATACATTATTCCTGTCAGCATTGTTTCCCACTTAAACCACTATAAAATACAGGATTTGTCCTGTATAGTGTGCAGTATACTGTATGCCTACAACTAAAACGGTAAACAATCTATATTTTAAATATTTGTTTGTTGCCAAATTGTCACTTTGTGTTTTTATGAGTAGAATTGATGTTCATGATTCAATGCATGTATATACTAATTATGTCTGATCACATTACAAGCAAACACATCTTGTTTAAAAGGTGGAAAGGTGAGTTTATCTGCAAATTGTGACCTTTAAAGCCTTGTGCCAATGAGCCTTGCAGGTAATCTGCTTCAACACAGTGAAAGACAATGTCACACAAATCGTTCATTTATTAGCTTTATTTATTTTCTTGTTAGTAATTGTTGAGATCTTTTGTGGGTGGTGCTGATTATTAAGCATCAAAAGAAAGTCACGTGAGACGGAAAGAGAAAACGGTGAAAACTCATGAGAGGTGATCTGACCTTGTGCGAAGTGCAACTTTGAACGATAAAGGGATCAGTATCCTAACAGCGTCGATACCACTGACTAGCATGTAAATAAATTGGTTATTTTATTACAGTAATATTATTTTTCATTGGATTTGGATGGATTTCTATTGAGTTTACTCTTCACGTATGCATGAGCAGCAGGATGGATGGGCAACTCTTGTGGTTTTAAGTGCTGGTTAAAGTAAAATAAAACATTTTGCAAAATAAAAATTTTGCTGTGCATCGGCCTTTAGTAGCTGAGTAACTTTAATGAGTAGCTTTAGTTACTGACTTGTATTACAGTAAGTACTTGGATGATGTAGCCTATTTGTGTTGAAGTGGTGTGAACTAAATAATGAACATCCATTAAAGAAGGAGGTAAGTTCAGGGACAGGAAAATACCATCTAATATCTATGCCCACATTAGAGGGGCAGTAATGCATGCATATCTTTGGACCAAAATAGGTTTGAAAATTCCACCATGATGGTAGATTTTTAAATGTCACAGTCTTTTGCATCATTTCAAACACATCATCACAGCACAAACATATGACCCCAAAAAAGTAAAACAGCCCAAACATGAAAAAATTGTCTAGCGTCCAACCAAAAAAGCACACACACACACACACACACACCCTGACATTAATCAGCAAATTGCGCTTACGGAAATAGAGCCCATTACATGTTATTGTAAAAAGTGAACATTACAATGTCAGTGATCAAAATGTGCTCCAAGGACTGATTGTAATATCAAGATTGATTTCATTGCATGCTATGCTCAGTATTTGTCAAAGCAGAGGTTTAAAAGAATAATGCTAGGCATCAAAATGCTTTGGACACCGAGACACCTCGTGGAAACAGTCGGATTTAAACATGCCATGGAAAAGCAATTTGAAGAGCAATCAAGGTACACAAAGGAGACTGGAAGAGAAACAGACTGAATAGGAAGCAGGCAGCAAGGCTGAATTGGAGGGATTAGCAATGCTACAATGTGCATGCCATTGAAAATGGTAACAATGACACTTCACTTACAACTGAGAGATGGGAATCTTTTGTCACTTCTCTCAGGTTTTGCCTGTAGATGGCAAGAACCCAGAATAGTTGATACTGTACGAGTAATTTATTCAATTCGAAGTCGAATCCATTGGAGGATGTAATGCAATTATGTAGGACACTGACTTTTTTCAGTGTTTACTCATCAGTACACTCACTCACTACCATCTCTGTACTATAGCACATCATAAAGCATTAAAGCAATGTAGGATGCTCCATTCATAATTAGACTTGAAGGCAATGTCAGGTCTGATTGGGGACTGGGTGGAGCGAGGCTACTGCCCAGTGTGGTGCCCACAATGTCTGTGAGAGATGAGATGTTATTCCTCTAATCTTGTCTGTGCATAGCAGCACAACACACACCCACTTATACAGACCTTCAGACTTTATGACCATGAGGATGAGGTCATACTGTTCAGGCCTACTATCTACTAATGTCATTTTGCTATAGATTCCTGGAAGACTTTTTTCTGCCAACGTTACTTACAATCATGGCATTGATGTTTCTTTTGTTCTTATGAAAGGAGAACTGCAACAAACTCTGGATGTCCATGTAACATCTAGAACCATTCAGGGAATAATCCACCCTGAATGACTTGCACAGTAATATTTATAATCAATATGTGGTCTTCAATGGTGCAAAAGATAGCGTAGCAAACAACCGCTATCTAGCTATCTATCTAAATATATATACACTGCCCTCCAAAAGTTTGGAAACGCCTGAACAAAATAGGGTTTTTGGGCAATATCAGCATAAATCCTCTTTAGTTAGTGACCATTTTGCATTGATAATAAGGGACAACACTAGGCATCCGAGCAGTCAGTTTATTCAAACATTGACTTGTTATATTACTCCAAGCCTCCTGGAGGATTGCCCAAAGATGAT
>CM040984.1:8384222-8394925 GCA_022985145.1 Pangasius djambal | reverse complement strand
TTTTTCTATGTTATGTTCATGTTTATGTTCATAAACTTTTTATTTAATAAAATATGTTTTCATAGTTTGTGTTGTCCCTTATTATCAATGCAAAATGGTCACTAACTAAAGAGGATTTATGCTGATATTGCCCAAAAACCCTATTTTGTTCAGGCGTTTCCAAACTTTTGGAGGGCAGTGTATATATATACAGTATATATATATATATTTAACTGCTAAGTCCCAATAACATAACGGTCAGGTGATACAGTAGTTTCCTTTAAAAAAAAAAGTACACAAAAAGCCTATAAGTATCTGGAAACTATGAAAAGAAGCTTAATCTGTACCAGTTCGATGGAAGAAGGGACGTGAGGCAAAAACCTATATGTTCTTGACTGTCAAAGCTAGTCACCTGATATAAATTCCGATGAGAGGCCAAAAAAAAGGGCAAAAGTCCACTGAAACTAGCAGAAACTGAAAATAGCAGTATTACAGTATTAGCAAAGCACCACCAGGGTTAACGTTCAGTGTCTATTGAAGTCACAGGCTTGAAGAGAGAGAGAAAAAAGAGAAAGTCTGGTGTGGGAAAGACTGTTTATAGATGCTATGATGTAAGTTGTTTTGCAGATGTTTCACGTCATCAAATGTAACTATACATAAATAAAACATATGATCTGTTGTCCTTTTGTAAATAAAAATGATAACTATTGGCAAATTTCTGTGGTGTATGAGGAATCAAACACTTCAGAATATGTGGTTATAGGAAAGTAATCAACTTAAGTGGTAACACTGTTGTTGATTATTTTCCTATAACAGCACATGTCATGTTTTATTCCTTACGTAGCCAAACCTGCCAAAAGTTCTGCATTAACATTAGCTAAGCTACCAGCTAGCTAGTCAAGCTAGTCCAGCATGCAGGTTAAAAGTGTCTGGTTTGCAAGTCATTGAATAGAATAATTTGTGCGGCAGTTGGTACACAGCCTTTGAGCTCCAAAATCAGATCTCTTTTTTAATATTATATAATTTGGAATCAGAATCAATTAACTAATTAAAAAATCACATTGTTAATGAAGGAATACTTCAAGTATTTCTTCAAACATCTAATAATCTGACATAAATTGGTGACCCAGACAGCTGTATTGTGCCTCTCACTCTCTCTCTTTTTTTCTTTCAGAAAGAGAGTTCTAATTTATGGGTCAATCTTGTATTTGTTGCACTGTATTTGTACTACGTGCAATTGCTGCTTGAGCTATGAATCTGACAAAACAGGGCAACATACTACTGGAAGTAAGTGAGTGTGTGGGAGGCAGTGGTCTGGAGGTGCTGTTTTTAGACTGCTGCTGTGATCACACTGAAGGTTGCAGCAAAAGCATCCAAATGCACCTCAAATTACGGTGACCTTCCTCCAAAGAGCATGAGCAGTCAATTCTGCCTCCCTCTGGACCCTTTTCTGGAGCACAGCGTCTATAACTTTAGTTTCAGCCAATTTCAGAGTGATTTAATACTGAATCAATCTAAATATATGTTCACAATATAATTATCCTACTATTAGGTGTTTATTTGAACATTGACAATTTTTCACACACACACACACACACACACACACACACACACACACACACACACATATATGTATATATGTATATATGTTATATATATATATATATATATATATATATATATATATATATATATATATATATAATATCATTTATACTCAGAAAAGGTGAGCTGCTTAATCTGCATTTGTTTTTCCAGATATAAATGCTTTAAAAAAAATAAAAAAGGTTTGTACCTTGAGCCTGATTGTGATGCTGCTCCTCCTCCTCTTCTTCCTGTTCATCCTCATCTTCATCTTCTTCATCCTCCCCCTCTCCTTCCTCACCTTCCTCTTCTTCTACAACATCCTCTTCTTCCTGCTCCATTTCTTCCTCCTCTCCATTCTCCACCTCTCCTTCGTCCTGATCCACTTGTTCCTCATTGTCCGTGTACTCTTCCTCCACGTCCTCCTCTCCTTCGGCTTCTCTGTCTTCATCCTCCACTTCTTCTTCCTCCACCTCCTCTTCCCCTGCTTCTTCCTCTTCCTCTTCTTCCTCGTCTTTCTCCTCCACCATCTCTGTGTGGTAGCAGTCGTCCATGGGCTGCTGCTCTGTGTGCGTGTGAAAGGCCTTCCTCTTGGCCATGGGCTCTAGGGGCAGTCTGTCCTGTGTTCTCCTCTTCTTGGCCACAGGGCAACCGTACACACTGCATGGGGAGAGATAAGAGAGAGCCAATTAAACAGCTGGCCTGCTTCGATTCAGTCTCTCCCCCGGTCTCAACACACCATGTCATTCAAGCCTGTCACAGGCTATTTTTAGAACTAGCCAAATCCAACGTGATGGAGAAAAAAGGAGTGGAATACTACCAATTACTCATTATGCTGTATAAAGCTGAGACACTGTATACAGCTGAGACACTGTATAAAACATTACCTATTTGCAGAAGTTGTAAATATGTGAGTTATGGTGGTGTGATGTAATGACACTATCTGTATCTCTATCTGTTTAGTGCTCCAAATATTCATATCTGTATCTGAATTTGGATTTAATCCCAAAGTTGGCATGGCCTAAACCTTAAATTAAATATGAACTCTACCACTATGCCCCTGGAAACACTGAAACCGCCAGAAATGCCAGCACTGTGTGCGAATTTTGGCTCTGAAAGGTTTCTCAACTTCAGCTACATCATTCAAGTTGTGCACCCACTCTCACAGTTATTATTTTTGTTTGTACCTTCCCGTGTTTTTTTCTAATGAATTTAGTTGGTTCTATTTCTTGAAATATAAACAAACTAGTACCTTAATTTTAACAACCCTGACCATGACCAGGCAGTTACTAAGGATGAATGAAAGAATGCTATAAATGCATCACGTTGATGTTAATGAATGTTTTCTTTGTTTGTCCCATGAGCTTCGTATCTGACCATACATTTTTGCCTTGTATGGGATTCCAGTGGTGATGCACACCTCAAGTCTCAACCAGATGCCCTGTGAACCTTTCTGGCAAGCTTTTTAAAAGAAAAATGACTAGTGCCCCTCCTATGTGTATCTACATTTGTATCCATTTAAAACATCTAAATCTGTTCAATCCAAATAATGTATTCGTATTTGGTTACATCCCTAGTGAGTTAGTTAGTTAGTTAGACGGCATGAGTTCAGGAGAAAACTGTACAACTTCAAATAAACAAAGGGGGCACGATTGTATTTCATTTGACTTTATTTGAGTGAAGTCATATAAAGAGCCCTAATCCTGCCCCTAACCCTCATCTTCACCTCGGTATCTTTTCATATGGATTGGGTCTTTGCAAATTGTTCCAAATTTGCAATGTGAGACATGTTGTAGACAGGAGAAACAGTACACCATGGTTGTGTCATTGGGGTATTATTGACAAAAATGTCATCCTTGCTGAAAAAGACCAACATGTGTAACTGTAGCTTGAAATCTTGGCTGAAAAGCATCTTTTGAAAAGCAATGCTGCTTGTCACATATCTGGGAATAACAATAAAAATTAAAGAAATGTTTGTTATTCCAATGATTATTTCATCAAATTCAAAAGAAACATGGTAACCTATGTTTATTTCATTTAATCCTAAAGGATATTTACAGCATAACTGTTACACGTACACATATAAGCTCTATTTGGGTGGAGAACGAATGCCAGTTAGAACTTTATAATACTAAAATCACATATAGGTTTATTATACATAAGTAGGGCAAGTATCACATACTGCATTTCTATCTAGAGGACAGTTCCAGAATTAACTAGAAACATTATGTATTTCTCTGGAAAAGATCAAATGATAAACAGCATAGCTTATATAAATGTAAACATCTGCACAGAGTCTCCACCCATGATATATGGCTGAAGTGTGAGCTGTAAACACCCACAAAGTAGTCAGGAGATTATAGGGTGATTAATTGAATCTTGCACCTGAAGCTAAAATACATTCTATAGATCCACATGGCAGAATGCTCTAATCTGATAATCTATGTATTGAGTCAGAGTCCTGGCGGTCGGAGATGAATCTATTTCACTCTCTGAACCACAGGGAGTCAGTAATGACCCATTTCTCAGAACTGCACAACACCCCTGCTGAACAGGATTGCAACTTCAGGGAATATGACGAAAAATGCAGTGCACTTAGGAGCCATTCAACTATGAAAAGCACCTGATTCATGTGAGAGCAGCCCCAATGTGTTTATCCCTCTTCACCGGTTGGAGATGCATTGTCAGGCAGTGAAGGTGTGTTATTTGGATTTGGATGGCTTGAAAGTGAAACTGGCACCAATGAAACTCGGCACTCTGTCAAGGTCAAACCAGTGGGCTGTTGTATGGATGCCAGTCCCATTAGGACTATTTAGACTGACTGGCACTACATGGAGTGTAGGGAGGTAACCAAATATGAACACATTATTCAGAATGAACAGACAATGTGTTCAAAGAAGGCACACTATTTGTTTTTTTTCCAGAAAGGTTCATCTGGTTGAGACTAGAAGTGTTCGACAGGACTGCTGTCCCATGGGACACAACCAAAAAACTGGCACAAACGGGAGGTTGTTACTTCTATGTAGGCATGTCTGACTGCTCGCTCACTCTGAGGATTATTAACACGAACTCAGTATATTTACAGCGTTTATTCATTCGTCTTTAGTAAGGATACAAGTTTGTTTATATCTTGCAAAATGGAACCAAATAAATTCATTAGAAAACATTGCATGCAGGTACCAATAAAAATAATAACGTGCAAGCAGGATTTAAAAAAAATTTACTTTTATTGGTTGCAACCAATGATGAACTCGAGTGATGTAGCTGAGTGATGTAGTTCCCACTCCATGTTGACAATACTGTCATTTCTGCCACACCCAATATAAATATAAATTCCAAAACAGAAACAGATAGTAGCATTGTGTTACAACCCTAATAGAGTGGTTCAATGCCTTTCTGCTTTCTTTCCTTTAATATGTCCTTTTTTAATAGTGGCTATCTTGCTTTGGTCGAACATGACCAAGGTTAACATTAGAAGAGTGCTTAGAGCAACGGACTGAAAACTACTTCCACTCTCTGCCCCCACTCTTCACACAAACACACACTCCTAATCCAAGCTTTCCCATGTGGACCAAAACACTGTTCAGTTCAGACCCAAATTACCCGGTGTCCATCATTCAGCTGGACGGCCCACTGGCAGGCTCAATATCCCTGGACTGGAAGATTACTTAATGGGCTGACCCTTCCACCCAGGGCGTCATATCATTAATTGGAGCCTGGCTCAGGAACTCATTCTTGGACTGACAGCCATGCCCAGCTCCCCTGCCTCCCCGGGGAGGGCTCCACCACACTGTGATCAATAGTACTTGTGACCAAACATCTCAAAAGCACATTAAAATGCCAGTCATTCCATCTCCCTAACCTCCAAATAAATCAGGCCTGCTCCCCTGCGGCCTCTGTGTGAATGGCCAGGCAGACAGGAGAAGAGATGGAGTGAAAGAGAACGAGAGACATTCCCTGATCTGTCCAATCACGTCCATGGCTGTCTGGGTGGATGAGCTTGAGGAGGATGGAAGACTCATGAGATGCGTCAGACAGATGTGAAAGGAGATTGGCGTGGCTAACACGATGGCTACAGCCACTGACACCAGCAATAACTACGGATGATATTGATTGATAAGATTTTTTTTTTTAGTATTTATTATTTGAGTATTACATGACTGATATATAAGCTATTTGAGGCAGTCGATACAATATGAGGTAAATACTATGTTCACAGGTTTAAGTTTAAATCGTAATGTAATTCCTGTACTTTTTCTACCTCCATGTTTCATATACCTGTAAGTGTGTGTGCGTGTGTATGTTGGCCCTAATGCCTAGAGCTGATGACTCATTCATTGAGGGTTTCTTGGCGCTGATACATTCCCTATTCTGTTACCACATGACCTTGGAGAGACACACACACCATTCAGCACACACTGCAATTAAAATTCCATACGCACTTGACACTAAAGGTATAGTGGCTCTGAAGAGGGATGTGGCCAAAAAAAGAAGACTTTTTTATTTCAGCTTCTGTAAACACCCTTGTCTCTACCTAGGCCTGTACAAGACAGTTTTGTGGCATGCTGTGCTTTATATTTTTCTCCAAAAACTACTTAAACCTGCAGGGGTGTGTAGATTTAAGAGCAAGAATCATTTTACAGAGCAAAAAAAAATAAAAAATGATAATAGTGAAAATAGGTCACTTAAATGACAACAGGGAGGCCTTTTAAAGAGTGCAATGGCAATTCTGAGGCCCAGACCTTGTAGATTGTTCTTTGCTACATGGCCGACTTATTGAAGTGCTGTGTTAGCACTAATGCTAAAGTGTATTCACTGCAGGGATTCAGGCTTTACCTGGTCATTACCATCACACGCTATTCTTCTCTACGATTTTTAGGTGGCCGAGGGATTGGGCTGAACGATTCAGGGAATCAGGGCGAGGGATTGGGCTGAACGATTTCTAACTTCTCGTCGTATGAGAGAGCTTCTTGCTGTGCCCCTATCTAACAGAATCTATAGGCACGTGCGGCAGGAGCGCCGTCGCCATGGTGATCTCCCGCTCAAATCCAAGTGGGATTTGCCATCTTGGCAAGCAGGCAGGCAGGGAGCCAGCAGGAGGGAAGAGAAAAGGAGGTGTGGAGGGGTGTACTGTGATGATATTAGACCTAACAGACTTTTTCAATAGAAAAGTCAAACAAGAGGGTCTCAATTATGCTAAAGAAGCCATCATTCAATTCTACTTGGGTGTTCACTTTAAATCCACCTCGATGGACACATAGATGGAAAGATAGGGAGAGCCGGAGCCTCCCAATGCTTTCTGCTTAAGTATACATATTTAATATATACATATAGAATGAGAAATAGAAAACAAGATTGAGATACATCAGACATTACACATTATTTCCTTTTCACTACATACCTGATTGACACACACACACACACACACACACACACACACACACACGCACACACACACACACACACACACACACACACACACACACACACCATTACTTCCACATCTCAAGCCTCCCAGGCAGTCTCTATTCAGCCACATCCAGTGTGAGTGTGAATACCAATGAGGGGGGATGCTTGCTCACAGCAGTAGCCTGAAGGAATGTTACAGCAGCAGGTGCTTTAAAAGAGATCGTCTGACAAGCAAACACACTAGCTTCACCAACTTAAGTCACCACCTACGCAATAATTGTTTATAATGTGATACGCAATATCAGTACTGGGAAAAGGATTCAGAAAATATCATGAACGTCAGAGAAATATAATGAACATGCTTTAGGTTAGGTTAGGTTTGTGATATTGTCAGTCATATAATCTAACCTAAATAAAAGTATTTATTCTCTGATTACCTATAGGAAGCATGTACAATGTGCTTAGCGTGCACTGAGGCTCCATCATGGGAGTGTTAGTTAATTACAGGAGCAGTGGCCTATACAGGTCCTCAGGGTGCAGTCTATAATGCAGAGGTCTCCAAATCCACCAGCACATTTAATCCTACACCCAGTCAAGGCAGCTTCCTACCATTGTAATTGCACCAATTAATCAAGCTCCGTATTAAACAATGCAGTACAGTCTTTCCTACACTCCTCAAGGACTATATATACACAACGTACAAACACAATAAAGCACTAGTTATACATACACGCAAACATGTGCACTGAGGATGTAACTGAATATGAATACATTATTCTGAATGAACAGACAATGTGTTCTAAACAGATATAAATACAGCTATGAATAGAAAGCCCACTACTTGCATCTGGTTGAGACTAGAGGTGTGCATCGGGACTGGAATCCCATAAGACACAATGCAAAGTTCATGCAGGCGCAAGCGAGTGAGCGTTCGGATATGAAGCTCACAGAACAAAGAAAGACCACGCTCATTAACTAATTGCTGCAGCCTAAACAGCATAATAAAAAGTAGAAAACACTAAGGTACATCTTTGTAGAGGAGAGTGACTTTTTTACTTTTCACACAAGAAGTCATATCCTAATTTGCCTTACATGTAGAATATAGCATTGCATCATATGAAAGACATGTAAGGCAAATTGCAGGTTCATGTTAACGTCTTTGTTGTAATACAGCGTTGCTTCTATAGTAACAACTTACAAAGGGACTTTTACGGCAGACACACCACACGATAAAGCTCCACAGATGTGTTGATGTGGTGAAGTTTATTTGGCATGTAGCATTTATGGAAGGAACAGTCAATGAGAGGTAAATCTGTAACTCTAAGTTTTCCAAGGCTGGTTTCTTAGTAACATGACAAGCCGCATTTTTTTTTCTTAGAAACTTAAGAGAGCGAAAAAGAGAGAAGGTTTATAATTGTTATAACGTAACATATTACAGGAACTAACTTGTTTTGTAGACGTCTCACAACATTAAATGTAACAATGTATATCGTATCACCCCATCATTAACTATTTTCCTATAACTCAATGTCCAAGTATTATATTCCATACTTAGTTCCTAATCTTTTATATACTAAATTCTACTCGAGAGGTGTCGTCTGGTCTGGCTATAGTGTACTGTAATTGGAACACATGGAGGGTCCTTGGGGTCAGAGGTCATGGTGCCTATCCTCACAGCCCACTGCAGCTTCTCGTGCCCCACAGTGGCCTGGCACGCTTAGCACTCTGTACACTCCATCTGTCTGTCTCTTTAATTTCCCATCTCTGGGATCACAAAAAAGTGCAGAGAAGCATGAACGTGAAATAATACTACTAAAAATAGTGATGAGCCCAACATAAACTACACATGTTTCAAAACTATCCTGTCAAAACTGCCACAAGTAATGAATTTATTAAACGAAATATTAAAACAATGGGATAATTCCTCATTCCTCAATTGTATAATTGTATAACTGGTGAATAGTTCTTTTCATCTCTAACTAACTCACTCATTAGGCATTTATTATTGTTTGGAAAAAGCAAGTGTTATTTTAACCTGAACTCACTTTAAGAAGATTTCAGCCAAAATCATAACTACCAGAATATTTAAATGCATCTTACCATCATGTGTTTTTTGCCCTGTTCCAAAAGCCCAACAATAAGACTTGATTAGACCCTCACTGCACTGCCAGTGTCTATTGTTAATAGATCCTCCCTATGCAATTTTGCCTGCACCGTGCAGTCATTCAATCAAATTAAGCCTCCAATTAAATATGGAAATGTGGTTTGCAGTGGCAGGCTGTCTCAGAGGGGAGTTGATGGCATGTGACAGGAAGGAAGGGGGCTCTTTTTACGTTTGGTGGTGCTTGAGGAGCCTGTGGCGTGATCAATGTGACCTTATCGGGCGGTGCACGTGGCATCGCTTCACTGGGTCTGGAGATGGGCTTCGGATGGCATCGTGAGGCTGCATGCTGACGTGCCAGGCTAACATGGCCTATATAGCTGCTCCTGGTTTATTGTGGAGCCTTCCACCCCCTCCACGTCCCCTGCGGCCAGAGAGGTGCAGTCTTCCGCTATCGTACCCCTGGCGCCTGCCCACCCGCCCACCTGCCTGCCCGCCCGCCAGGTTGGCTGCGTGCCAATGCTTTTAGTGAGTGCTATCTGTCAAGGTATGAATAATACAGCCCTGAGGCTGTCAGCGGAATCCAAATGAGGTATACATCAGGAGGAAAGCACTCGACTTTAGCACCCCGACACGCTCCTGCCAAGACAGGCAATTATTCAAACCCAGCTGCAACCACGGCAATCAAGAGCCTGGCACCGGTAGAGCTGTGCTTAGAACCGAGAGAAAAGCAAGAAAACAAACAAATCTAAATAAATATGTAGATAAAAAAGAGGCACCTAAAAATAAAAGGGGTCTGAAATGAATGGCGTTTAATAAATGTCGAGGCTTGCCTCGAGTTTGACGCATTAAGTGGAGGCTCTGCTATGTCTCGTCAGTTTTAATTAGCACTCTTCAGGATGAGGAAGAATGTGATGGCTAGTGTGTGGGAGGGCTGAATCAAAGTGAAAAGGACTGGCATCACAAAATGCTATGGAACAAGTGCAAAGCCAATCACAGCTTAAAGATAGCACAGGAGGTCATACTCATACACGCTCATTTTCACATTAATGTGATACGTTCCTGTCTTCGAAAAATAAGAATAAATAAACTAACATATGCATGGTAGTTAAAATGCAAACTTGCAAACTAATTTCACTAATTTTTTTTTAGATCTTCAAGCAGCTAATTTCTAACAGCATAAAAAAATAACCTTTTTCATACTCAAACTCAATCAAATATATTTGATTACATATAAATCATATTGTCCATGAATACAAAACCTGCTGTTCCTCAAAGTATAGTATGTGGTATATTTGCTGCAAATGAGGTCTCTATACTGGGCTGTTTTTGTCTATGCCTAAAAAAAGGAGGAAGGCAGGTAGAGAATGGTGGCTCTCTCATTATCTTTGCTTTCTCATTAACAAATAATAACAGTGATGCTTTGTTTTCTACCTCCCAACACATGCATTATTCAGCCTTCACAGATTTGCTCATGACTCATTTATGGAGCAGCTTGTGCAGCCCAGAAACTAAATGTCACCCAAAACATCGCTGTCACACAGAGCTGCTGTTGCTCTGTGTGTGGTGTGTGTGGTATGTGCGTGTGTGTGTGCGTGTGTGTGTGTGTGTGTGTGTGTGTGTGTGTGTG
>CM040984.1:8326971-8380525 GCA_022985145.1 Pangasius djambal | reverse complement strand
TGTACTGGCATTTGTATCTGTTTAGAGCACATCTTTATATCTTCATTTTAAATAATGTGTTCGTATTCAGTTAAACCCTAATATAAAAAAAATCTAAAATTGCACACGTAAAATTACAAGTTTTTTCTGTTTCCTCCACTCCTGCATGCATGCGCTAATCCATTTAAACCTGAAATCATATCTAACATAATCCCCTCTGGTTATAGTAACATGTTATCATGGTTGGCGTGATGTAGTGCGATTGTATCAGGGTATAGAGGTGAGAGTGAGGATAGTGCAGGGCGTAACTAATCCTTCTGATCATCAGCATGCCGCCGGGGCCTACCTATTCCTCTCCTCCCCCTCCTCCTCCTCTCCTCTCATTTTAGATATGTTTGTCATTCATCATCTCCTTGTTCTTCTCATACTGAGCCAAAGGCCTATTGGAGTGGTAATTTGTCTCCAGAGGCTGCTGTAATTCCACTGCCAGCTCAGAGGGGCGTGTTGACCATCAGGTACAGGAGAGAAAATTTGTCAGTCATGTAGCCTAGAGTAAATTGGGCCCTGGCTGAAAGTAATTATTAAGCGCAGCTCTGAGTGGGTGGACTGCAGCTGAGCAAAAGAGCCAGCGATGTCGACGCTTCAGAACTAGAGAGGCTGTTTCATAAGGTTTGTTTGAGGGCTTTGAATATGGAAATAATTCTTAACAAGAACACTATCAAATAGTTCATCATTTTTTACTTTGCTAGCAAAGGAATACAATCGTACGGCATTATGACAGAGTGAATATAAACCTTTGGATAAAGGTGTTTGATTAATTTACCAGCTACAGATTAACCGTCAGAGATCTATATCGGTTGCAAAATTGCATCACTTGTTTAAAACACTTCATACCATAGCGCTGTTGAGTTCTCAGATCTAATTGGTCTGAAGTTGTTGACAGTATTTCTGGCTGCAAGGCAGATCACAGGCTTATATGGTCATTATAATATGTTAGCATTTCTATAGCTATATCTTACACAGGGACTTGTATGGCAGACACTCCACATAAACATACAGTATGTAACTGTTGATATGGTGATGTTTTCTGTTTGTTTTTTTTTTGTCTTATTATATTCAAAAGAGAGAGAAAAGGAGACAGTAGCGAGGCTGTTTACAGCTGTTGTAATGTAAGTGATAACAGAACTAACTTGTTTTGTGGACGTTCCACAACATTAAACGTAACTATTAATGGATAAAAAGTATGACCACACCAACCCATTGCTGATTATTTTCCTATAACAGCACAACTGTTTAATTCCTTAAGTATTGCATATTTAGGCTTAAAAATGTTTAGTATATGTAAGCTTACAAGGTTTCTGTTTGTCTTTTATTGTGGCATTAATGGTTAAAACTAGAAATCAGGGTAATCCAAAAACTTCGGCCAAGAAAAGGCAGAGCAGAGACTCTCCAGGGAGAAGCAAAAATGCAGTAAGATGTATCTGAAGTGCTCTGAGGGAATAAGCCCACTACAAACCTCTTGATATGAATAAAGATGCCACTTGGCTCTGTGCTCACTGCAGTCATTGTAAATATCCCCTGACTATTTGTATGGACCAAAATAAAGAAGCTAATGACATACATTCAGCAAGCATGTGAATGAAGTCATGGATGAGGAGCATATCACACACATAGCCAAGTGAAAAGTGTCAAAAGGACTAATTAACATATTAATGATGCCACCTTCCTACAGCAGCTTCTGTCGGATAGTCAAAACACTTTGATAAGCATGCAAATGAGGACCACAGAAGAAATTAGCTCGACCGTGAATGAGAGAGAGGAGGAGGGGAGGGGTGATGGATTGAATGTTTGCTTTATTTATCTTTAATTATCTGGCAATCGGTGGGTGGTGGAACCTGAGTATTGGAGAGGTTCAGACTGAAGCGCATGTTATCTTTTCTCTCATCCCTTTCCTGCCTCGTTCTCTCTCAACTTCTCTCCCTGCTCCTATCCTGAGATGGAAATCGATACGCCCGCGAGCCTGGCCGTCCATCAATGGTACAGTGACAATCAAAATAACCGCTAGGCTGTGGGATTTGCGATCGGCAGATTCAGATCAATTCAATGATGGCATGGTTGAGACAAGGACAGGTGATAATACAACACACTATGATTTGATTCGCTGCCTAGCAAGGACAGAAGGTTACGTGAGATCCCTGCAAACTAAATTCAACAACTGACCAGCTCTCTATAGGGCCTGAGTTAAGTTAACAAAATTGTGTTGGAATTCTCTTTTTATGCAACCAGTACTGACAAAATCACTCATAAACTTCTACAATTCAACAGCTAAAAGTCATGTTTTATTCATCATTCATTATTAAATTCACTACAACTGTATACAGTGTAGCTCTACATACTAGACACTAGATGCATGTGTATTATTTAATTTAGTATGTAGTATCCCAAGTAGTTTGGCAACAAAATAAGATATTAAATATACATTTAAAATTATATTATAATTAAATTTAAATAATAAAGTAATATACTACAATTATCTTTGTATAATCTGCCTTGAGATGTAAATTCCACTTTCCAAACCCAAGGCATTCTGAATATTAGTTTGATTATAACATAATTATATACCTTTCTTAGTCATTTTGCATCTACAGTGCTGTATGTCATTCTGGACACATCCAAAATCCCGTTTTTATTTTCTCAGTCTTATACAGATTGCTCAATCATTTTGGAATTAACTATAGCACTTGTTGCTCTTTTTTTGAAGTTGCCTACAGTACAGAGCTGCAACTGTATTAGTTATTATACCACAGCCCTGTTCAAATCTCAAATCTGATTGGTCAGAAGATGTTGATTCATTTTCCATAACAGCAGCTCTGACAGTAGTTCCAGCTGTAATTTAAATCACAGGCACTCATTCTAATATGCTCTCACATTTATATAGTAACGACTTACACAGGGACTTGTGTGGTGGATGCCTAATAATAAACAGTTGAAAAACATGCTGTTGTAAAAAGTTGTCAGGGGGCGGGTATGGACGCAAATACAGATAAACAGCAGCCTTATTGTTCAAACTTGCAGGCAAATCCAAAATGTAAGACAAATGCATAACCAAAACACAAGCAGTGGTCAGGCGATGAGCAAACAGCATGAACTAGACAGGGCTAAGGCAAAAACGTGAAAACCAAAACAAGATCCTTAAACCAGGTAGACAATAACAATACTAAGGCTTGGTAACAACTGGTGAGAACACAGAGCATATACTTCTCAATGAGAATGTGTGCTGATGGTCCTTATATACTGAGAGTGTGGCTGTGATTGTAATAGTATGGGTAGTGGGTGTGTGTAATCAGTAGGATTGTGTGTTTGAACGTGACAGTCTCTGTAGTTGCTGGGTGTTGCAGTCCGTGGTGGCCATGTTATCTCTGGGTAGTGTAGTTGGACATCGTTCCCGGCGTTGCACTAAAATTGACTGGTATTTGTAGCTGTTCATGATTCCCTCCACCTTGATAAAACTCACAGTTCTGGCTGAAGAAAAGCAGCCCTAAAGCATGATGCTGCCACCACCAGGCTTCACCATGGATATGGTGTTCTTTTGGTGATGTACTTTTTTTTTGCACCAAACATACCTTTTGGAGTTATGGAATTATTATATCTTTTGGAATTGGTCTCGTGAGACCATAACAGATTTTGCCACATAGTTTGGGCTGATTTATTTGGGATTGGATGTTTTTTGTGAGGGCTTCCATCTAGCCACTCTATCCCAAAGCCCAGACATGTGAAGAATTTGTTGTCACATGCAGAGAGTAATCAGTACTTGTCAGATATTCCTGCAGCTCCTTTAATGTTGCCGTTGGTCTCTTGGCAGTCTTGTCCTTTTGTAAATTTTGGAAGGACGTCCTGTTCTTGGTGATGTCACTGTGGTGCTCCATTTTCTTCACTTCCTGTTGATGGCCTTCACAGTGTTCCACGGTACATCTAATGTTTTGGAAATTATTTTGCACCCTTCTCCTGATCGATTCCTTTCGAAAGTGAGACCCTGTACAGGTTTTGTCAGCTCTTTGCAGACCATGGCTTTAGCAGTCGGATGAAACCAAGAAGATGTCAAGACTATCTTACAGAAACAGCTGATCTTTATTTGGGGTTAATCAGAATAATTTCATTGATGACAGCTGCATGATAATTGCTTTTGCACATGAGATTGAATGCGATTGGTTCATTCTGAACACAGCCACATACCCACTTATAAAAGAGTGTGCACACTCATGCAACAAGGTTCTTGTAACTTTATTTTTCCCTAAAATCTGTTTGATTGTTTTTCACTTAATTTTTATACGTTGTAATTTCACATTGAGGGTGGGAAAAGTTCTGTTTAATCTGTGTTTTTTTTTCATCACAAAAACTTGCCATTTTAACAGGGGTGTGTAGACTTTTTATATCCACTGTAGGGATAATAAAAGATGTATAATCTTGGATACAGTGTTCTCTAATGAGACATTTATTCAACATATATGGAAGGAGTCTCCAGCTTTGTAAAGATCAGTATGTGTTCCTCCACGGGAGAGTCCTCAGGACAGAGGACTTTCTGGCTTCTCTGTAACATAACCAGCTGCATTTTTTTCTTATTAACTTCAAGAGAAAGAAAAGAAGAGAGGCTGATAACAGAAACTAATCTGTCTTGCAGATGTTCCACAACATTTAATGTAACTATAAATGGTTAAAAGTATGATGTGTTGTTTTTTAATAAATACAAATTGTAATCATTGGCAAATTGTTGTCATATAAGAGGAATTAAAATACTTCAAGAAAGAAAATAAGAAAATAATCAACTTTTTCAACTTTTGGTAGGGGAAACAGTAACTCTGTGTCTGTTGTTTCTCTGTGTTGAGTCTGCATCACACCAAGACATTGTTTATTATTTTCCTATGATAGCACATTCCCAAGTGTCTTATTCCTTACTTAGATCAGTAGGTTATTAGGTTTACTTCTTTAGTAACGACTAAACTGACAGCTCAGTATTATGCACTTTCAACAAAATGGATTATATATTACTGAGAACAGCCATCCATCTTCTGTACTGCTTACAGTACAGGGTTGCAGGGAACCTATCCCAGAGGACTTGGGGCACAAGGCCCAGGACACCCTGGATGGGGTGCCAATCCCACACACACTCACACTCCCCAGAGTACCCAGAGGAAACCTCTGAAGCACAGGCAGAACATGCAAACTCCACGCGCACAGGGCGGAGGCAGAAATCAAACCCCCAACCCTGGAGATGTAAGGCAAACGGGCTACCCATAAAGCCACCATGCCCCCTACTGAGAACATTGATTTCACATTTTTGAACAGTAGTGTATATTCTGACTACTTACAAGTACTTTTTGTTTTTAAAAAAGCATAAGAGAGATTTAAAAGAAGTGACATTCGTTCCATCATATAACTATAATCTTTGCGCAGTGATGCTTGTCAGTCAGTAGAAGGTCACTTAGCATGCTCAGCAGTGTCTTTCATCTGGATTATTTTCTACATACTAATTGAAGTCATTTCTAGTTTTTGCCACTTGCACATTGTACATTAATTACGTCATTATTTTATCTGCAAAAATGGTACCATCTGCCTGTAGGTCATATCTGAGATTTAAATGCTGAATTAAATATTGACTGTCAAATTACCACTTTCACCCAAACGGTAAGCTAAGAGCATATAGGGCTGTTCTGCAGAATCCACATGCAACACACACACACACACACACACACACACACACACACACACACACACACACACTCCTGAAAAAAGGCATGCCTGACCATTAATATGCAAATTGTACTGAAATGTGCAGGAATATTTATGCAGTGAACTACCTTGAAACCTCTTGGGGAAAATATTTTGAATCATAAAGCCAAACGCAGGGTTTCTATAGAGAAAAGTATATTTTCTCAGTCAATGGGTTTATGAACAAATGTCAGAACAGAATTTCTGGTCATTTCTCCTGTTATTTACCAAAGAAAAATGTATAATCTTGGATACAGTGTTCAATAAGGAGACGTTTATTTAACATTTATGGAAGGAGTCTCCAGTGTCAGTGCTTTGTAAAGGTGAGTATGTGTTCCTCCATGGGAGAGTCATCAGAACAGAGGACTTTCTGGTTTCTCTGTAACATGACCAGCTGCATTTTTTTTCTTATTAACTTTAAGAGAAAGAAAAGAAGAGAGGCTGATAACAGAAACTAATGTGTCTTTTGGCTGTTCCACAACATTTAATGTAACTATAAATGGTTAAAAAATATGACGTGTTGTTTTGTAATAAATACAAATTGTAATCACTGGCAAATTGTTGTCATATAAAAGGAGTTGAAATACTTCAAGACATGCTGTTATAAGAAAATAATCAACTTTTGGTTGGGAAAACAGTAATTCTGTGTTGAGTCTGCATCACAGCATGACATTGTTGACTACTTTCCTACAATAGCACATTCCCAAGTGTTTTATTCCTTAGAAAGATCAGTAGGTTATTAGGTTCACTGCTTTAGTAACGACTAAACTGACACCTCAGTATTATGCACTTTCAACAAAATGGATTATATATTACTGAGACCACTGATTTCACATTTTTGAACAGTAGTGTATATTCTGACTACTAACAAGTGCTTTTTTTCCGAAAAGCATAAGAGAGATTTAAAAGAAGTGACATTCGTTCCATCATATAACTATAATCTTTGCGCAGTGATGCTTGTCAGTCAGTAGAAGGTCACTTAGCATGCTCAGCAGTGTCTTTCATCTGGATTATTTTCTACATACTAATTGAAGTCATTTCTAGTTTTTGCCACTTGCACATTGTACATTAATTACGTCATTATTTTATCTGCAGAAATGGTACCATCTGCCTGTAGGTCATATCTGAGATTTAAATGCTGAATTGAATATTGACTGTCAAATTACCACTTTCACCCAAACGGTAAGCTAATGCAGATCGTATAGGGCTGTTCTGCAGAATCCACGTGTACCCCCCCCCACTCCCCCACCAAAAAAAAAGGCATGTTTGACCATTAATATGCAAATTGTACTGAAATGTGCAGGAATATTTATGCAGTGAACTGCCTTGAAACTTCCTGGGGAAAATATTTTGCATCATAAAGCCAAGTGCAGGGTTTATGTGGAGAAATGTATATTTTCTCAGTCAATGGGGTTCTGAGCCTGTAAAAATGCCAGAAAGGCACTGCTGGTAATTTCTCCTTGAGATGTGATTAGGGCACAGTGGCAAGAAGAGAGCCTCATTTCAGGCCAATGGCTTATAGGAAACAGGGAGATATGGTGGGTGCATTTTGAACAATAGAGCTTAAAACGACAAACAGGATCGAGGACTATAAACTCTGGACCCACAGCATGCTGCATGTGGAGACTGTTTATCGATCAGCAATGTAATGAGAAATGTTAGCACCCTTTACCTTTGATGTCTTGCATATTTTCCACTGATGTGCCCACTCCCATCACAATGCGGTGCTGGGCAGCTAAAATAGAAAGAAATGCATGTTGGGTGCGTAGCTGTATGGAATGTGTGTACCTCTAAACCTATGCAAGCACATACATGCATATTGCATTATTTTTGAATGTTTCTATATGTGCACAAGGTAATTAATTCAATTTATTCCCCAGAGTCACATATCTCATATGATTGCTGCTCCATATCTGCTCAGTCCAGATACCAGTGCAAAGTCAAAATGAATTTATTCTGCTAGATATCTCATCTCTAGAGAGCACTACCACTGATCACATATTATTGGCATTATAGATGCCTCATCCTGTAGCTAGCCTTCATATCGATCAGCTGATTAATTGCTATCTTTGGGTAGCAGAATCAACCAACAAGAAGAGCAGAGTTTTGACAAGGTTTTGGTTTGTACTGAGTCTTAAATATATAGAGGGATATGGTGCATCAGAATGTTTCTCTCTTCAATTCCCTTTTCAATATACGAACCAGTGAATTTGTGTCTATACTGTATATATATGTTTGATCATAGTTCCCCAATGAAGAAAGTTTGTAAAGAACTTATCACAGTAAACACTAGCAATTCATAGCTTGATGGAAAATACAGCATCATTTATTTGCAGACACAATAGACTGATGAAGGACAAGCAGCAGCACCGTAGCCTCACAGCACTACACCATCTCTGCCGATACTGTACTGATCAAAGGAATAAACAAGCTCGCTGGTTCAATGCCAGGTACTGATTTGTCTTAGAGAGCAGGCTATTATGTTTTCTTCTGCAAAATAGTGAATTGTAGCTATCAAAAGTAGTGGAATTACAATAGCAGACATAATAGTCCTGAAACGTCCCTATTCAAAATAGCATTACGGCATATATGAGTCTAACAATATGCGCAACAAAAATGTCTGGAAATTTGTTTTGTTTTTAGAAGACAATGCTAATATGTTTATTGGCATGCATAAAGTAACACTTTATTTTAAGGAACACATATTCAGGGTTAATTAAGGTTTTGCCCAAATTAATTTATTCACTTTGAATTAGACTTTATTCAAATACATGCGTTGGTTCATAATTGGTGATCTGTTGTGTGAAATTCATCAACAACAAAAACAACAACAAATCATTTGGGTTTATTGAGCAAAGAGCAAGATCTAATATGTGTTCCTTAAAATAAAAATGTTACCACCTCCAAGTAGCGCAACAGAAAAGCATTCACTCTGTGGTCCAGAGATTGTGAGTTTGAATACTGACGATGCCATAGCCATCCATGACCGGGAGCCAAGAGAGCAATATTTTCTGTGCTCTCTCTCTCTCTGTCTCTCTTCCCATCTCTCACAGCAACACTATACAATAACGTGCATCTATGAGTTCATATAGCAGATCACGCTTTCCTCTGAGTGTGTTAGGCTGCCCTGTGATGATGCATAAGCGGCAGTTCAAAAAGATGTTTCAGAGGAAGCACATACTAGCCGCACCCTCAATGGTTACTAGATGTCATGTGATAGGGGAGAATTCATTCATCTTCAGTAAACACTTGTTCATGGTCATGGTGTTGGTATCTGGAGCCTATCCACTGGGTGTGATGTGGGTATACGCCCTGGAAGGGACCCCAGTCCATTCCTGGGCATGCACCTACTGCACACACTCATTCACTGCTAGGGACAATTTAGCATAGCCAATTCACCTACTGACATGTTTTGGGAGGTGGGGGGAAACCAGAGAACCCTGAAGAAACCCATGCAGACAGTATCCCAAGTCCAGGGTCGAACCAGCTATCTCACCCCTGGAGAGAATGACCACCCTGCAGCTATGAGGCAGCAACATTACTCACTACGCCACCATGCCACCTGCTGAATGTAACATTTTACAATTAAGTCGACATGCCATCAACCAACACAAGACATGTGTTGTAATGTGTTCACCAACATCCAGTGCAACCAAATACCTAGGTACTTTTCACGTTGTACATATAATCCATTGCAAAAAAAAAATAAATTATGTACTGTATGTACAGTGTATATGTGTGTATGGAAGCACACTTCCAAATGTAGTGGGGTGTAAATTGTTCCGAGGCATTTTGTCATAATAACAATGAGACATTTCCAGCAGCTGATATATTCTTTTTCATCACACTTATGATCCTCCCTTGCATTTACAGTAGGTCAAACTTATTTGCTATATGCCCGTTTGTTCTGCCGGTGCTGTTTCATCTCTCAAACTCAGTGGGTGCCAAGTCTTGTAAAAGTACAATTCACTCCTATTACCATGTTAACCTTTGTCAAAAGACTTCATTAATCATGCTTTCACAAACAGAATTATTAAAATGCTATTTCAACACGCAATGATACAGCACTTAGTGCTCCAACTACAAACAGTGTTGCCTTTCCTGGAGCAAACAAGACCATTTCAGCGAGCACTCTTGGTGGTTACTCACATGAATTGATAATTGTATCTTCTCAGAATATGCTTTTTTCCCCCTAGATTCTCTTCGGTGATAAAAGAAAGATGAATCCAGGCTAAGCTAAAAGGGGCAGCCTAAAGAAGCAGCCATCACAGTATCCCTGTGCTGCGTTACTCCATAAAAATCAGGCTTCATTTTCGCTAAATGTAGGACTGTAGGTTAGTGTATATGCTGTGGCCTTCAAGACTACTGACCTGAACAGCTCTTGTATTGCTGGATCCAAGGGCACTAGGGGACAGAACGGGAAGAGAAAGAAAAATAAGAGCGATTAGAGATGGTTACTTCTCCAACATAAACGGTGTACAATGCATTTTCACAGGGCTGAGATACCGTGAGGTTAGAGATGGAGGTGCTGAAAATACCTTTCGAGCGTGTGCGATGGCGCTTGTCTGCTACATCCACCTCCATCTGGTGAGATGTGATCACCATGTTAGTGCCAGATATAGCTACATCCTTCTAGTAGGTAGATATTTAATCAACACACATGACTGAGTACAAGGGGGAGTATAAAGAACTGGGAAAGAAAAGTGGTACTAATGGTTAATTGGGTTGCCTTTTTTATTTCTTGCTAATCAGTTCTCAGACAATCGTGGACTGGTCATACTGTGCAGATTTGCTCTTTTTGAAAGAAATTAAATAATAAAATGCTTTTCACAAAAAAAGTTCACATACAATCTAAGCTAATGATCACTGTGTTAGTAATGGTGTATAGGTTAGAATAGATCATTAGAGGGAAAAAATGCATAGCTAAAATGTGCTTTTTAAAAACACAAATGCTAAAACTGTCCAGCTTATTAATGTGACATGCAATAATAAGGCTGAGATGAGTATTTTAAGAACATATTCAAATAGTTACTGTTTGACAATCACACAAAATGTGCCTAGTTTTTTTTAATGTCACATAAACATTCAGCCTGTTAGTTCTTTGCGATCCATAAATATTTCGAGTTCAGGAAAATAAAATAAGAATGATGTGCAGTTCATCTTATGACAAATGGCAAGAGGATTCTGTGGTGAAGGAAGACTTTCGCTTAGTGCACTGCTGACTTAGAGCCAAACCTTTTGTCACTCTCTTGCTGGCACTGTTTGTGGATGTGAATCAGGACTGTCTGGTTAAGAACAGTATGTAGTACAGAAGAGTGTCTTTATCCTTCAAGAGTTCTACGAGGCTGCATATGTTAGGTCAAAGGTCCACTATGATTACTGTTATAGAGAAATAATGGAAGGATGTCTAGGTATTACATGTCATGAGAGCAAACTGAGTTCAATCTAAATACAACGTCAAAGCAATCTCTGAATCAGCACACACTGTCATGAATATATGCTAATTTTATTGACTGCAGAATGCTACTGTAGCCAACAGAAAGATAAAATTGGTGTGTAGTCATAGCACTGGTTACTGACTTATTAAAAGTAGTATTCTTTTTTTTTTTTCAAGGATCTTGGTTTATTGGTTCATTGATTAAATGAATCACTTAACTAAATATGTTATAATTTGCATAGTACTCTACATATTATATACACTGGAACATATATTCTGATTTATAGACTTAATTATTAACTTAATTATAATAATTATAATCCATTTAAAAGCATTTACCTGAACAAAAATTAATAACCAATGTAGGAGGGAGTGTAAATATGCAAATAATAGGGGAGGGGTCACTGATATTTAACCTCCCATTTTTTTAGAACTAATTAAAATAATGGTGTCCATTTTAATTCCCTGAGGAACACGACAAGAGAATTTAGTAAGACTTTCCCTTTAGCATGTGTCTCATTATACTGCTATGTCTGTGTAGTAACAAACAACTCCACCTGATGATGGTGGAGCAGAAAATCTCCTAAAAGCAAAAAGACGTTAAAAAATATTACCTGATATGAATGCAGGTTTAATTGCTCTTTGGTCCAGACCTTCAGTTGATCCTTAGCCCACTGTGGAAAACTTCAGATAAAAACCCCCCATCAAGAGTTCACCACTCCTCCTCCAGTTTCATTTTCTAAAATGTACAAAAATATACATGCAATTATACATTCAAATCTGCATGGAAATCGCATTTACTCTCTGAAGCATGCCATATCGGTTTCCATTTCTCCCTCTCTCCCCTGATACACACACACACACACACACACACACACGCACACACACATGTATACACATGCATACACATACACACTCCCTCATCATGAGCCATAAAAAGTACAGGCTAAAATCACAGAAGCTTGCATGGATCATTAGCTAAATTTGTTCTCCCTTCCTGTAGAATATGATAGATTCAGCTAATTGCTCCTTTTGCCAGCTCTGTTTCAAAGTGCAATAAGCAGTGATTGAGAGGGAGGAAACATTATGTATTTCACATTCAATATACATTAACGTTACAAGATTTTTGGTAACGCTTTCTATGAAGCCCATTTTCATAAATCAATATAACTGTGCTTATCATTCTTTGTAAGTTGGCAATGATTTCTTTTATAAATTTATAAATGCTAATCATGCCTCATAAAGCTCTAATAATGTAATAATGTGCTATCAATAATTCCTTGATAATTTATAATCATGCTATAACCCAAGTATCACTATCCATTATAATGTCATGCACTATACAGCATAAACTTTACGATTTACAACTGATGTATGAAAAATAAACATTGAGTATTTAGTATGTAAAATATGTGCAACATGTTAAAATTACCATAATATGGTCTTAAAATATACAGTAGAGTCCTTAAAAATTGACACAGTACTCTTACTGTATGTGTTTCTAGCCAACATGCATATGCTTTGACAGCAAAAATTAAATAAAACTTTATTTGAGCCAATATTTATATTTGAAATTACAGACAGGTCCATACGTATTTGGACAATGACACGATTTTCATAATTTTGCCTCTGTTCACTACCACACTGGATTTGAAATGATTAAAGATGTGACTGAAATGTAGACTTTCAGCTTTAATTCAAGGGGTTTAACAAAAATATTGCATTAACCATTTAGGAATTACAGCCATTTTCTCAGGCTCAAAAGTAATTGGACAATTGACCGATAAGCAGTTTCATGGCCAGGTGTGGCCTGTTTGGTAGCTGTTCATGGGAACTCTCAATATGCGGTCCAAAGAGATGTCAATGCAAGTGAAGAAGGCCATCATCAGGCTGAAAAAACAAAACAGACCAATCAGAAATAGCAGAAACTTTAGAAGTGGTCAAATCAACAATTTGGTAAAAAGAAGTAATGCACTGGTGAGCTCAGCAACACCAAAAGGCCTGGAAGACCACTGAGGACAACTAAAGTGGATGAATGCAGAATTCTTTCCTTGCTGAAGAAAAACCCCTTCACAACATCTAGCCAAGTCAAGAACACTCTGAAGGAGGTAGAGGCATCATTGTCAAATCAAGAGACACCTTCATGAATGTAAATACAGATGGTTTACCTCAAGATGCAAACCACTGGTAACACTCAAGAACGGAAAGGCCGGACAAGACTTTGCTAAAAACCTCTAAAAAAGCCTGACCAGTTCTGATGCAAGATTACCTTGAATCAGAATGATAGGAAGAGAAGAGTATGGAGAAGGAAAGGAAGGGCTCATGTTCTAAAGCATAACACATCATCTGTCAAACATGTGGAGGCAGCGGTATGGCATGGGCATGTATTGCTGCCAAAGGAACCGGGTCATTGGTGTCTATTGATGATGTGACTGCTGATAGAATTAGCAGGATGAATTTTTAAGTGTATAGAGCTGTACTTTCTGTTCAGTCAAATGCTGCAAAACCGAAAGGACAGTGCTTCATAGTACAGATGGATAATGACCCAAAATATACAGTGAAAGCAATCCAAGGACTTCTTAATGCAAAGAAATTAAATGTTCTTAAATGTCCAATGACCTCAACCCAATAGAGCATGCCTTCCACTTACTGAGGACAAAACTGAAGGCAGAAAGACCCACAAACAAGCAGCAACTGAAGGCAGCTGCAGTAAAGGCCTGGCAAAGCATCTCAAGGGAGGAAACTCAGCATTTGGTGATGTCCAGGGACTCTGCAAAAAAATGGCTGTAATTCCTAAACAGTTACTGCAATATTTTTTGTTAAGTCCCTTGAATTAAAGCTGAAAGGCTACACTTCAATCGCATCTTGATTGCTTCATTTCAAATCCATTATGGTAGTGTACAGAGGGAAAATTATGAAAATTGTGTCACTGTCCAAATACTTATGGACCTGACTGTACAACTTAGTCTGAAATGAAGCAATAGTCATGTAAATTAATATAACTGTCTCACTGTAAGTTTTGCACCACATGTTAACGGGATACTCCTTTTTTTGTAACCTAATGTATACCTACCACATCTATAACGTATCTGTTATTACCACAAACAAGAATTTCAACATGTTTCTCTGTACTAAGAAAGGAACAAAAAACTGATTACTCAAAACCCACTTATAATAGAAGTCTAAGGGCATTTGAATTGAATCAATTAATATTTACATGAAACACATTTTTATAGATGGCTTTCATAAATTCTTTCTGTGTTTTTATTAAACATGCAAGCAGGCAGATACTGACTACACACTTGTTAAGAATAATCACAAATTACATATAAAATGTCCTTGACTACTTTTGTCATTTGCGAATATATGTAACCAGTGTAGTCAGTTTCTGCCTTATATCACAAACCAGCTTTGATTAGATATCCAACGGCATTTATTGTTAAAGTGTAATGTTTGTAGGTTTGAATTCACATTTTATACATGTTTTGTTGAAGGAATTCAACAACTGTCCTTAGACTATCATTGGAAATGTTTTTGGAGTAAACAGGTTTTCTGTAGTTTAAATTCTTATCTGCGGTAATCACGCATATGCAGTGGTTAGAGTTTAGGCTGAAAAACACAGGACTATAACTTTATCAAACCGATTATTCCAATATCAGTCTAATTTGCCTCAAATATATTGGCATCTATTTCATTTTCAGGCATTCAAATTGCAAGGACGCTGCACAATTTTAGCTAAGGTGAAAGTGTGCGTTTTGTAGAAAAAGAATTGTGGCTCTTTTGAAAGAGTGCGTTCAAGCGTGCGTCAGTCTCCTGTATTCGCGGATGCTAATTAAAAGTAGCCGAGTGCGGGGAGAGAGCGGGGAGATGAAGATGAGGTGTTAATGATGCTGCAGTGGAGTGTGAAGAGAAAAATGAATGCCCTTTCAGAAACGTGACACCATGCTTATAATCAGAGTAATACAGTTTCTTCAGTCTGCCACAGCTCTGCTGTAAACCTAACACACACACGTGCACATACAGTACACACACATGCATGCACACAAGCATGCCTCATGTTTTCACCAACAGTCAGCAATCAGTATTCTCGCAATCCCACCGGCCAACATTGAATGCTTGCTTTTATGTGTGTGTGAGAGATAAATGATGCATTCCACCACTTGCTGAATTCTCTCACTAGGATTTCACCCTCTTTTAGCTCCATTGTTGCTCGCTCCTCTGATGCTCTCTCTCACGCGTGTGCATTCTGTCACACTCTTTGTTGTCGGGATGAGAAAAGCTAAGCACAGCCTTGCTGAAAACACAGCAGCCACCTAACTAGACACAACACCAGCACTAGCGTGGAATGCCACTTTGCCTTTCTTCCAGAAGCGAAACAATCGGACTGTGAGAACGGGAAGCCGGCTGTCAGACGCTCTGATTGTGGTCTGCTTGGGGAGGGGCTCGCTGGCTGCTGAAAGAGCGCAATAGAAGAAGCACCATGCTGTCTCGTCCTATATAGGCTGTGTGCCTGATTGTCTGCGCTTTAGTATGCAGCTCTCGAAGCAGACATTAATTCTGCTTAGTGAGTGGGCTGCTCGCTTCAGCGCCAAGGCCAGGCAGAGAGCGAGGAACAGAGAGAGTGAGTGAGAGAGAGAGAGAGTTCTCTCTAGCACACGTATGGGGTCATGCATTAAACATCAGCAAGGTTCCCTGTGGTACCCATGCAGCAGTCTATACCAAATCTACAGCACACAGAATCTTGTCTGTATTGAACAAAGTGTGGTATGCCAATTTTAGCCTTGAAAATGAACTTTTTGATGTATTGTGATTGGGCTGCACCTTTACTGACTTTACTTTACTGCCATGTATGATACACTTTGGTGCTCTAATTGTCTCTTGCCACATCTCAGTATGTCTCAGCATGTCTCAGGCCTGACCTATTTATTGTTTTTTATAACATGCACAATAATGGAGGGCTTTCTCTGTTACCTTAAGCCATCATTCATCCCTCTCTCATCCGCATCTCCTTTCACAAATCTCCTCTCGCCCCCTTTCGCTCCACTATCTGCTGCAGCTGAGGTGATCATTGGCCTGTCATGCCGCGAGGCCGTGGTGTCATTACTCATTTATGTAATCTGAGAGCCAGTGTTAGCATCTGAGAAGGAGCTGTGACTGGACCAGAGGGTCTACTCACGTCTACGTCCTGCCCCTTATGGCTCGGTTCTCCTAGCACCTCCAGTGCCCTCAACCCTTACCCACCCACCCTCTCTCTGCTGATCTCGCCTCATGCTGAGAGAGTGCTCCAGGGGTCTGAGATAGGAAATTGATCTGACTGCAGCAGGGTCATACTTCTCCCAAATCATTACCACCGTTCTGCACAACACATCATCTGGAAACACTGATACCCATAGCTGGTTCTGAAGCTGAAGCCAATGTTACATCAGGGAACCTGCGAACCTCTGTAAGAACCATCCATATTTACAAAGGGCCAAACTATTGGGAGTGATGAATACCATAAAAATAATAACACCCACTGAGGATTACATTGTATTTCTGGATTTAAGAATGTAATATACCATTAAATTGCAAATTCTTACGTGTCTATACACAGCATAGATATCATAGGAAATTATTTATAGCATCTTTTGAGAACTTTGTTCTGAGTGCATACCCAGTGACTGCATTTCAGTTGCCAGTAAAACTTCCACTGTTTCCTCATTGCAATATTAATTCAGCTGTTTTGTCATTAATACTGTTCTTATTTCAATGGCAATCATATTATATTAATCATATTGATCATACTGATGACAATATTGTGCCACTCTGAAGCCTATTTCGTAATTTCTTTTAGATTCCAGATTGCTGTGGTGGAATCTGAGATCTGTTTTTTTTGTTTGTTTGTTTTTTTTTTTTTTTGCAATGGACATCACAGAAAAGGGTTATCAGAGATACTGATGTTGTCATGGGTTCCCCCTTTCCGTTGCAGCTCCTCTGATGATGAATGCCATGTGCTCATGTTTGTTTTGGTTTCTATTGTAATCCTGGCTCCTCCTCCTTGTCATTGGTTTTGTTATCTGATTGTGTTCTTCTGTTCTATGTTTAGTTCTGATTAGTTTGTCTATGTATACCTTGCTGTGTCAATGTCTTGTTGTGAAGTCTTGCCATGCATGATTGCCATTATGTCCAAGCATTGTTCTTTTTGTGTCTCAGATATTTTCTAATTCCATATTTTCTTGGTTTAGATCCCTGCCATTTACACAGAACAAAGATATCATAGACAATTGTTTACAGTATGTCAAAGATATTATTTTGCGTAGTTTTGCTATTAGCTACTGACTTTGATGCAATTGCCAGTAAAATAGATATTTCTTCCTTGAGTCACTGTTTATGTAAATAACTTGAGTTCCCCTTGGTGATGTATGCCATGTGCTCATGTTTGTGTTGGCTGATAATCTAGTTCTGTCTCCACCTTGTCCTGTCATTTGTTTGTTACTTGATTGTGTTCACCTTTTCTGTGTTTAGTTCTGATTAGTTTTTTCTATTTATACCTTGTTGTATCAATGTCTCACCGTGAAGTCTTACCATAAATCATTGTTGTTGGTTTTTATGCCTGCTGTTTTTGGTTATTGATCTTTATATTATCCTTGTTTAATTCTTCCTGCCTATAGTTTGCCACCCCCACCACACACACACACCGTGGATTTTGATAATGATTCTTGTATTTTCCCCTAGTAAATCATATACCAAGCTTACACCCTTGCATCCTTTCTCTTACCACACATTACAGATGTTTGGAACAGAACAGACTTGAATGAAATCAACAAACACTGACTGTATGATATTATACAAATTTCCCAATGTCTGTAAGTCCTGGTAATTTATAAACTTTAAATCATCATGCAAGAATGTCAGTGCAAGCTTTAGTATTATTAACCAATAAGATCCTCTCACAACCATGACCATTAAGAATGAGAGAAAAAAAAAGCCCATATACCTGTTCTCCTAATCTGAGTCTGATGCAGACTATCATGCCTGGAAGGACTCAACCCCTTTAACCTCCAAACAAACATGCAGTTGTGTGTCTTCTGGGAGCCAGAGAGACTTTACGTGGAACTGCCATCTGCCCGAAGCGCAATTACCTCACACTCTAGTAATCACCCGCACAATGCAAGGACGGCGGGGAAATTCAGGTGAGAAATGCCAGGCAGCAATCAGGCACTGCAATGGGAGAGCGAGGCCATTTTCTTTGATTTGCCTTCAAATGCAGGCGTCAGGCCCTTAATTATGAGCCAAGTGACGGGCCAGGCTGCTGAAAGCCTTATTATTCCAGCGAGCTGCGCTCAAATCAGTTTTGTATCGATGATCCTCAGAGAACAGGGAAAGTGATGGCTTGAGTCTCTGAAAAATAACAGAGAGCACAGTAAGAAAGAGGGAGGGAGAGAGAGCGAGAGCGGGAGAGAGAGCAAGGTGGCTTGAGGAAGGGGGGATGAGCTAGAAAGGCAGTGTCCGACAGAAGAGAGCAGTGAGGATGATTTATGTTTAGCACTGTACACACTAGAGATCAATCATGCTCTCTTACCAAATTCTGTAAGAAAACCACAAACATGGAGATTAATGCTTCTTGAACTGACAAGGTGTTTACATCGCAAATTAAACACTTGGGAAACTACTTCGGAACGTAACCTCAGGTTGGCAGACATTTTCCCAATACATAATATGTAAAATGATATTTAGATTTGCTAACAATGTGCCAAACAGCAGTAGCCACAGCTAACAAACCAGTGAAAAACTGTAGTCTAAACGATTCAGGGTTTTTTTTTTTCAACAGCTGATTTTTGGAATATCGTTATGTTAAAACTGAAAGAACTTCAAATCCAGCACATCAAATCCTCTCAGATACAACCGCATTTGAAGTCTGGCTTTATATGTCATTGCTATCTATGTTACCAAACTTGCTTACTAACATTAGCTAGCTAAAAGACATTCTGGATAGTACAAATATCAGACAAAAAAAAGACACAGATTGGATGACAAAATATAGACATTGAAATGGAGTAACCATAGGATTTGGATTCTCCATCTTGTCTTTTAGCTAGCTATCTAAAATTTAGCCAGAATGCTTGCTAGCATCAGCTATGTAGTACAGCAACAACACAGAACACTGAAGGATCAGAGCAGAAGAACCTATCAACAAGAGCTTCTGTTTTAGCTATCCAGCTAAAACTATCCCAGTAGCTGGCTACAGTAAACACTGTGTGTTGTGCTATGTGTTGGTCTTGCACAGCAAGGAATCAAAGATCAGAGCTGCAATGCTTAAACAGAGTGTCAAGGAATCAGAAGTAGAGACAACACAGCCAACAGACTGAGCTAGCCAGCTCACATTCCTTAGTTCGCAGTAAATTTTTTATTCTCACAACACTTCTGAAATACTGAAGAGACAATAATATTGACAACACATCATGATATACAGTATACATCCCAATATGCACTACATATACATCCCAAACTGAATACTACCACATTAATTAGTATGTTAGTATACCATTACTGTTCTTAGACTTACTATTTAGTATGTAGTATGTGGTCGGGGATATAGTGTTGTTGATTAATTTTCTATAACAGCAGCTCTGACAATGTAATCAAAACAGGAAATATGCATGGCAGACATAATCTAAGCCTACCAATACACGAATAAAAAAAACGTACTGTTATTTGACAAAGAAAACGTTTAACAAGGAAGAAGAGTATGGAAGCAAAAGGGGTGCTTTGCGTTTTATGCTTCTCTGTAACATGACAAGATGTATTTTTTGTATTATTAACGTAAAGAGAGAGAGAGAGAGAAAAGAGGAGGCTGGGAAGGGAGCGACTATATATACATAGCTGTTGTAATGTACGTGATAACAAGAAGTTAACAATAAATGTAACTATAAACCAAAAAAATTATGCTGTGCCATTGGATAATATAATTATTGGGCTATTGCTGTGGTAAAAGAGGAATAAAACACTTCAGGACTGCTGTTATAGGAAAATGATCAACTACCACAGGGTGGTATGAACCGTTCTTCGCTTTGGGACACTTCACCACCCATTGTTGATTATTTTCCTATATTAGCATGCCCTGGCCTTATATATTCCCTACTTATAGTTCAGGTTATTTCCAATGCTACCTGACTCTAGGTACAGTAATCAGAAGAAAGATCCATGACACTCGCTTATTGTCCTGCCCATGAAGATTCATGGCCACCCTGCATCGTGGAAGAGATTCTCAATCACAGTGGCTCTCTCACAGTGTGTGCTCGATGAGGCTAGTTTGACAGACCACTGCTTTTGTTAGCAAGAAGCCATTTTTAGTCAGGTTGGGATTTTGCCTGTTTCTTGGCAACCATAAATCATAACCACTGGATAAACATACATAACAAGTGAAACGTGTCATCCTTGGAAACCCATATGCCAGGAGCTATAAACAGTGTAGTCAGCTGGGAGCCTCGTTCACTTGGGAGTCTCGCAAAGCAGGACAGATCTCTGTGTTTTACACGGATCTGGCATCTCATCCATTCGCAAATGTCAGTGTTATGAATAGAAGTGTTAAGCTTTGCTGTGAGAGAAGTAGTTCCATGGCCAAGTTTCTGATTCTTCAGTAATGAAGTATACAATGCATTAATAATTTCTACTTAAATTTCTAATGCTATGAATATAATAAACAGTGTCTCGATGTCTCAGCATGTAGATCTGCATGTATGTGTTATGATAAGTGCATGGTATTTGTTATAGCATGTGCCAGTGTGTGATTGCTTCTGTGAGGTGTGTGCATGTGGTCCCCGTGTGTGTGTGTGTGCGTGTTTGTCGGTATATAACTACGTCCTGCTGGTAATGGCCCTGTGATGAGCTCTATTGTTCTGTGTGTGCTTGGCTGGGTCAGGCTGTAGGGAGCCAGATTGCTGCTGCTTCTGCAGCTCCAGCAAGATGCCTCACAGAATATCAATGACCCTGTGTGCAGACATGGCATCTAGTGCGCCCACTAAAGCCTGCAGGCTGTCTGCCCCCACAGAGCAGGGCACAGATACACGGGGCACACAACAACCAGACACAAAGCATTGTTTATATAGCTTGTAAACCTTGGCTTGGTATTGATTGCAAAGTGTCATTTACCAAGAGCATATACCACAACCACAGTAATTTGATTACAAACTATATTATTTTTTATAGTAATAAGTAATTATAAAAATATAAGTAATTTTCTAGTATTATATGAAGGGCTTAAATATTTGACATAATATATATTCACAATATTGTGTTTCCTATGGACTTCCATGGAAATAGCACAGTTTAGTACTTTGCTATATTTAAGTTTATCTTCTAATTTCCTTATTTAATCCCATTTATCTACAAAGATTAAATGAATTATATATGACGTTTGTGCACCATAACATATTTCATCTAATTTCATTTAAGAAGCTCTGATGCAGTCTTTCTCGGGTGCATTTCAGGTTTTCATCATGTTGATACAGCAGAGTAGCCTGTGTGAAATTAAAGTAATAAAATCACTCCTCTTTATATAAACAGTATGAGCACATGAGCATATCTTTTGAAAATATAATGAAGCAAAGCCAAATGCAAAATACACCATATACCATATTACAAACAGGAGTAAATGTATTGTTGCAGTGACCAGTTATAATTTAAATCTGTGATTTCCTAAATGTGAGAGGTTTAAGCAATTTCAGGGGAAGGGGTCTAAAACTTGTCTCAGGGATGCCTTATAGTCAATGCAAGTTAAAGAGTAATTGAAGGTAAAATGGGACATTATTGTGGACCAGTGTCTACAGCAAACTTTGATTACCCCCCCCCCCCCCCCCCCCCAAAAAAAAAAAAGTTTAAAACTGCCTCAAATACTGTACACAAGCTATATTTTAGTGTCCCCAAGGATGTTCATCCAAAGGCTAATAGAAGAAAAAGTAATAATGAATGATGTAAAATGTAATAAATGTTATCTATGAATAATATAAAATTCAGTAGTTTCTGTGTAGTCATACTTGCCCTGGTTATTTTATGTTGTATGTGATCATATTTGATAATTTACTATGAAAAATATATTTTTTTAAAAATAGGTATGTCCTTACATTTGCTGTCGACTCTGTTACTTTGAAGAAAGCTCCCTTTTAAAATAATGTACTCATTCATTAAATCTTGTGGTTTTAGAAATTCAACTGTAGAGAGCAAGAGCAAGTTCTTATTTTGTCTTATTTATAATCTTTAATAGTGCATAATGACTGGTAACAGTCCTACAACCGTGCTACCTATATTTTGGACAATATAGAAAGATTTCATACATTTTGCAGGATTTTTTTTTTCTTTTTCCTTAAAATGCATGTAAACCTTGATAGTAGCTATACCATGTCTTTCAGTGCATGAGACATTTTGGCTGACATAGTCTGGAAATGTCAAGCCTGTTAATGTCAACTCTGGTACTTAGGTTGATATGTACGGTAAGAGCATTGACGGTTTGATGTAATAAAGATTAGAATAATTAGAAAGCGCATTTCTGTAAATATAGTCCATGTAAAAAATCCGAGCTTCGCATTTGAAGAAAATTAAATTAACATAAAGTCAGTTAATCATATCTTGCATATAAAAAGAAATCTGATGTATATATATATGATTGAAGGATCCTGAACATTGTCAATTCTGTTACTTTTATGTCAACTCTTTTATTGAGAAATATTTGGTAATAATGTCATTAAAAAGACACATAATAGGATGAAAAAAAAGTGTGTAGTTAGATGTTATTTGTATACTGTAAAACCATGAGCAAATCAAAGGATAACAACATATTACGATATTCAACATAATTTGATTACTTGTGTAAAAGTGCACATAATTATGTATTTAATAGACAGGGCAAAAACTGCATGTAAATACATTGTATTTAATATCTAATAATTGTGTGAATGGCAGTAAAATATTGACAAAATGCATGGCTTATGTGACAAAAAGTGTAAAATATCCCACTTGATATAGTTTCCTGATGTTCCACAATCCTATTTTTGAATAAAAAGTTGACAACAACATTTTTTTGCATTTCAAAAAATTTAACTTGGCAAGTTTCCCATAATGACCCTAACACACCTTTCTCTCTTCTCTCAACAACAACTGTCCACCCAATAGTGAGAAAAAAAGCAGTCATTATGAAAGGTTGGTGTGAATTAATGGGTAAAACACTTTTGTTCTCACATAGAAGAGCCAAAAGCATTAGGGGCTACCTGGTGCCAGCAGATACATTTGTCCTTCCTAAGAGAGAAAGAAGGGATGTCTGGGTGAGATGACTGGTTTCTTAATCTGCTGTGATTGTATGGCATGTGGAAATTTTTGTAAGAAACAGATTACATTCACCAGCACTGCTGCTAGAAACAGAAACATTAAGCAACTGTTTAAGAATAACCATGAATTAAAATGAAGAAGCATATTGTATATAGCTTGCACATGCAGTTAACATTTTATTCAACATAGAAAGACTATGCAAAGTGACATACAGGTGGAGATTTTGACCAAATGATATTGCAGGTTGAATGTATATACTATAATGGTCCTTATTTATTAATATAGAAACGAGCAGAGATTTGAACACCTGGAATGACTGCATGAATCTGTATCTGATTCACGAAACATCGTTAGAGCTGTGATTTGAGCATAACTTATGAATCAGCTTCAGCTGCGTGGGCCTAAGCTCTCATTCACTAATCCTTTATTCATGTCAAATGCATACGACACACCCCATTTTACCCTCATATGCATCTAATTTGCATTAAACATACCAATAATTTATGCAAGTGTTGCAGCAGTGAGCCAATAAAAGTAACGCATTCAGGAGACTACAGTTATCCACTACACAAGGAAATTGAACAAGTAGGGGAAAAGCAGTTTCACTGACATTTCATTGTATTAGAGATGCTCTGATGTCTGTGATATTATTTTTGTAAAATAAAATTAACAATAGTATTTTTTTGTTTGTTTTTTTCCCCCAATTATTTATTTTCACTGATATTAATGGTGTCACGTAGGCATATAGAGAAATTTATGGAAGTGTGCTATATATATATATATATTTTAATAAAGATGTTTAATAAGGGTTAAAATCAGGTAGAAACCTGCAATGTTTTTCCAGCCACACCTGCAGGTAGTTATGGGAACTATAATTTATAGCTAACTCTATTTATAGCTAAACTTATATAAATAGGTCAGATTTAACCAAAGTTGCATTTAATTAAAGCTTTATTTACAAATATAGGTGAGCCAAGCTTCTATCCTGAACATATAAGCAAATCCTTATTTTATATAAACAAATCAAAATGAATAAACCAAAAATGAAATTGCTAAAATTAGTAAAATCATGCCTGGTGTGTTTTAGTGTTGATGTGAAATGTATATAAAAATGTCAAATCCAACAGGCTTTGAATAACCCACCTGTCCAAGACCTAGAACTCCAGGTTAGAACGTCATGGTGCATCTTATAGGCAAATGTGCCTGTTACTCAATTACTCAAAAAAAAAATAAAAATTCTGTTAGGAAATACTTTTTCCCAGTGCATTAACTACAAAATAAAAATGCAGAAGAAATGCTTTGAAGTGTTTTGCATTAGACCTGGTAACCTCCCATTAAAATACCATAGACTTAGTGCAAATGCGGGGTTTTTTGTTTTGTTTCATTTTGTTTTGTTAGGTTTTGTTTGGTCTGCTTTATTTTGTTGTATTTTTGTTTTTCCTTTGTTTTGCTTTTCCTTGTTTTATTTTGTTTCACTTTGCTTTGTTTTGTTTTTTCATCATTTTGCTGTGCCTTGTTTTGCTTTACCACGTTTTGTTTTGCTTTACATTATTATTGTTTTGCTTTTCCTTGTTTTGTCCTGGTTTGTTTTTCCTTTGTTTTGCTTTGTTTTGTTTTTTCTTATTTTGTTTTGTTTCACTTTACTTTGTTTAGTTTTTTCTTTGTTTTGCTATGTTTTGCTTTGCTTTGCTTTGTTTTCCTTTTTTATACTTCTTTTGTCTCAGCCATGTTTTGTTTTGCTTTACATTATTATTGTTTTGCTTTTCCTCGTTTTGTTCTGGTTTGTTTTTCCTTTTGTTTTGTTTTTTATCTTATTTTGTTTTGTTTTGCTTTACTTTGTTTTGTTTTTTCTTTGTTTTGCTATGTTTTGCTTTGCTTTGCTTTGTTTTCCTTTTTTATACTTCTTTTGTCTCAGTAAGGATTTTATTTGTCAAATGATGGTCATCATAGAGTAATACTTATAAACAGCAGAGAAAATAAGTATATATTCATGTACTAATGCAACATGTAACATTAATGTAATGTACGTCTATGTAACGTTAATGTAACATTGACACTGAGGTTTTCATAGTCATTAAAAGTTCAATCTCCTATTAGATATAAATTATTTTTCAGTGATGCGCAGTAGTACATCTACCTTTAGTGCAAATGCTAAAATGCCACTTAAAAAGGAGACTGAAGAAAGCATTTACAAGATTTAAGTGCACCTCCTGCGGTCAATAAAAAACTCACTGAGCGCAAAAATCTGTGAAGGTGTTAAACACAGGCTGGCATCTAAAGAGGTGTGATGGTAGAACAGCATCGGTTTGGGCTCATAAACAGACTGAGCATCTCAGACAGATGGGCATCATGCCTATTCTCAGAGTTAGTGAATTAGATGGGCATCAAGCCCACCTGCAAGCACCCTAGACAAACAAAGACACAAAGACACATATGTGACAGTCCTATCTTTGGCTAATGCATCAGTCTATGGGGATAATTACACAGAAGGTAAAATGGATACAAAACTAAATGCAGTCATGAGAACATTTCTAAATTTCATTAAAAATGCACAGCCAAAAAGTATGTAAGGATAATATAATGAGCACGTAATTTTAACTCCAGGCACCATCACTACGTCGCAGTAAGAGCACGAGTAAGCCTGTTGAAAAGCATCATTAGCTGGTATTAAATCTCTTGCTTGCTGTTCTGCATAAGATTTTTGGTCATGTGGTATAGAGCTCATTTGCAAGTGTGTTTGTGTGTGTGTGTGTGTGCGTGCGACTGGGCTCAGGTGGGAAGCAGACTCTTGAGGAAGTCAGCAGATGGAGGTATGAAGAAGCTTCATGCCCTGCAGCATAGCTTCCTACACACAAGACCACACACGTTAAACACTCGTCTGTCTCCAAACCCCGTTTGTGTGTGTGCGTGTGTGTGTTTGTGTGTGTGTCACTCCTTAAACTGACCACGTGTACACCACAGACTGTATATACTGGCTTCCAAATCAGATTTCTCCTTATCATATCATGTATCATGTTACACAATTATAGCCGTATGTCTCCTGAAATCATAAAAACCAGCTGTGTGCACGTAAAACCTCTCTTTCTTTCTTTCTTTCTTATGTAAAACCTTTCTTTCTTTCTCTCTCTCTCTCTCTCTCTCCCTCTCTCTCTCCTGCTGTTTTTCCTAAAGGTGGAACAGCAGACAGGACAACCCACATCTCCATGATTATTGGCTCCCCTGACACACACACACACAAGCTGGCACTTCTGTACACACTTTTACACACACCCACAGACACCCATGCACTAGAATGCACAACCACAGACACACACTCTCCTCCTTTCCATTGGTTGGAATGCAGCGCTTGAATCATCTCACATGTCTCCTGTCTCCTCATGTCTCCACACATCTCCACATATCTCCACATGTCTCTACACATCTCCTGACATCTCCTCACATCTCCACACGTTTCCTTATGTCTCCACACATCTCCACACGTCTTCTCACATCTTCTCATGCCTGGACAAGTCTCCATGTCTCCATATGTCTCCTCACATCACTTCACATCTCCACATATTTCCGCACATCTCCTTATGTCTCCACATGTCTCCATACATTTCCACATCTCCTCACATCTCCAGGGGAGAACAGTCACATCTCCACACATCTCCTCATGTCTGCATAAGTCTGCACACATCTCCTCATGTGTCCTCACATCTCTTCACATCTCCACATATCTCCACACATCTCTTTATGTCTCCTCTATACATCCCTACATGGTTCCATACCTCTCCACACAGCTGCACAAGGCTCACATCTCCTCACATCTCTTCACATCTCCACACGTCTCCGCACATCTCCTTATGTTTCCATACATCTCCACACATCTCCTCACATCTGCACAAGTCTCCACGAATTTCCTCGCATCTCTACATGTCTCTATGAACTGATCAAAAGTTTCCCTTTGTCTTGGCACATCTTTGATATTGTATCAAGACACTCTATAGCATGCATATTTATCTGTTATATATGATATGACTCTCAGTTCAGATCAACCTGTCTGAGGACATTGAATATCCTAATGCCTTATATTTTATTACTTGGCAATTAGTATTGCTACCACAGTGCTTAATACTATATTACTGTTCATCTATGAGAATATAAACAGACGTGAGACACGGCTTTGTATAATCCATGTAGCTAAATATGTCCTTTTTGAACATCAGCATTGGTTTACATTTGGTAATCTATGTGTATCACTCTGCTGTCCATCTAATGAATATTTATTCAATGCATTATAGTGACCTGATAATACCTCATAAATCTATAATGTATTGCAGGTCAAATCCTCTGATTATGTGCTTTCAGCAAAGCTCAAACAGAATATCAGTACGCTATAAAATATACATACAGTAGGGAGTAACCAAATATGAGTTGTCCGAATGTGTTCTAAACAGAAACAAATACAGATACAAAATGGTCGTGTACTATTCTGTTTTTTTTCCCCATCATTTGTGGTTTGCTTCAGTAGCCTGGATTAAACACCTAAATGGCTTACAAAATAAAAATATATATATATTTCTACTATATAAATAAATCTGATAGATTATTATTATTATTAATAGTGCTCTGATTTTGGAAAGATATTGTTGCTTACAAAGATAGCTCCCTAGCTTACTCAGTCACATTAGGCAGAAAGCTTGCCAGAAAGTTCCACATGGCATCTGGTAGAGACCAACTATAAACTCGAGTGATGTAGCTGAGGTTGAGGAACTGTACACATTCAGGAGTTTTGTGTTTGACAAATTTTGTGAATGAAAAATGACTTCTTTTTCTAGTAGGCATGTTGTTGTTTCAGTGTTTCCCAGTGTTTCTGGGGCATTGTGACATGGATCACATATAATAAACATTTTTAAAAAATCAGCAAAAACAAAAAAAAAATCTGTCTGGTCTAGACCACACCCACTTCCGGATCAAATCCGAATCCATTGGTATCTTTATGGAGGTGCTGATTAGGCAGCTGTAATATCTGCTGGATGAATTGAGAGCTCTGTATGTCCAGTTCGTCTGCTCTCCCCACCTCTCCAGCACACTGCAGTTCGCAGTTTTGCCACTCTTGCTCGCCTAAGTGTCTGGAGCAGTGCCTCTAGCCAAGTAAACAGCCCTGGGAACGGCCGCGATGCCCCATCAAAACAGCTTCAGCCTCAATTACGCCTCATCTCAATCATCCCCTCTTTCAGTCACACTCACACTCAGACACACACACACACACACACACACACACACACATGCCCTGGCAGCTTTGATGCAGGCTGAATGGAATGCTGTCATGCTGCTGCTTTGTGCCTAGGCTCCTATTATTGTTTCTATTACCAGTTTTGTTATCATACAGTTAAAGATATCCCCCATCAACCTATCTTCCCCTACACCCTTCCTGTCCCATTTTCCGCTCCCTGAGAAGCTTCCTGTGAGGCTTCAGCACGGAAAAACAACTCCTTTTCCCAACCTATTTTTGATTCTATTTTATCTATTTTTCTTTTTATGGATCCTGGCAAAGTGCAGGGTAAATTCCACGTTTCTGTTGTAGACAAACGACCCTCACTAACCACATGCTGTAGTCAAGTGTTTTAATTGCCATGGCATAAAATATCTGCTGGATTCTTTGTCCGTACTGAAAGGAGCAGGTAAATTCACATACACTGTGTCTATAATGAGACATAGGGTTTATCAAATTATGCATAATTGTGTGTAATATGTGAAAGAGGAAGCAGTCCATGTGGGGATAATTTGAGTATAATAATGGAGGAGAATGGTACTGGCTGAGCTGGCAGTAACTGGCTACCCTGATACCTCAGATCCACTTGAAAAAAAAAAAAGATGTACGACAACAGTTAAAGGTTTCCATGATTTCCTGTATTTCCAATATTCCGTTCCATGGAGAGCTGGTCCAGGATCATTGGTTCTCTGTCAACCAACATACCCTGAATTCTGTATTTTGATTTCCACAGAGATCACATCTGAGTGCACATCCTCCTCTGAGGTCACTAGTTATTAGGTATAAATCCTCCAGTAATCACTAACAGTGATAGTTTACCAAAGGTATAACGACCCTGTAAAACAACAACAGCAAAAAAAAAAAAACAGTCTCCTGGCTATTGTGTTTACTCTCCCACTCCTGCAGAGAGATAAAACAGAGCCACATCCCTCAGTAATCCCTTCAGAGGATCCTCTTTGCTCATTAAGGCTGCCTTTGAAAATGTGGAAGCTTGCTTATATTCAGTGTCAAACCCACTGTCTGCTTCTGCTATTAAAGATGCAATCTGTGTGTTGCTCTTTGTTTGCTTGCCTGTTTCTCTCTCTCTCTTTTGCCTTTGTCCAAATGTAGAGGTGGGTTGCCATGCTTCGAAAATGTCCCTTCTCATCAAACGTATGAATTTGGGTGCCCCACATTGGTACGTGTACATAGGGTATGTCCTTTTAGCTGTTAGATGCCTGGGAGGCAGAATAGCAAAAATCAAAAAACAGGGCAGTGCCTTCAATCATGCCACAGGCTGCCAGTCACACTTCAGCAGGGAAGGAGTTAATTGTCATATACACACATCTGTCTCTCTCTTTGTTTTCTCTTCCAGTAATGTACTAGCGAGCTGCAATTATGAGTCTCCGACAGACGACTGGAGAATATGAGTTGAGCAGATTGGTGCCAAGGCTTTGAGTTTCTGCCAGATCACCCTTAGGGTAAATAGGGCATCAGGGGCAGAAGGCTGGCACCAACCAGCCACATAAAGCCCTGCCACCAGAGACAAAGACAGCACAAGGGAGTCCTCATCAGTCTTTGTTTATGGGGTTAGCGTCATCTGGCAGGGCGCACTACAACAAAGAAATATTGCGCTGCTGATTCCGAAATTTCGCTAAGAGAATAAAACTGGTCATGGAATGTGAGCAATACGCCCAGTCTATTATTTTGTCTCTTGACTCAGTACAGACTAACACCACCACCAGTGCTGAAAATGGTGTACTGAAATGGTGTACCGTTTGGAGCAATGACTCAAAGGAGCTGTCCAAGGTCCTTAAATCATCACTTTACTGATTGTTTGTAGTGGAGATTCCAAGGACTCCTTTAGTTCTGGAGTAACTCTACTGCTATGGCATGGAGATAATCTTATTTGAAGTATCCATTTGTTCTTTGGGTACAAATAAACAGTAACAGATCTCATAGTGCACTGTGACTTACATCCAGAGTCCCTGAAGCAACACTGATACCATTGCCTAGGCATTAGACATTCAAAACTAACTAACAACAAAGTAAAAAAAAATCTTTCACATGAGGTTGAAATGAAAATTCCAACATTTCACTCTCAGAAAAGGGTATATTTCCTTGTCATTGGGTTGGTTCCCTCAAGGGTACACCTTTTGCATCTTTGGTGTATGACTATTACATGATAATGTGAATGTAGTTTGCATATAGAAAATAATTTAACGTATACAAATGGACTTTAAGGACCCCTATTGTACCTTTATGTGGCTTTCAGAGTAATTTTTAAAGGTACACTTTATGCACATTTCCAGGTAAAAGATAAAGACACAAAACATGTAACCTTGCGGGCACCACTCTTGTGACAAAAAAAGTATAGTTTAGTACCATTTTTTTCTGAGAATGTACCACAAAAGTCTCTTTACTTTTGAGGTGTTTTCCAATAACGTCTTTCAATAGCCTTGCTAGCCAGCAATTTTAACTGAAAAGGAACCTTAGCACAGATCATGTTTGGATACCATGGATTAGTACGCAGATTTATTATTGTACGTGCCTACACCAATTTAGCTGAAGTGAGGCACCTAACTAAGCAGCTACCTTTTAATTGGGACAAATGCTGCCCCAAAATTCTGCCTATCTAGAAAACTGTCTACCAGTTGAAAAACTCTGTTACTCTTATTCAATACCAAAATGAAATACTGCACCACTACTCACACATGAAAGATCCCAACACTTGCTTTAGCAGCAAAGCAAATAACTACTGTTGAAGCCAGTGACAAGTATTCCACCACAATACAGTACGAGGCATTGCACTGGAGTCTCTGTTTCCTCCAATAACAATTGTAGAGACGGCTAGTGGAGAGAGCCCAAACACATCATTGCCATTCAGCGAGGATGGACAGCATCCATGGATGCTCCCTTTCCTTCTCTTCCTCCATTCTGAGTGAGCGACAGATGATTGTGGCTTGCCATCACAGTCATTTTAATCAGTCTTTTCACACTTCATCAGGAATTCATTGCTCGCTTTAAAAAACATTGTTTCTGTCTATTATCAGCAGAGAACATAACGCTTCATTATACATGCAGAGTAGCTCTGCTTATTCATGTGAGTCTGGATGAGATGGTGAGGACTTGGGACTTGGACACACACACACACACACACACACACACACACACACACACACACACCCACAACATGTTCACATATCCTGCAACAGTAACAAGTAAGGCTTCTGAGCAAAATAACCTGGCACTGATCCGACACCCAAGAACCTGTATCAGGCCAATACCAGCAAAAAATTGTGGCTTAAATATCAGGAAAAAAAGACAAATTAAATCTGATCCTCTAACAAATATTACATTAACAGAATTTTTTGTTAGAATTGATTTTATTCTAATTAAATTTTATACTTTATTATATTTATTTTTTATTTGTAATGCAAATGATTTTTGTTTGAGTTTAACTGTTGTTGTTTCATATAAGTCATGTTTTTAGCTATACATTTCGCATGAACTGCTTCAGTACTAAATCGTTTTAAAGCTTAAGAGATCTTTGTGGGCTTTTTCGTTTTTTGAAATCAATAATGGACCGATTCAGTTTTAAGTATCCGTATTGGTATTGGTAAAGAAACAGTGGTATCATGCCATCTCTACTTTTAATTTGTTACAAATTAAAACAGATTCAGTCAAGATTTTTGAAAATGTATAGCACTTCAAATGGGGAAGATAAACACATATAACTCTGTTGTACATATGGATATGGCTGTATCGTGAACTCTTGAAACTCCATTACGGTAGAAGATATAATACTCCAGCCAGTCTTCCTCTTAGTTATCGTGACAGTATTTTTAAAGCACTCTGTCGTATGAATGTGTTGCGTGCTGTCCTAGCTCACAAGCAGAGCTTATGAAGGCATCAAGAGGTCAGTGTAGAGGCCAGACTATGAGTCATACAGACAGAGAGCGAGAGAGAGAGACAAAGTGAGAGAGAGACATAGAGAGAGAATGTCATTTAGTATCAGCATCTGACAGACACACTCTGCGTGACAGGTGTGGCCCTGCAGTCACGCAAGCCATGCAGGGTAAAGCGGAGCAGCACAGCAGCACACACATGATTGACACTTACAGCCAGCCAACACCAGCAGTACCAGAGGGTGGAACCACATCCTCCACTGCCTCCACCACTGCAGTGTCACAGCAGGGGCAGTCAGCCATAAAATGCATTAGTACAGGACGGGTAGTCAACAAAATGCCTCTGTGAACAAGACTGTGTTCTCTAATCTAGGCCACAGTGCATAGTCTACTGCCTATGATACATGAGGTTTTTTAGCATTTTAAAAGATAAAACCTGCACATTGAATATTGGGTTGTCCTGAAGATACTTAATACTTGACACTTGAAGACGCTTGAAGACATTTTATCAAGTCATATATGGAATATGATGGGGCAGAACAAGGAAGGAAACTGAGACATTTGGTACAAAAGACTCAAGTATCAGGTTCTGTGAGTAGCAAAGGACAGTAAGTGTTACTAAAGTACTGAGAAAATTGTGTATGGTGAGATAGGTTTTCAGCATATCAATATTATATCATCTTATACCACAGAGTTGAATTCTCAATGCTGAGAATTCAACAACAGTGTTGAATTCTCGAATCTGATTGTCCAAAAGGTGTTGATAAATATTTTATAACAGATGACCCGATGTTAGTTCCGGCTGCAATGCAAATTACAGGTTTATATTAATGCGCTTGTTCTAATACATATTAATTTCTATATTAATGGCTCATTGACAGGGATGTGCATCGCAGACACACCACATAATCTAAAACTAATAATAAACAGATTTTTAAAACATACATGTTATTTAACAATAAAAATGTACAATTGTTGATGTTAACTGTTAATAGTGAAGTTTTCTCTAAGGACATGCAGTATTTATTTAATATTTATCAAAGGAGTCTCCTGTGCCAGTGCTTTGTAACAGTCTGGTAAGTTTTCTGCCATGGGAAGGTCCTAGGGACAAAGAAGTGAATGTTCACAGTTGATATAAAGCATGTGACACCAGGAACTAACTTCTCTTGTGGACGTTTCATACTATTAACTGTGATTTGAATCAGTTAAGAAGCATGAGGTGCCATTCATTTATAAATTAAATATTGTAATTGTTGGCAAATTGCTGTGATATGAAAGGAGTAAAACACTTCAGGTCATTCTGTTATTGGAAAATGATCAACTTCAGGGTGGTAACAGTAAATCTGTTTATGTAAATCGGTATCACCCCAGTGTGGATTATTTTCCATTAACAGCATGCCCTGTTGTGTTTTATACCTCACAATCATAATCAGAGCCCCTTCAACCCAGCGCCTCGTACACCAACACCAGAGAGCCGAGGGCTGGGGATGTCTCCCCACAATCCTGACTACAGAGACTAAAACCTGCAATCACAAATGGCTTTAAAGGATAGTGTTACTGCCATAAGTGAAGGGGGGGGAAAAAAAAACAAAGGGATTGTGAAGTATTGTTCAAGCATTGTCTGCTGAAGTCAGCTATATGAAATATTCATTAAGAACATCTATTCATGGTGTGGAAAAAAAATAAGAGATCCAAAGCTTTAATAGGATGTAAACCTGCTATGTTTTCCAGTTGCTCATAAGGAAGATGCTGGCTTGATTATATAGTACCTCCCAAAAACCTCCACAGTTATTTAAAACTTCAAAAAGTAACCGTTCCTAACACATCTGGCTTTGCGTTTCTGCAAACATATGCCAAGTAGTAATGAGCTCTAAAATGCGAACATTACTTATAATGTCAAAACTATACAAATGGGAGATTCTGTATTTTGTCTTTACACCAAACCTGGCTTTCTTGCCCTGAAAATGTGCTGTGTCAATAATTATTTCATTCTCAATTCTCTCCTTGCACAATTAACCACCTATTTGTGTTGCACTGCTGCCATTTTTTTGTCCATAAACTCCTAACACAGAGTGCAATTTCTCAACACTCGGCTCAGGCGGGGGAATGATTAGTGTCTTACGCAAGACGGAAATGAGCTCGCCACGCTTTGCTGTACTGAGCTATTTTGGAACTGAACATAGCAGAAAACGTCGGGCAGTGCTAAAATAACTGGGTCAGAGCCGAGCAGAAGAGCACCTTAACTCATTTTGGGCAGAGAGGACACAGAGAATGGACAGAACATACAAACTACTCAGCAGCATCTCTAAGATTAGATACAATTACACAAAATGGCTGAAAGTTTAATAATAGTAGTATCACATTTGTGGAGAATTACTTTCATGCATGAAGGCTAGCTGAATTATTACCATTTTTTTTACGTCAATGTTGTGCAATGTGGTGCTGGATTCAATTTCTTTTGGGGCTACAGGGCAAACAAAAGGGCTGACTGAGTGGAGGTGGAGTGTGCAGTGGGAGTGTGATGGAGGACAGCGGTAGCTCCTGTAAGTAGGGCAATTCCGGCCTGCACCTGGCGGGCTCACCCTCCTCCTGCAAAAACCGCTGACAATGCACCCTTGGCTCTCTATTTCGTCTCTGTGCCTCTCTCTCTGTCTGCTTTGGGCTTATTTTGGTTCTTGATATTTGCTTTGTATGAATGCCCTGTGTGTATATATACGATTACTTCCTCTGTGCGGGTAATTGTGTTACCGTATGATATCTTTTATATAATCTGCCATCTACTCCAGACAGAAGATAGTGTTTGCGAGTCTGTCAGAGCGCACAGCCAAAGCACGGTGGGTGCAAATGTCTCTGTTTTTGTTGTGTGTTCCTGTGCTCAGGTCTACAGTCAGGAGAGCTGACTCAGTGGCAGAGGGCAGAACATGAGCCCTTTGCTGCCCTGGAGGGAAGCGATAAACTGATTCATTAGCTGGCCTTATGACAGAGCACCTGCTTACACCTTTCTGTCTGGACACTGCAGGTCATCTAGGGCAACCTGAGATGCCTGTACAAAACATAACCACACACACATACGCATACACACACTCTCCATGGATACACATTTATTGTCTAATTAAGCAAACTTCTTGACTAGACTATTCTCATGCTTCGGAAACATAGTCGTCACACGCTGGGTTATCAACTTTATACAGTATTCAAGCGTCTAGTTTACCAAAATGTATAAAGTAGGCCTTTTTTAGGTTTTGAGACAGCAAATGAGTTTGCTCTGATCCCTGTATTGAGGCTCTGTGATTGCGGTCACCCAGGTGGCAAATGAGTCACTTTAACAAATGTCAAAATGCAGCTGTCAAACCTCCCTGAAAGGCAAATGAAAAGAGCAGAAATGAATCAATATCTAAAAGTAATCCTGTTTGCACCTAGACGGTCGTTCTTGCCTGCAACAAAAAAAGTTCTGACACGGTGAAAAGACATGCAATCAACAATAAGTGTGCTCCACTTAAAATTGTCTGAAATATGTCAGCGTTTGGAATGTTTCATTCATCTGAATGTTCAGAGTTAGATCCAAAATATTACAGCTTCACCTTCATTGGACAAAGGAACACAAATAACATAACATTTATTATTGATATCAGCCAGTTTGATGCCTCCGAAGTATAAAAAAGCTTCTTAACAATAAAACTATTTTTGTACTATCGAACACCTGCAATTTCTGCAACATTTGCCTCAATCCCTGTAAGACCTAACATACCATACAAATCAATCCAGACAGCCAACAATGCATCTGACTATTCTGATTTCTTACGTATTTATTGTATTGTGCTCGGGTTTATGTTTTGTAGCAGTATGTTTTGTAGCAGTATGTTTCTGCTTCACTGTAATTCAAGTATAGATTTCGTCTTGCACAAAATATCCACTAACTCTAGTTTTGTCTGTTCAAGAAGTGAAGGTTTTCGCAAAGTACATCGAGTGGTCTTATGTTCAAGCTCCCGTCCAGTGTCACTTGCCATTATCAATTATCCATTAGGCAGTGAAATATCCTGACAATATTGCAGGAATGTGACCGGAACATTTTACAGTGATTTAAACAGACAAATCTGATTTAAAGAGCAGGCATAAATAAGAGACACGCGCCCTCACCAATGTGCCTGATGAATAATGGATGTGTGTTTTGTAATCATTTTCCAATATTGCACTGCTTTTCTCAGCTCTGCTTGGGGAGGATTATTTTTGCCTCCGCTTCACTTTGTATCTCCCTCTTTCTGCTTTTTCTTCTGCGCTGAGACACGTACCACAAATGTCATCGACACCAAAAGGAGGAGGTTAAAAATCCAGCTGGGACTCTCAAATGAGGATTTCTAAAGAATCCTGTGATGTCTTTATGGCTTCACGAGTGCCTTCTTCCCCTCTGGAGGGTGTGGATAGATGGAAAAAAGAAAAAAAAAGGAGTGCAGAACTAAAATAATAGACAAGTCTGTTTCTGCAATTGTAGATGAAGATGGCGGTGCCAGCGTCTGAGCTGAGTGCTAATGACAGATGTCAGTACGTGTGAGTCTGGCAGGAGAGAAGCCGATGGCTGCGTGCCATGCTCATGATGTGGTGATAATAGGGGCTGCAGGTCACATGACTTTTTACCAGGGTTGTGTGCTCCCAGCTGGTGCTAACAACTTTGGATGTGAAAAATCCTCCACACAGCAACACAGTTTGAAACGAGGCACAGGAGCACTGCCTAAAATGGATCAGCAGTCTTTATAACTAAAGGCCTCACATCCCTTACAGAAAAATCACCTACATTTTCACATCTGATCATTTTTTTTTCCACATGTGATTATGAAACATGTAAAGGTACATCTCAATATGTTATACCCTTAATTAATCATGTGAGAAAATCCCATGTGAATAAAACCACATGTCCTTCATTTGAAATAAATCATATGTAAAAATCAAGTGAAAATAAATGAATAATATAAAAACAATCGCAAAAACCTAAATGTGAATATAACTGAATAATGTGAAAAACCACAAAAATGAATGTGAAAAAAGAATCAATTGAAAAAAATCACATGTGAAAATAAACGAGTCATGTAAAAAATTACCAAAAATATAACATTTGAAAATAAATGAATCAGGTGTAAAAATCACAAAAAAATTAACGTGAAAATAGATGAACTGTATAAAAATCACATGTGAACATAAATGAATGTGAAAAATCACAAAAAATGAACGTTAAAATAAACAAATCGTGTAAAAATGACAAAAATATCAAAATATAAATGAATCATATGTAAAAAAAATAAAAAAAAAATGAAAATAAAAATGTGTAAAAAAATCACAAAAAATTAATGTGAAAATGAATGAATCATGCGGAAAAATCACCAAAAATTTAATGTGAAAATGAATAAATCATATGGAAAATCACAAAAACGTGAGCTGAAATAAATGAATCATATAAAATTCACATGGGAAAATAAAACCGCATGCCCTACATTAAAAATTAGCATGAAAACTAATTTTAGACTCGTGTGTAAAAATCTCATATGAAAATAAAAGCACATGTAAAGTTCACATGTGAATCATGTGACTATTCTAATGCAAATTTCATGTGACTCTTGTGCATGGGGTAGAAGCACTTACAAGGAAATAAAGATCAGCAGCAACACTGACCAGAAGAAAGTCATACTTATAGAAATGCTCAGGTCATACAGAAATGTAGAAATGTAGAACCTTTAGAAATGCTCTGGCCATGGCTGTGTTTGTGGATACCAAACCTGTCAAAGTCTTGCTGTGATTCACCCTTCAGCACTTTCCTATCACACGACCACAGAACGGATAACTCATGCAAATCCCACTGTTTCCTGGCACTGTGTGATTTGGAATGTGGTAGCGGCCAACACAGGTGAGCCCTGTGTGTGTGTGTGTGTATATGTGTGTGCATGAGCCGAATGCCTGTGGGGGCTTGTTATGGCACAAGGTGAGAGCGGGTATTAATCAGCCTCCTCTCCGCTCTCTGCACTTCCTATTATAGCCCTGCACCCAAGTCCAGATTGATTTTTAATTGTCCGCTCCATGTGGATATACATCATGTTTTCCCTCCGCAGAGTGGCATCAAGTGGACGGCTCTCTTTTGTTGAGGAAGAATGAATAGAGGAGAAGTTTTAAGGGTATGCATGGAAAGCGTGGACTCAATCACTCATCTGGCCTTCACGCTTGTAAACCGATAAGTATCAGCGCCTGAGCTCGGATAACCCGCTCCCTCCCACTGGAACAGTAAATATTGACACTCCATCATTTGATTTTGAGGATTGAGCCTCCCTTATTTCCAGCCTTTCACTGATTTAATGACTTGAAGCTCTCTACTGTGTTTTGACTCAGGAAACCAAACACTCAGTTATTTAAGATTACAAGATACCTAAATCAAATCACTACCAAATTCTACCATTTTCTTCTTTGTTAGATAATAATATTTGTGATTTCATTTTCAGTCCATAATTTGTGTAATGCTTCCTATAAATGCCTTTGTGATATATCTACTCAATACCGATACTGAACATCTTTTCAGCACACTTAGTACTGCCTGACTTTATAGTATACAGTAAAAGAAAAAGTAATGATTTATAATCACACTATCCGAAGAGCATGAACTCCCTATTGAGTCTAGTTCCTCGCCAGGCTTCTTCTTCATGTTGTCTTAGAGAGTTTTTCTTGTTATCATCCTCTCTGGCTTACCCATTATGGATCTAAACCTACATCCAGATTTCTGTAAAGCTGTTTTGTGACAATATCTATTGTTAAAAGCACTATACAAATAAAATAAAATTGAATTAAATGTTGAATGTGTCATCTGTCTGTAGATGGGATTTAAGTGCAGGACACATGAACAGTAATCATATCCAAAATTGACTGGCCATTCAAACCTCTTGTACACCCTGGTTTCAAGTGGCTAGGCAATTAGGCAACAGTCATGAACACAAAGTGCCAGGTATGGCTGTAATCAAGACCACCCCTGTCAAGTCCAAGACCAGGACTAGCCAAAGCCAGATGAAAGCAAGATGAGTCAAGATCAAGACTGAAAACCATCAAATCCTTTTCAAAGACAAGGCTTTACTTCAATTTTATATATGCCAGACCAAATTTGCAATTCTCCTGAGAATTACCAATAATCCTCCAGAATCATTCTGGACAATAGATATAGGCTTATAATTGAGTTACATCTAGTAGTTTTATTGTGCACTTGAAAGCCACTGATATTTGGTCAAGATCAAGACCATGTTTAATGCGACCAATGCCCAAGATGGAGACAAGTCCAAGTACAAATGCCAATAAGTCTAAATCAATACACAAAACCAGACTCGAGTCCAAGACCGGTCTCGAGTGCTACAGCCCTAGTGCCAGGGATACTTGCATATTGGCAAGGCAAAGATTTTTGCAAAGAAGAAAGCAAAAAGAGCCTGAAGAACCCAAATCATTTCTGTGCACCTTGAAAAGTCACCCATTATAACACAACCAGATCCTCTATAGTTAGGAATGCGTTATTGAGCCAAGCCTGCGTTTCCTCCCTCAGTCTGACGGAGAGTGTTATGACTGCAGTCTCTGAGTGTTACCTGAGATGGGAGGGTTTTTCCGGCACTCAGGTCACAGCGACGGAGGGCTATCCCTACATAATTTAATCACATTGCTCTGTCTCTCCAGCATGACACACACTCAGCAGGTGTGAGGCACTCTCCCATGCTCAACAAGAGCGTGAGATAAACCTGTCATTTCAGCCAGAAGCAGCCGGTCCTTATGCCACAGCCTGATCTGTTTAGCTACACATATAGATAAGGTCGAGTTTCCAGTTGAATCTTCTGACTCTTATAGGAAAACTAGAATTAGTTGCCAGTTGTAGGACATTAATCATACAAAGATATGACAATGATCAATGTATAATTTGCATGAATTTGTAAGCGCGTGTTTGGATTTTGTTTGACTTCATGCAAATGATTCAAAATGGGAAAAAGGATTTTATAAAAAAAAAGGCACATTTTTACATGAATAAATTTGTGCCAATTCTTATGAATTTGCAACCATATTGAGATGATGATTTAGTTTCCTCAATGAGGTCTAAAATTGCCCCCATTAGATAAATTAATAAAAAAAAAAATTCAACTAAATAAAAAAAAAAAAAAGTTTATATTAACAGATTGTGGATGTTGAATCCAGTTATCTATCAGAAAAATGAGCCATGCCACCAGTCACGTCTAAATAATGAACTATTATAATAAAATAGATTTGCAATCATTCGCCGTAAACAATCCTCTGCGATTGCTAATTGCACAATTTTCTGCTGGTATGAGTTTTACACAAACACAATTGATAACACTTTAGGTTGGAGCTGTAGCATTTAAAAAAAAAAAAAAAAAAAAAAAAAAAAAAAAAAAAAAAAAAAAAAAAAAAAAAAAAAAAAAAAAAAAAGCTGGAAGAGGATTCAAGCATATAAAGTGCATCAGCAACAATGACACTAATAAATAAAACTTGTAGAAAAGCATATTGTACATCTCACTACTCAGTTTATCAAAGGCAGCATGGCTTTAATGCACTCAGAATGTCTGTTATCTGAAACATATGTCTTAAATATCTGATAATATTTTCTTATATTGTGGTGCAATATAAGTTCCTAACAAACAGAGGAACAGAGAACTGCTGCTATGGAGTCTATTTATATCACATTTCTGGATGCAGGTTATTTTCTACACTACACACGGGTAGATGTAATTTTTTCACCCACGATTCAGGATTGTCAAATGGTGAGAATGGAGATCAGACTGTCATGTCCCTGCGTTTGTTTTTGCATGTATCTCTGTAAATTGACAAGACAGTACAGGAAGGAATAATAATTCAGCAGAAACGTGTTAATTTCACTGTTTTTGAAGAAGGCTATAAGCTCCACCTACTCGCCACAATCACGCCATGCCATATATTCCGTAAAAAACTTTTTCTTGATACATATAAAACCTTATAAACCTTATAAAAATCCTTATAAACCACACTAACCAGAGTGAAAGCATATTTTGTTGTTTTAAAACATTTTCCTCAAAATCATTTTTTTCATTATTCATAACCAAATATCTCAGTTTCTAGAAGCCCTGCCTTCAAGAAATTTTACAAGTCCATCTAAATTCCCAGTTAAAAGAATATTATAGAGAGTTTCCCAAAATCTTGATAGTTGTTGGTGTTATGTTAGATTTTATACTGAAAAACATATAGCAATGCATGGCACATCTTGGTTAAACAATAAAGAAATGAGTCCCCAATAAACTGTTCTGTTAAAGTCTTTCTCTTGAGTGTTTTCAGAGCAAAATAAACATTTTAATCTTAACATTATCCAAAAAGTAGCTTTTAAGAAAAAAAAGATATTTATGTAAATGTACACAAATTATTTAATTAGACGAATCTTCATTTGCTTAAATAAACATAAATTTCTGAAAATGTTTCAATCAAAAATACTACAAAAGTCAACATTCCACTGGCAAAGATTGATTATTATATCTATTGTTTTAAAAGAATTCACTTTATGTGTCTTGCCTTAAATATAATCATGGAATCATAAATATTCCATCATAATCATAGACGTCCATCTTTACATACACTCATCATCCGCTTTTATTAGGAATACCTGTACACATGCACATTAAAATGATTATGCAATCCAAAGCATAGAATCATGCAGGTACAGGTCAAGCGCTTCAGGGAATGTTTAATCAAACATCAGAATGGGGAAAAAATGTGATCTTAGTGACTTTGAGCATGGCATGGTTGGTGCCAGAAAGGCTGGTTTGAAGATTTCAGATATTGCTGATCTCCTGGGATATTAACACACAACTGTGCGAAAAAAAAAAAACACCCAGTAAGAGGCAGTTCTGAGTGAGGAAACGCCTTGTTGATGAGAGAGGTCAGAGGAGAATGGCCAGACTAGTTTGAGCTGACAGGAAGGTTATTGTAACCCAAATAACCACTCTTTACAACCGTGGTGAGCAGAAAAGCATCTCAGAACACACAACTTGCTGAACCTTGAGGAGGATGGACGACAATAGCAGAAAACCACAACGGATTCCACTCCAAGAGTCTGAGGCTACAGTGGGTACAATCTCAGAGGAACTGGACATTGTCTGGTATTTTTCCGATCTTCAACTTCCCAGTTCCTATTAAAGGTCCTGTTAGAGTGGCTGGTGACTATGTCAGAACACACTGTATAGTATTCAAATCTTTAAAACTATGCCTTTTACTGATGACTTCTTCATACATCTACATCCAGTCTGCTTTCTTGCTGCCTCAAAGTGGTCCTGCTGAAAGTTTGTGCCTTTGAATTCATCCTCATAACAGAACCATGCATAGGACCTTTTCACACTGCAACCAAGTGCTTACCGCTACCCCTACACGGACCATTAGCACTCACTAAAGTGCACTTTGTCTCATGGCCAGATTACAACACTTCACTTTACATCCTGCAGATTAAGTTACAGATATGAGAGAGCTCTGTTCAGAGATAAAGCTCAAACACAACTTAGAGTTTACAGAGGTTTGTGATTTGTGCTGAATCTGAGCTTGAAGATTAAGTTGGTAAACTTATAAGCAACTTATAGAGAGTTATTCATCACTTGCTGTTTGCACTGTGCTGCGTTCTACTTTCTTGACATGTTCTAAAATTTGCAAACATGCAATTTTACTGAAAACAGAGAAAAGAAACCAAAACAACTTGCAAGTACTATTAAAAGCACATTAAATATGTTAATGATATTATATTAATTATAATTTGAGCTTGACACTCAAAAAATGGGGGGCATTCTCTCTGATATACCTCAATAACTGGATCAGTCAGCATCAATGTAGACAACTGCTTCTCTTTCTAAAGGCAGTGCTTACTTTCAAAAGTGTTTTATTTACCCTCAGCCCTCCCAAAAGCTCCCACATTGTGCACGGACATGTTGCCAACTCCCAAAGCAATAAAAGAATAATCAAAATCTGCCCCCGTTTGCACTGCAGGGACCAATAAGTGGCACAGTGAAGCATACGGATGACAGTGCTGTGGTGACCTACTGCACGAACATCACCAAGCCCACAGAAGCTTCTGGAGAGAATGCACAAAGAGCTGTGACCTGAGAGCATCTCCTGCCAAGTTCACTCCTCTCTACAGCTCCCTACAGGGACGAAAGTTGACGGAGTACAACGAGACTCAGACGTCAAACGGAAAATGAGCTGGAAAGTGTGAGCAGTGTAGGAAGACTAGCATAACACAACAGTGAATAGCTGTCAAAGATGCTAAGAAACGGTGGAATCTAAAACTATGCATTTGTATAACAATTGGATTTTATACATTAGATTATACACAAGAGATCTTAGATCTTTTCTGCAAGGCAGTGCATTCAAGAAAAAAACAATGAACTAAGAACTCAAAAAGAAACTAAAAGGACCCACCAGTCATGAAACGGCGTCTTCACTCAAACTTTTTGTTGTTATCGCCCCTGATTGTCTTCCTCTCTTTCTTCCAGAGTCGTCTTCTCTCGCACGCGTTCTCTCCCGCACTATTTCATTTAGAGAGCATGCTGGAAAGTTCCTTTCTCCTCCTGAATGCAAATCATTTTTTAGGAGTTGAAAGCTGATGGGCGTGCAGGGAGCGAGGAGGGAGAGACAGAGAGATGGAGACAGTCAGGAGAGGGAAGCGAGAGATAATGGTTGAAGACAGGCAACCAATGGGCCTGGAGCTGAGCGGAGGAGAGAGAGTGAAGGAGAGCGAGAGAAACACAGGGAGGGAGGGAAGAGGGAAAAAAGAGAAGAAATGGAATGGGGGCAGCACCAATGAGGCGGAGCGAGGGAAAGCAAGGATAGGGGCCGCCACGGCAGAAACGATGCCACGGAAGAGAGCAGCAGACAGAGAGAGGGATGTAGAGAGAGTGTGAGAGGAAGAGAGAGAGAAGAGAGATATGTGAGTCATAGCAGTTGCTTTGCTGAAGAGTCGAACGTGTGCATGTGATGGAGGAGTGGAGCTTACCCTCAGCATCATGCCTCTCACATCCACAGCCTGCAGCTCTCCACCCATACACACACATGGAGACAAAGGAAGAGTGGTGAAATAGAGACTGGGGAAGAGCATCGAGTCCAGAGTCTACTGCTATCTCACGTGTGTGTGTGTGTGTGTGTGTGTGTGTGTGTGTGTGTGTGTGTGTGTGTGTGTGTGAAAGATAGGAGGAAAGCAAGAGATGGGGAGGTAGTATATAAGTGATTTCCCTTCTCTCTGTTCTAGACTGAAATTGTTCTCCCCTGCTTCTGCTTCTTCTCTCTCCCTCCCTCTCTCTCTCTCTCTCTCTCTCTCTCTCTGTACAAATGTGTTTGTGTGTGTGACAGAGCTGCAGACTGTCTGCTCTCAGCATCAGTGCCTCCCACAGGCCCTGTGGTCTCTGGAACGGAGATGTGCGTGCTTTCTTGACTGTGAATGTGTGTATGCACATTTCTGCACCACTGTATTTAACCTACAATCAGGGAATCTCGAATGCACCCTACACGAAAGAGCGAGACTCGGGTGCTGTAGCTTCTCAACTCAAACCTGTGTGTAACCCTCGGCTGAACACGCAGAACAGCGGCACTGCGCTCAGCCTGCCACAGCTAATTAATGTCCTCCCTCTCTCGGGGCTTTGAACTCCGCCAAAGTAGCGCTGCTGTGAAGTAGAGAGATAACGGGCTTAAGAAGCAGCCGGTCCACACTGCCAGGCCGTTTCCCTCTGCTACAGAAAACTGATGAGTCCCTAAACAAAGACGAGAGCAAATCTTCCCTCTGCACACAACACGGCTCATTACGGTCCATGTCCCTCAGTTTGGGTTTATGCCTTATGCTTTTCCAGTGCGCATATGGAGGCATGAAAACAATGATCTGTCAGTGCTAGTCGCTTCAACTTTACTGGGTGTGAAGCCCTGATTTCTCTCTAATGGCTTGTTTAAATGGTTTACCTTGTGAGACCAATTACACAACAATGTCCAGGCATGATATGATTCAGGATCCCATCAGTGATTTTCAATAAATTAATTATAGGTCAGCCAATACAGAACATCTTGACATTTTCCATACAGAATGCTAACTAGGATTAAAATATGATCCATTCTGATGAGTTGCTTTACAGAAGCAAATGGGTTCAAGCCTCACAATTAGACTTTAAAGTCTTTTTAAGAGAGGCTGGGGTTTTATGCATCAAGCAATAAAACTTAAACCTTAAAGGTACTAGAAATCATTACAGGCTCATATATTTGGCATTGGTTGAAATGCTCTGGTCTGTTGCTACATTACATTATAATAGACGAAGCTTGCTTAATGTGAAACTGAACCTATCAGGCAAAATAGTTAGCCTTATTTTATCAGTAATGTTTTGTATTGCTGCTTGCTGCACTGCTCACTCGATTGTTTTATATAGAGAGCAGTTTTAATCCACCATCTTCATTGTATGATGTATAAAGTCTTTTTTTTGGTCAGTCCTTCAAGAGTGTAGGCAGCGAATGCTGCATAAACATTGCTCACAGTGAATTGAATAACATTTTTCACCAAACAATTGGAAAAGTATATTTCCTCAAACAAAAAGAACTATGTAAAGCATATGTGGCAGGATTATTTACTGCACCAATTAATATTTAATATAATTCCAAACAAATTGATATCCTGAAAATTTTTTTGTTTGTTTATTCTTGGCATGCACTCTATTTGGAGTGTTTTGGGAAAAAATAGTGGTCAATCATTGATGCTCTTTTGCAGATAGTGGTCCAGGACCTCTTGTTGACTCTACCAGGAGGTTAAGACTTAGCAGTAGATGAGTCTTTCCTCAAAATGGATTTGGCTCGGTCTCCAGGCTTGACCCCTATTTAAAAACCTAAGGTCTAAATTAAAAGAGGGCATCCGCATGTGCAAATGTTCTGCTTGAAGGAGTCCAAGATCCCTTAAAAGTGGATCAAACATTACAGAAGTAAATATTCTCTACACGGGAGGTTTCATCAAACAGTGACCGGCAGGGGTAATACTTTTGAAACCAGTGTTTTACAGAATGTCTAAATAAAAAAAATAAAAAATGCACTAAAACAAAACTAGCGATGTCATATAATGAACCCAAGGTTCACTGCTATGACGTATGTCTGAGACGTGTTTCACAAAACTGATGACACCCATGTGCTTGGTGAGAACATAGAGAGCTTAAAGCTTGAAGACAGCTACACAAAAATGATAGAGGGCAGTAATGGGAAGAAGATAATAGCATTTATCCTAGGCAAGACCAGCTAAGAAAATAAATGTGACTAGTGGAAAAACTTCAAGATCTTAGACAACAAAGGGTGGAGCAGACTAGCAAAGACATGGATGGGATTCTTATGGAGCTATGAGTTACAGCCTAGGGACTGATTTTAGTTTTAAGCATCTTATACAAACCCAACAGTCACTTTAATAGGAACACCTGTTCACCTGCTCATTCATGCAATTAGCCAATCATGTGGCAGCAGCACAATGCATAAAATTATGCAGATACAGGTTAAGAGCTTCAGTTAAGTTCATATCAAATGTCAGAATGGGGAAAAAATGCGATCTCAGTGACTTTGACTGTGACATGATCGTTGGTGTCTTTCAGAAACTGCTGATCTCCTGGGATTTTCACCCACAACAAAATGGTGCAAAAAACAAAAAACATCCAGCGAGTGACAGTTCTGTGGATGTAAAGACATTGTTGATGAGAGATCTCAGAGGAGAATGGCTAGACTGGTATGAGCTGAAAACTCGAATAACCATTCTTTACAACCCTGGTGAGGAGAAAAGCATCTCAGAACACACAACATGCTGAACCTTGAGGCATATAGGCTGCAAAAGCAGAAGACCACATCAGGTTCCATTCCTGTCAGCCAAGAACACAGACGCACAATAACAAGACTGGAAAATGACCACGCAAAGTTTTTTCCAATCTTTAAATACAAACTCTACCACTATGCCCACATAATCACTGGAAAACACGGGAAAATACAGACATAGAAATTCCAGCAATGGTCTGTGAATAGTCTGTCAGCTACATCACATGAGTTTATAATTAGTCTCAACTAGAGATGTGTGCGGAACTGTTCTTTAATCTTGCTGTTTTTTAATTAATTTTGTTTCTACCTGCCTGTGGTATTTTTAACATATTTAGCTGGTTCTGTTTCACAAAATAAAACAAACTAAACCACCATGACCCTGACCAGGCAGTTACTAAGGATGAATGAATGATCATTGCAAATACATGTTAATGGAAATGTTTTTAATTTGAGTTTCATATCTGACCCCTCGCTCACGCCTGCATGAAAGTAAAAACCTCCCCCATGGGTAACTTTACCCCCATGAGTAACATCCCACAGGATCCCAGTCCCAGTGCACACCTCTAGTCTCTAGCCTCAACTAGATGCCAAGCTTTTAAAAAAAAAAACAAGAACAAAACAATAGTGTGCTTCTTCTTTGCATTTGTATCCATTTACAACACATTATCTGTTCATTCTGAAAAATGTATTCATATTCAATTACATCCCTAATACATACTGTATATATGCATAAACATGTACACATAGAACCACAGGCATGCATATATTCACAGACTGTGAGACAGGAACCCAACAAAAATAAACATTCATGTTAATGCTGCTCGTGTACCTCTCCCTGGCATATGACCTTCTGTTAAATAGATAAAGAATGCGCTTATCAGTCATGCAAATGAGGCTGAATTCATTTTGCACAACAGATGGTCTCATAGATAATGATGATGGAGGAGAGAAAATTAAATGTCTCTTGCATGGTGGTCATGGCAACCGAGCTCAGAGTAATATCAATAATAGGCGCGGTGCATAATAAGGTTGTCAGTCCTGTGAATCAATGTCTCGAGCTAAAACAGATTCGGGGAGGCCTCAGAAGTTTACCCATCTTACACTTGCAATGATACACTTCTTCTTTTCTTTTTTCACTTACCCCACTGTGCCACTAGCCCGACTAATTATACTACAGTTAATTATTATGGAAATGATTTCTTTTAATTGATCATTTGGTAAGACAATAATGGGTGAGAGCATAATCACTGTAGTTTATACTAGTTAAAATAATGTATATACTATATTTGATAAGTGTGGAGTCTACTATTATGCAGTGTAATGTTATTATATTCATATAAATGTGCAATGCTTGTTCAGATCCCATCTCACGGTCATTTCATAACTTGTATAACAGTGCATGGTCATTTTATAACTACTTTCTACATATTGTATTCTCAAGCAGGGAGGAGAAGCTCCAACTGCTTTTAAGGTTAGGTTAGGTTCGACTTTATTGTTATTGTCAGAGTATGAGTACAGAGACAACGAAATGCAGTTGGCATCCAACAAGTAGTGCAAACGGCAAACAAGTTAAATGAGTTAATAAGGTTACGGTGCAATCGGTTTTTCTCTCAGTAGTTTTCTGAAGAATTTACTGATGTCAGCAGTTTATGATTGTCACTTTACAGCTGGAAATCTATATACAATCAAATAGGGGTGTAATACAATGCCACTATTTGTATCTATATCTGTATCTATATCAGTTAGTGCTTCGAGTAAGAATTAACACATGATGGACCATGCTGTTATACAAAAATAATACACTCCAGGATAGTGTGATACAGCCTGATGTGAAACAGACACCCAAAACTCCTCATAAATGTCACCAAATCAACAATTCGGTCTATATGTTTTTCTTTGTTAAACAACAAACAGATCATATTTTTGATCTGTCTATTGTTAGGCTTAGTTCATGTGGAGTGTCTGTCATACAACCCCCATGTATGAGCCATTACTATAGAAACAATAATTAAAATGAGCACATATTATAAATATAATATAATATAAAAAAAAATTGTGTTACATTCAGAACTACTGTCTGAGCCAAGCTGCTACATAAAATTAATCCACATCTTTAGACCAATCAGATTCAAGAATTCAACCATGCTGTGGTATAAATATCTGTACTTAGATTTGACTATTCAGCCCATCAACTTTTACAGTTTGTCAACCGCAGCTACATCACTCAAGTTGATAATTGGCCTGTGGACCTTTTCTGGCAAGCTTTCTATCTAATGTAATTGTATAAACTAGCTAATTATCTTTCAAACAATGCTGTCTTTCCCAAAAAAAAGGGAACTATTATGATATTTGATCAGATTTACTTTAGTTTTTGGGGTTATTGTGTTCCAGAAAGATCAGAAAAGTTGGCTGGACACGCTTTCAGAATCTACTATGAAGCTGCGATGCAGTGCTGCCTCTAGTCAAAATGCCATTTTTTAAGCAGCACTTAATTGTAACGTTTGTACGATTTTAAGGAAAGTTAAATTGAATTTTTTTAAAATAGTTTTTAATAATGATAGAAAATTGACGAAAAGCAGAGATATGCTTTCTGCATATATCTGCATATAAAAACATGTGTTATATGTAGCAGTGGCTCTATAAATAAAAATATTTCTTTTGTGAATTTTGGGCCAGTTTAAACAGAAATATGGTTTTATCGATATATGGTTTTATTTTATATCAGTAAGGCAATGTTTAGGTCGGGCTACTGGAGGAAACCACTGATGGTAGGTGAATAACAAATAAGAAAAGAATAGTGTGCCTTCTATTCATATTTGTATTCGTGTTTGTTTAGAACACATCATCTGTTCATTCTGAATAATATATTCGTATTCGGTTACTGGACCATTTATGCAGATAAACAACGTTTAATTTGATGTAATACTACAGGGTAACAACACCAAACCGCTTTCTATCTAACAGATACCAAATTTCAGCCTGAATGCAACCAAAGCCTTGTCACTAGACTTTATCAACTCATGTGTGGAACACAGGACTGATTAAAAAAATAAGTCCGCCTGCCCACATCCTTTGCACGTGCCACCCCTAGGCCAACTTCCTGCAAGATGGATCACCCCTCTGCTGATCAGGCTGATTGAGCTGAGCATGCTACACATGTGCCCGTCTAGGAGTCTGGAGAGCAGACCAGCAGTGTTCCTTCCATCCGTCTGCCATCAGGCTTGGCTCAGTATCGCTCCACTAATAAAGCCTGGCTCTGGGAGCTGAGAAAAACATAGGGAGGGAGGTGGAGACAAAAAAGCAAGAATTGATGGAGGAAGGGAGGCTGCGATGGTTTAATGGACTGTATGGAGACCTGGAGAGGCTGTACATGGAAAGGAGCTGCTGAAAGAATAGAATTGTGAGTAGACAGGAAACTGGAAGAGCATCAGATGCAGAGGAGGCCAGAGAGGTTATAGAGAGAGAGCGATTAAAATGAGGAAATACACAAAAAGTGAGCTGTAGTAAAGAGATTTGGACGTGGAAATAAAATAAGTGAGTTTTCAGGGAACGCTGGAAAGACAGACAGAAGAAAGAGACACAGGAAGAGAAGGATTCCTAACAGAAGCGAAGAAAAGAAAAAGAAAAGAACAGCGAGGGTGGTCTCTCTATCCTCGTTCTTTCCATCTCTTCATTCTAAATCTGGCAATTATATTTACATACATGGCTAATGAGTGAATGAGAAATGCTGCTGATGTATGAAGCCGAAGCGATACGCAGAACTCCACGTGTGAGAACTCACAAGCTCCCAGATGGGCTGGCTACGAAGGCTGCTGTGTCCTACTTTAACCGCTGTAAATAATACATTCCCTCTCCGGCTGGAGGAGGAATAAAGAGATGGAGAGATACCCACAGTGCATCGCAGCCTCATGTTTCCCTATGAGCCTACTCGGTGGGGAGGATGAACTGAAATTCTGCATCGCACGTTAAGTCTATAGGTGGAGAAGGAGCATATGTTATCACTGACACATTTCAGATCTGAATATGATGATGATGATGATGATGATGCAGGGTGTTATGTGTTACAGTAGCCGGCGAGGTAGCAGCATGTTTATTGTGTGCAAAACAGAAATGTGTGCTTATTCAGCTTATTTCACTGCCCAGTAATTAACCTTAGTCTCCTCTGCAAATGAAGAGTGCGTTGAGAAGAGGCTTTCTTTCTTTCTCCTCCCCATTGTTTTTTCAGATCCTTTCCTCCTTCCTCCCTTCATTCATTCATTCATTCATTCATTCATTTTCTCCCCATTGTTTTTGAGATCTTCCTTTCTTTCTTTCATCTCGTATTCGTTTTTTTCATATCATTCCTTCCTTCCAGTCTTTCTTTCTTTCTATTCTGTGCTTTTCTCCATTATGCTGTATGTCCCATTTTTTTTCCTTTTTATTGTCGTTATTTCTCTATATCCCATTCCATACTTACAATATGTCCTGCGCTCTACGTGTTCTTTCTTTCTTTCTTTCTTTGGTGCTGTTTTCATATCTTTCTACATCCTCATTATATGCTTATCTCCTTAATCACTGCTTCTCTATACTGGACTCCCATCTCTCTCTCTCTCTGTGTGTGTGTGTGTGTGTGTGTGTGTGTGTGTGTGTGTGTGTGTGTGCGTGTGTGTTAATGGTGGCTTTATGTTAGCCAGGCAGCTCCAGCGGTGTGTGCTGAGCCAAAGCGGAGCAGCTAATGACGTCTGCACTGCCTCCCAGCCCATTGGCCAGAGAATGAGATCAGTGTGAGGGCTGAGAGAATGTGTGTCGCTGAAGACACCAGTAGGAGTGAGAAGGAGACACACATACACACAGCACACACACACATATACAGAAAAACATGGCTGCATGCTACTTTCTACTGAGTAACAGCACCTCTAAGACACTGTACGCTGAAGTGTGTATGATCTTGTGTATGTGTCTGGAGTAACATTATGTGCATGATGTAACATTTGTGTGTGCCTGGACTGCACAGCCAAAATTTTCATATTCATGTGTAAGTCCTACTGCATATAAGACCAAGCATATAAGCAGAAATGAGATAATCTGTAATCATTCCAATTCTGCTGCATATCCCAGATGTCCCAAACTAGATGGCATCTGTGGTGACACAAGAAAAATCAAGAACCAGACAGTCTTTTAGATTTCTTTTCACCACATTCAATAGGATATATTCAGTTTACTGTATAGCTTATGGCAATTTTAATGCAGTGGATAAGGGTATGTGTGTGTGTATATATATATATACACACACACAGTCAGGTCCGGAAGTATTTGGACAGTGTGTTTTTGTGATTTCGCCTTTATACACCACCACAATCAATTTGAAATAAAACAATCAAGATGCGATTGATGTGTAGACTTTCAGCTTTATTTTAAGAGGTTCCACAAAAATATGGCATTTACCATTTAGGAATTACAGCCATTTTCAACAAAGTACCTCCATTTTCAGTGGCTCAAAGGTATTTGGACAAAGTGACATAATCGTAAATATAACCATAATTTTAATACTTGGATGAAAATCCTTTGCAGTCAATGACTGCCTGAAGTCTGGAGCCCATGTTCTCAAAACTCAAATTCTGAGTTTCCAGTTACCAGTGAGCCCGTTCCATTGGCAGCCATACATGCCCATGCCATAACACTGCCTCCACTATGTTTGACACATCATGTGGTATACTTTGGATCATGAGCTGTTCCTTTCTTTCACCATACCTTTCTCTTCCCAACATTCTGGTACAAGTTAATCTTGGTTTCATCAGTCCAAAGAATCTTATTCCAGAACATGGGAGGCTTTTTTAGATGTTTTGTGGCAAAGTCTAATCTGACTTTCCTGTTCTTGAATGTTCCCTTGAATTGCAAGTTGTTGTAAACCCTCTGTACTTACATTCATGAAAGCATCTCTTGATTGTAGACTTTGACAATGATACGCCTACCTTCTCCAGAGTATTCTTGACTTCTGTTGATGTTGTGAAGGGGTTTTTCTTCTGCGGATTCTGCGATCATCCACTTTAGTTGTCTTCTGTGGTCTTCCAGGCCTTTCGATGTTGTTGAGCTCACCAGTGCATTCTT
>CM040984.1:8314529-8326871 GCA_022985145.1 Pangasius djambal | reverse complement strand
CTAAGGTTTTTGCTATCTCTCTTATAGATTTATGTTGTTTTTTCAGCCTAATGATGGCCTCCTTCACTTGCATTGAGATCTCCTTGGACTTCATATTGGTAGCTCCAGTCGAACAGCTGCCAAATGCCAACTCAATACCTGATATCAACTCCAGACCTTTTATCTGCTTCATTTGTCTTGAAGTAACGAGGGAATGGACTGCACCTAGCCAATTAACTTCATGTCAGTCAATTGTCCAAATACCTTTGAGCCCCTGAAAATGGAAGTACTTTGCTTAAAATGTCTGTAATTCCTAAATGGTAAATGCCATGTTTTTGTGGAACCTCTTAAAATAAAGCTGAAAGTCTACACTTCGATCACATCTTGAGTCAGGTCATTGTGGTGGTGTATAAAGGAAAAAATCACAAAAAACTCCCTCTATATATATATATATATATATATATATATATATATATATATATATATATATATATATATATATATATATATATATATATGGCATAATGTGCTTCAGATAGATTAGATTCTCTGAAATAATAGTTAACACCATGCCAAACACTTTTCCTGCAATGTAATACAGTATATAACACATAATTAAAAATATATTTTTTGTCCCTTATGCTTGTATTACCTTCCATTGACTACGTGTAGAGGAACAGGACTGCAAATCCACAACATTTGTATTCAAAAGTGTGCACATTGTTTGTTTAATATGAGAATTTATGTAATTTGTCTCATACATTGCACAAAACCCTATAAAGCTGAATGCCATATAATGTCTAGTGCCATACAACTGCTCAAAATTAGATATAGTTACATGCATAACTCTTTATAAAGCATGAATATTCATGTTCACAATGTCAGGTTACCCAACACATTATAATATCAGTTCATGTTAACATTGTAATAACGTAACATTGTAGTATTGAAATAAATAATCCTTTTTTTTTAAAACTTACTTATTGTAACAGGCAGCTGGGATGTTACATCTCCACACCAGCAGAGGTCCCCTGCCCTGAACACTAAGGGCTCTTCTTCCACACTCACAACTTCTTGTTAACTTCCTGGTCTAGCATGTATAAGCACATGGTTCACAAGCATTCATTACGAAGTCTTGCCAACTACTTAGATAATGCACAAATGCTATTATATTATATTATATTATATTATATTATATTATATTATATTATATTATATTATATTATATTATATTATATTATATTATATTATATTATATTATATTATATTATATTATATTATATTATATTATATTATATTATGCTTTGTAAAGAATGTAAAGCTTTTGAAAGTAAAGATTTAGCAAAGCATAAGATTCAATTGACTGTACTTTCAATATCCTTGAAGTAAAACTTCAAAAAATTTCATTTTACCCATCCACTGAATAATCCTGTGAACTACTTAATGATTCATTATAACTCAATATTTAAAGCTGCTTTGGTCGAAGAGAAATTAATGCAAAATCCTGAATCTCAGTCAAATCACGAAAGATCAAAACAATGCTCATTAGTGAGAATGAATAATATAGGAAGCTTTATTGGCATTATGTCTAGTGCATTTCAGTACATTAAAGCACTCACATAATACATATGGTCTCAGGTTTGCAAATTCACAATTCATAACAGTTACGGTTACATTGTAACATAGTACATAGTATAGTACTAGTACCATACCCTTCCTTGTCATTGGGGTGGTATCCTCAAGGGTGCATACATTTTTTTTATACCTTTAGTATTTATATTTCAGATGGAAATCTGAATATAGTGTACCTTAAAATGATTTTTACTTCATGCACCTTTCTAGGTAAAACATACTAACCCAACGACAAGGAAAGGTACAATTAAGTACCCTTTTTTCTAAGAGTATAGAGTTGAGGGAGGAGTTAACATTTACATATTTTCTAATAACTTCATTTGTATGAAAGGAAAAAAAGTCCAACTGCAAAGCCCATGCTCTTTTAAATTTATAAAAGATTATCATGACATAAGACTAGTATTGCTAGTTTAATCACATTTATAGGTTTAATACACATGATTTTACAACTGAAATTTGAAATTGAAAAATGTATTTTTTTTTTGGTGTTATTCAGTGTCTTGATCATTAATAAATGTGAAATTAAATGCAACAGACTTATACCTACATATAATGTCCTTGCCTTTGAAACAGAATTCTTTTATTCAATCAAAATATGCATCCTTGTACCTTAAAAAGTCCCTCCAACATTTCAAATAATAGCCATTTTCACCCATTATTTCTCTCTCCTAAATGTCAGACGAGAGGAGAATTCTAAGAGGAGATTCCACCGTCAGATATGCGAGAGGCAGAAGGAGAAGGGGGCGATATCGCCTGGCTCTAGCTTCTCCACTCCAGACACCTCTGCTCCCCCGATGGGAATTCACTCTGCCCTCCGTCAAAACAAACCCAGCTAAAAATGGAAGCTAATTACACAGAGGGAAAGACTGAGGCAGCCTCCGTGCAGGAGAGAGCAGGCTTGTTTCTGAGTGGAGCAGAGCCGAGGAGGGGGCATGGTTGTGCCCTCTCTCAGCAAGGTGCGAAGAAGGGGCTGGTGTCAGCATGTTGGGTTTGGGGGCATAGTGACCGCACCGCAGTGGGCACGCTTGCACGTGATCGATGTGCTGCTGCTTGCAGCTGCCTGCCTCAGCGTGGAACTGAGATAGGGACTGCAGAACGTCGATCAGATTAGCCCTCGCACTTTGGGAGACTTACAGCTGGATTTGGGGGGCAAAAAAAAGTGGTTAATCAATCATCAAGGACATGCCTTATAAGGATGTTTGAACCACAATTATGAGGTATTTAGCATCAGTAATGAGTTAAAATCACACAGAACCAAAATTCATTCATATGAAAAGTTATGAAGGTTAAGTTTATAATTAGGATTAGCATATTTATAATATAATAATATATAATTATATAATCATATATCATTAAATATATTACTATATGATTATATAATAATATATCATTAAATAAGGTTCTAGAGAATGTTCTACGAACTCTGGATAACTGCCAAGGTTCCTTATGACTGAGAACCAACACCACACTCAGGCAGAAGGTTCCAAAGGGAATGACAGCCATTATGATAAGATTTTATAAGGTCATAAGGTCACCACATGATGTTGCGGTAAAGGTCATGACATGTGTTCACACACACAAGTAGGTATCGTGGTGTTAAAACACCACCCCTAGTGCTTATCTGGAGTGAAATAGAACTGGATTTCCCAATGTGTCTTAATACTGATAACTGTATTTCAGCTTCTATTTTGGTTTAATATTCCTAAAGACAGAATGTAAGAAAACATTTATTTCTCATTTTTTCCAAACCCTAAACTCTAGGAAAATGGCCGAGATGTTGTAAACACAAAGATATAATATTGTAATGCAGGGTTCATCAGCTGGTGAACCATGGTCTGGATGTAGACCCAGAAAAGTATATTAGTGGACTGAAATGAGTACTTGATAAAAATACAGTGACTCTAGTTTTCTGAACATGAATCAGCTCGGCTTCTGTAGCAGATCCTCTGTTATGACTTATCCAATTGTATGCATTTATGTAAATTATTTAGCTGACATCAGCTTATCAGACCTGACATTAGCTATAAGACTAGATCTTAGGTCATTAAAGGCAGAGTTTTCATAGATTTTTCATTTCATTTACCCTTTCCAGTCTGATTAGAGAACTGACAACATGGCTTGTTTGAAAGAAAATTGACCAAAAAAAAAGACAACAACAGACAAATAGACAAAGAAGTATGTGTTGATTTTCCCTGTGTCAAGTTCAAAAGAAGCGTCTCATATGTTCAGTCCATGGCGCTAGCCAAAAGTGGTAATGTGAAGCGCCACTATGAAACAAAATATTATGACTCTGATTTGTTTTATTTAAAACCATAAACTAATCATTAAAGGTTAAGCATTAAAAGGGACTGTTGTAGCCATTCAGGCATGTTAGTTATTTATCCAGAAGTAAGTAAAGGAATTTTTAAAGAAAGGACCTTTACAACACATATGTGCACGTAAAAATGTGTGTTATGTGGTTGTATTTTTTTAAATGGAAAAAGAAAAATTACCTGTATTTTACAAACAGAACTCCGAAATATTAAAGTGAAATCATTCAAAAGTTGTTCAGAGGATATGGAGGAGGTTGGAGGCAGCTGGTTATACAAGGTATTAGAAAATATTTATATCACATTCAGAACAGGAGATACAAGCTTTTAAACTGATATCATTTTGATTTGTCTCCAATATTAATATCTTAATAATAATAATAATAATAATAATAATAATAATAATAATACATTATTTAAGCATAGCGCAGCATTGTTTATCACAATACCCCCATTCTAATGTGTTATTTTAAATGGCTTGTTGCTATAAATTAAACTGTCATAACATAGATAGACAACGGTGGCTGGTGCATTTTCGAACCTTTTTTAAATTATTATTATAACATAGTGTCTTTAACAATGCCCAGTAAACACTTTATCAGAAAACCTGTCATAAGATTATTTGCCTGCATCATGAGTGGTGCTATCGTAACAAGCTGAGGAAACTGTGTAAATGGTTTTCCATTTGCAATGAGCATCCACAAAGCTTTCACTCCCTGCATATTACAGCTCTAACAAACAGGATGCAAGCACACATTCGACACATGCCAATTGGCAAGCATCTGATTCAGAGCTTTAAATGGAACTGTGTCAATCAGGTTAAACCACATCAATGCCTATTCACACACAACAGCAGTGCCCATAAGAGTCCTCCATTCAGCTAGGAGAGGCCATAGACAATAGGCAAGGTAACCACTGCAGTCACACCTGCTGTCAAAAAGCACACCGTGAGAACAGAAAGACAGACACAATGTACAGACTGGTGGCCTTCAGTAAGACAGGCATGGAGCTCATAGACTGAAAGGGCACATTCAGCTTCCTCTGAACACAGCAAGAGGGAACATTGTGGATCAGAATTATCAATGCTGCCCCAGAGAAATAAAGGCTAAGATAATTTAATAAAAGCCCTGTTCAGAAGTCATACTTTCATGGCCAAAAGGTTATATGGAGTGTCAGGTAAATAAATTCATACATAGAAATCAATAAAACACTTTCAAGGAAAATGGAAAGGGAGCAGGGTTTGTTTAGATCAAACTGTTTGCAGGTGTCGGAGCAATACATTTCATTTTAAACAGCGTAGCCACGTACCATAGCAGAGACACACCAATATCTATAACTAACCTCAGCTCATATTGCAGTGACTTCTGCCCCTGTTTTTTTGTGCCGTCGCTTATTGGTTGAAACATCACAACCCCCAGGAAAAGTCTGCCGATGGCTCAGTAGTGCTCTAACGCATTGCATGAAATTAAATCGAAATTAAAAAAAAAACACACACACACACACACACTCACACACACACACACACACAACATATATGTGCACTACTTGCGTCCAACTCACATTAACATGTATGACATAACTTGGAAAAATCCTGCAACAGTCCCAGTGCTTCAGCAGAGAGAAACTGAGATTCTGTTTTCATCGTAACCAAATACTCTAATGCAGCTCACGTCATTTGTGAGAAAAATACCTTTCTATGAAGATTTATGCAATACAATACAATTTTCCAACCTATATTTTAGGCCTATTTGGTTCTTTAAGTAGCCCTAGTTAATAAGATCTCCAATACATTTGTCGGTCTCCTCTTTTTGGAATATTATACACTTTCAGAATTGGCTTCTTTAAAAAAAAAATTAGGGCAATTTAACATTTGCTAACCTATAATGGACATCATCATTTGTGTCACTTCTGTGAGTGTAGGCTACAGGTAATCCAGTACATAAACATCATCAAATTACTTCTGTCTGTATAAGACTAAGTGTTAACAGGAGAAATTTAAATGTCTTAGAAAAATTCTGAACAAATCTTGCAAACTTCTAGCTTCCATCTCACACAGGAATATTTCTCTGATTCACTCACATATAAGGCTAACCCTTGTGGGCATGTTTTAATGTGCATTCTTGGTTTCATAACTAAGGAATTGCTTAACTGTCAGAACTAAGAGACACATGATTAGGAACAGAAGCACTTAGCCTTTCCAAACATCAGTAGTTTTGCTGTGCTATAAAGTATCAGTGACTAATCAGTTTTTTTTAATATTTGTTCAACATTGTGCTCAACATTCATTCCTTATGTCTCAATTTTTAATCATAGTAGAGAGAAAACAAATATCTTTCCTTTTTCCCAGCCATTATCTGGCCCATTATGCTAAAACCCATAAGTAAAACTCTAAAACTCTAGAAGAATCCAAAGAAAACTAATTCCTACTCTGAAATTTGGGAAGGTCTCCCTGACCCTTAGTTTGTCATTTCATATAAAATCAACATGGCTGCTCACAGCATGAACAGTAAACAAAGCACTTTTTTGCTTTTCTCTATCAATCCACATACAGACAGATTCACTTATAAAATCTATAACACTAACTTTACAGTTCTCTGTTTTGAGGAAGCAATTATACACCACTCATCACAAAAGATGAACTTGGAGGCGTCCATGTTTTTTCCCACTTTGTAGCTGGAAAGGAGCTGGAAAATTCCGACTTCGCACTTCCGGGATAAGTCAAAGGTAGCATTACGTCTATGTTTTATCTGTCTATGAGTGAGTATATTAACATCATTAATATCACAGATTTGCTAAAGCATCCAAAAAAGGTTGTTCATTTACACTTTATTTTCCCAGTCCATAATGATTTAAAAAAAATACTTGGTCGTTTGGTTATTTTATCAAAAAGTACAAATCAGCCATGTTGCCTAAAATGCAGTCAGAGATCCCAGAGAATCTACTCTTACCATTTCTTAAAAGATATCTCCACTTAAATCATAACTTTTGATATATGCACTAAAAATGCACAATAAAATTGCCAGAGCTGCAAAGTATATTTTATTGATAAAAATGGTAATAACACTACCTATATTTACATATCATATAATAACAATTCTGTGTAGTTTAGGATGTCCTGAAAACAAATATGGTATGTACGAATTCTTGTAGTGATTGCAATGTTATACGTAATGAAATAATGAATCTTAAGTACGATCATCTCCTGCCAACTAAATATTTGTTTTTCTCATTCTGGTGGCCAAAAAAAAACAAGAACCTTGATTTGTAAGTTTCACATTTCTACAGATTTGCTGATATTTAAATAATTATTTCCCTTCTGCTTGTATAATTCGTATTTGTAAATATAATTTGTATAATTTGTAAACCATTTACTCTCCATCAGTAAAACCATGAAAAACTAACTTCATCTTTCCTGCATTTCCTGCAGTATATCCACCAGATTAAAAAAAAAGTAAAGAGTTTACCTTTGTAGATGAACATTTGAGAATGTAAATTTAAATTTACAAATTTTTCCAACTTATATGTATGAATGTATGACTGGAAACTAAAATCGTTCATTTTTGAATGTGGAGTCTTCTTCATTATCATTTTTAAACCTGTTTTAGTGGTGCCATTATGCCCCGTGCAGTAGAGGTCATGAGCTCTGTGCCATGTCCTGGTCCAGGTGGGGATACGGTTAACGAGATGTGCTCGGTGGTGATTCGGTGCATTTTAACGAGGCTCTGCGCTACACATGGCCAGGTGAGTCCCAGCTGGTGGAAAAGCTTCAACACTCCTCACCTTGAGCTGACTAGCCCTAGGGGAAACAAGATGGATGTACTCTCTGGATATTTTTTTCTTTTTGGGAAGGTCACTTTAGGAGATGAGGGCAAAATTGCAGTGGCTTACAAGACCCACTTGGCCTACAAGTGCTATATGTGAAACTAAATGTCAAAAGAGAAGAGTGGAAAATTTAAGAGTGCATAACAGACATGGACAGTGTCATACAGGGACAACAAATACACTACAAAGAAGTGTTTTTACTGCATCACTTATTTAAAACTAGTTTTATGTTATTTGTCTGTACTCAGTAGAACACTATAAAAAATTGAAGTTTTTGAGAAAATGAACTTTAAATATAATTGGATATTTTGTTAATGGAATATGTAATTATAACTGAATATTTTGGCATCTTTAAAAAGTATAAAATTGACATTATGCACAACTATTCAAATTTCATATATATACATACACACACACACACACACACACACACATATATATATATATATACACACACTCACTGAGCACTTTGTTACACTGTATTACTTCCCAGTACACTATACTAATACTGGGTAGGGCCTCCTATTGCTGTCAAAACAGCCTCCTTCCCTCCCTCCCTCCCTCCCTTTGCCCTCAATTCTTCGTGGCATGCATTCCACAAGAGGTTGGAAACATTCCTTTGAGATTCTGGCCCATGTTGACATTATTGCATCATGCAATTCCTGCAGATTTTTCAGGTACATTTTCATGCTGGGAACCTTCTGTTCCACCACATCCCAAAGGTGTTGGATTCCGATCCGGTGACTGGTAAGGCCACTGAAGAACACTGAACTCATTGTCATGTTCATGAAACCAGTTTGAGATGACTTTTGCTTTGTGACATGATGCATTATCATGCTGGAAGTAGCCATTAGAAGATGGGTCAATTGCAGTCATGAAGGGATGTATTATTGCATGAAGAGATCAGCAATAATACTCAAATAGGCTGTGTCATTCAAGTGACGATTGATTGGTATTAAATGGCCCAAAGTGTGCCAAGAAAACATTCCCCGCATCATTACACCACCCCCACCAGCCTGGACTGTTGACACAAGGCAGGTGGATGGGTCCATGGATTCATGCTGTTGAATATATATATATATACACAAGCTTGTACTCATCACTAGAACAGGCTAGGAGCAAGACTTCCCAGTGAGTGATTGAAAGTCCAAGGGATTTAAAGGATGAGCGTGATTGGGAACAGATGTTTATCCGGTGAACTTGAGCATGAGACTGAATCATGTGACATGGTTTGTAGTCTGTGATGCTGATGGGAAATGGAGTTCATGGACCAAAGAAAGACCATGTTCATTAACATGAATGTGCAGTGCTGCTCTTATTAACTGCTTGGTCAGGGCCAATGCAGTTTAAATAATAAAAAAAAAAACTTCCAGGTTAGGACATGTCCACTTTTGGTTTAAATCCAAATACAGATACCAATACAGATATTTGGAGCAACTGACATCCCTAAAAAATGCTATTTTTCGCTCAGAAAACCTGTCATGACAGCCTGTCTCTTTAAAGCGATATGAAAGGATAGAGATAAAACAGCAGACAAGCACAAGGTATGAACATTAAACGTTCCATATTGGACAATGTCAAAAGGTCTGCTCATTATAATACACTGTCCTCTATCATGGAGCTTCAAAATAGGCTAAACGTTAACGGTAAAATATCATTTACCATACAATTCCCTGTACAGATCAGAGTCATTAAAATGAATAGCATCTTATTACATGCACACATAGACAGAGGTACAGAGATAAAGGGTACAGCAGTGTGTGAATGGGTAAGTTACTTCTTCTCCAAACTACTATAATCAGTCGGTTTTTCGACTGCCACACTTGGTGGTCGGCTTGTGTTTGTTTGTTTGCTCTGATGAGTAAACAAACAGCATTTTACAAGCTCTCAGCATAGTCCAATTAAAGAGTCTCATCAGCCAGAACAGGGAAATGGATGGTTGTGGTGGAGGAGTGGAAGTTCCTGGGTCGCTCGTCTAAACAATTCTGTGAGAAACTTCTGTGCTTTGGCTCTCTGTTGGACTGTAGGATGGATAAAGCCGATGAGCAGCATGAGGTCTGCTAATTTCATAACTAAAACACTTTTAAGCATTAATGCTTTAAATACATCGTGGGTGAAATGATCATTGTCAACTTACATAGAATATATGTAAGGAATAAAACATGACAGGGTGTGTTGTTATATGAAAATAATCAACAATGGGTTTGTGCCAGGAAGTAGTTTATTCTTCATATACCACAGTTTTTAACTGCTTAGAGTTATATTTTATGTTGTGGTACAAGTTATTTAATGTCCACAAAACAAGTTCCTGTTATCACTTATGTTATTGCAGCTCTAAACCAATGCACTTGTTAATAAGACAAAAAAAAAAAAATGCAGCTTGTCATTACCAAGAACTCATAAAGCACAAAGCAACTGTTACAAAACACTGACACTGGAGACTCCTTCCACAGATGTTAAATAAATGTTTCTCTTAAGAAAACTTCACCATGTCAATGATTAGATGTTTTTCTGTGCTAAATAAAATTTGATTTGTAATCTGTTGGTCTTAGATTATGTGGGGTGTCTACTATACGAGTCCCTGAGAATTAGCTGTTACTATAGAAACGAGAACATGTTAGAACAAGTGATTTAATATAAACCTGTGATTTGAATTACAGCCAGAACTACTGTCAGAGCTGCAATAAGGTTCAAGAATTCAACAGTGCTGTGGTATAAATATTAATAACACAGACACACTGTGAAATAAATACTATATGTCGAGATGAAAAACACCCTTAGAAGACCTCTTAGAATTAGTCTGCAAAATGTGTACACTAAGCCTGGCTTTAACCCTTTTCTTTGTAACTTTACATACGAATTGAGAATTTGCAAATGCCAGCTAGAATGTGGTCAGAGTAACTTACACTGCTGTTCATTAAAAAAGCTTCAGAAGCATGAAAACAAATCAAGGAATGTAATGAAAAAAAACATTCTGTGTCCATCTGTAGCTTTGTTAGACACAATTAACAACATTTAATGAGCTAAGATAATATTTATAATTCATTGTTGATAATGTTTAAGTTCTCATCTGACATGACAAGCTTGTATGAATATGACTACTGGAAGCACCATTTACATAATCTCTAGCTATAACACACACACACACACACACACCAGCCTGTCCCTCTTGGCCAGCATTCTGACACGGACACACTCTGTCTCTGTGTTTAGAGTGACCATGTCATGGGGTTGCCTGGTGTCTCTCAGTGCCCCCTGCCTCCCAGTGGACTGCAGCGTCTGCTGAATGAGCCCTCTAATGAACCCATAGCTGGACACGGCCACGCACAAGGACAGCCAAAGTCAGGTCTGGTCCCATTCCTCAGCTCCTCATTTAGAGGCAGTCACTACAGATCAAATACACACTGCATAATCTGAGCTTGACCAAAAATATTTGTGGGTGCAATAATAATAATAATAATAATAATAATAATAATAATAATAATAATAATAATAGTCCTGATTCAATCCTGAATCTCACCATATTCATGTGGGTTTACTCTGGGTTCTCCGGTTTCTTCCCCCCTCCAAAAGCATTCTCATAGCTGGACTAGTGACTCTAAATTGCCCCTATGTAATCCCATCCACGACATATTCTCACCTCATGCCCATGGTTTCCAGAGTAGGCACTGAATCCACTACAACCCTGACTTATGATTCATGAACACATTATTATTATTATTATTATTATTATTATTATTATTATTATTATTATTATTATATAGTGCTTTTAATAACCAAAAACACCATTATGAGAATTAATTTAAATTTTTTTTTATTAATTGTTGAGAAACATTACACATCTGTACAATGATCAGGGAGTGAGACTTCTATCCTGCTGCATTTATGGCATAAAAGCATTATTTGTGCTGGTTTCTGATCAATTTAACTTGCAGGTTGAGAAAATGTGCAGGTTATATTATATGCGTGTTATATCACTAGTGACATCAAACAAAGGAGAACACAGGGAAAATAAGGTAAAATAAAGAAGTAAAAAAAGAATAGGATGGTCCTGTTTATTGATTCAGTGAGCTATTTGATTTCTCAATATGCAAAGGTTTAGCAATCTCATGAGGTGACTACTAACTGACACAAAAGAAGTATATACTGTACATTATTAGTGTATTATATTATACAGGTCTGAGGGCTCTTCGCTTATTTTGTCTACGTATTTTATTATGAATAGAATTATTAGTAGTGATGGTGTGCTTTGGGTAGCCATTTTTTCAGGTTTTTCAGTAGAAGTGAAGTATTCTCTCCATAATCTAACTGAGTTGGAATATTCATGAAGCAAAAAGCCTTAGATCATAGATTAACACACAGAGACAATCATAGATTAACACAAGCAACAATATGCCTACTATAGATAGATAGATAGATAGATAGATAGATAGATAGATACTTTATTGATCCCGAGGGAAATTCTTGGTATCCAGCAGCAATAGACAGTAACAAAACAGAAAGGGAAAGGTAATAGATTAAAATAGCACCATAAGTCTGTACAGTCGGTACTAAGTATAAAGATATGACAGTGTAAATACCTTATGAATTTACTTACTTA